>PVJH01001658.1:0-198061 GCA_004026705.1 Nesogale talazaci | reverse complement strand
ACATATAAGCATGTAACTACTAACGAAATGTATGACATACAAACGCATGACTTTTATTCACTCATACATTTGCTTCTTTTTAAAAGAAATTAAATTAGTCACTTAATATACATAATGTAGTATTTGTTTTCCAATCTAATAGCTTCTGAATGTCCATGTTTGAGTCTCATGGGAAAAGTCATTCAGCATCAGGATGTGGTGGGATGAGTGAGCAGGGCCAGCATCAACTGTCCTTCACACCGACAGAGGGGCGGCGCTCACCTGAAACTAGCAATGTGAAAAAGAAACACAGACCCACGGTAGTAACAACATGCATTATTAGGCCAAGACTAAAAGCTATCCCAACCCACACGGAGTTCCTCTATGCTGAGAGGGAGTCCAAGTGAGAAGTCCTGATGTTTATCGAGATCCGTAGCCATAGTAGTACGGCTCATCGGGGCGGAATCCGTAAGCTGTGGCGGGGCGTCCAAGAATGCCAACGGGTTGGCCAAAGCCATCCAGTCCAAGGCTAGAAACAGAAAGAGACAACGTTAAGTTATGTTTTTATGACACCTCCACAATGGAGGTCAAGGAGAAGGCCTGAGTTTTACACATCCATGCTTCTATCCCTAGCCGTGTTGGAGAGTGAAGTGGCTAAGATTCCCCTTTTCCTAAGTGAAGAGAACCATAAAATTATGCATAATGAAAGACTTATTTGCAACGATGTGTGTTTAAATTCCGGAAATCTTAGTCAGCCTTCAGCACTGATTACGACAAAGTGAAAGAATCAGAACACGAAAGTTTTATTTAATAAATTACACAGATATACTGCTTTCATCCCAGCTTAGGGAGGAACACACAGCAAAGAGTAATATTAAAACTGTAGTAAAGCGAGTATTGTTAATGTATAATACTGGGATGTCCTTTTGATACGGAGAGAGAGGGCCATTCCACTGTTGGAAGTGCAGCACCGTTTGAGTATCAGCAGTGAACGCTGCACCCGAGTGAAACCAAACCATGAGCTGGTGATGGAAAGAAAAAGACAGGGGATTCTCCAAAATTAGAAGTTAGCTGTGCTGCATTTACAGATCCGACATATCTCTGAGATCAAACATGACTGACTGGTGCACGTCTTCTTTAAGTGACAGATCATTTTAAATCCTAGTTCAACTTATTCTATGGAAATAAGAAAAACCCAAAGGTGTTCTCCGTTCACTCGATAAAATTAAATTTAGGGTCTATCAGAGAGTTGTAAGATTATTTGGAGTATGGACAAGCTTTATTATTATTATTTCAAAATTGAAATATTGTTTTATATAAAGAAACTATGCAGGAGAAAAATCTGTTATCCAAAGAGCCTTCAAATGATCATGGAATTATCCAACACTTAGCAAAATGGCAAAATATTTACCTTGCCAGGCGAATAGGGCAACTCTGTCATGCTCATGCATAGGTCATGCAGTGAATGCCAGTGAGCTTACCTCCAACAACAGAAACCAGGGAAAATGCAGAAATATGAGCCTTTAAAAATAAGCGTATTTATATGATGCTGTGTGAGATTTCACTGGATGGAACACGTGCCTTTCTTCACTGGCAGAATCTCAAAAAGATTACAAGGTATAAGAAGCTTCAAAAAGTTTGTGGAAAATTGGAATTATAAGATAATGAAAAATTTCCCATGAACTATTTGAAGCCCCTTATATATTTACATAGTCAATAACCCCACAACTCTAAATGAAATAAAGGTGAAATCGTTTAGAAGGATCTATGGAAACATTAAGGTTCACCTGGAACTTACAGCTCAGATACCCCATTTCTCTCAGAGGTAGACTCATGTGAACTATATGCTCTGGAGCATGGGTCCTCCAACTTTTAAAACAGGGGGCCAGTTCACTGTCCCTCAGACCTTTGGAGGGCCGGACGATAGTTAAAAAACAAACAAAAACTATGAACATATTTACTACGGGGCCAGGATGACTTGGCTGCTAAGCAAGACAACAGTGGTGGCAAAAACACCTGGCAGGCCAGATAAATGTCCTCGGCGGGCCACCTGTGGCCATGGGCTGTAGTGTGAGGACCTCTGCTCTAGAGGTATCTTTAGTTTTACCCCAATCCCCAGATACCACACTCAAACTGTCCCATGTTTAGATATAATCTGGTTTGCTTGAGGATTATTTCATAGATTACAAATACGCTTTTAAAAAGTTTCAAATATGTTCATGGCGTTAGTAAGAATTAACACACATCAGTGAAATTGACTGACCCTAAAATATTGATGTCAGAGTTACTAAGCCTGTGAGAACACAGTGTTTGTTTAGATTTTTGTAGTAAATATGTATTCAAGTAGTTGAAAGTGCACCCAGAGACACCTGTGTGTAATATGGTGTACAGAATATGATTTAAGGTTGTGAATTTTCATAGAAATGATGGGGGGAAATTTCAAGAGTAAAAATTTGAAACTCATGCTAAGATGAATGTTTCTGGAAGTATGTATCATATATCACAGAGGCATTGCTGTTCAAAGAAAAGGATGTTGGTAACTTTATGGTCAGAATGGAGGTATTCTGACATAGTTCCTAGTTTTTCTATAGTATGCAAAATAAACTCCATAATTGCCATATTTTTAAATTGACCATATATCTCTTTACAATGTCTCCTGATTACTAGTCCGGTGGGAAGGTTGAGTTTCTTAGGATGCAAACGCTTAGAGACCGATACTCTTGTGTGACACACGACTATCTGCTCCACTTTCTCCCTTGGATAAGAACCTGGCCTGGTTAATGTGGTCCAATGGAGTGTGGTTCAAAATCAGGAGAGCCTAGTAGGAAATATTCCTTTATATAAAACATTACTCAAACAAATTATTGTAGAAGATAAGAAAAACCGTGAGTATAAGAAGGCAACATCACGGCAAAAATTATGTTATTTGGATCCAGTAAGTCTCCGTTTTGATGAAACACCATCAGTTTTAGGGTCCCTAATTGCTAGCCCGAGCTAGGAATCCTGAAAGCCAAGGGACATTATGCTGTACTTTACTGTGCTGCACCTGCTTTTGCCCTGGGCGACCATATTGTTTTGGTTAAGAATTTGAATATTTAGTTATTTATATAGGAATTTAAACCAGGCCTGCTCTCTCTAACTCTGTTTACCAATATTCTCTTCCTATTACTTCTAAACCCAATCAAAAGTTGTATGTTCCTCTAGAGAAGGCTATGCCACTACCAACTCCCTTAAAAAAAGACAATATTTAGTGTAATTTAATATTTATCTCCATGTGTTGGACACCGAATTAGAAAAATACCCCAATATAGTATTTCTTGAAAACACAGCATTCTAGCCCCAAGAAAAATGGTTACTATTTGTTATGGAAAGGTATCTATGGTGGATAAGGTTAACAAATTAACCTGTTAGGTTTTAGTTCTAAGAACAGTGAGATCCCGCACGTCAGAATTGACCTGAATGCAGCTGAGTTTGAGAAAGGGGATAACTTCAGTACATATAAAAATTGTATTCAAAATTCAACAATAAAAAAGAAACCAGATCTAGAGTTTGTGTTAACAAACGTAAGTAGCATTCCTCGAGCAAAAATCTGAATCATCTCCAATATTTACAAGGCGTCAAACAAAATCCTAACAGCATCCATTAGAATTCCAAACTTGAGAGGGTTCGGGGGAGGAAGAAAGCCCAGCAGGAAAAGCGGCGCTTTGCATGCAGCACGGCACACGGGGGCAGCAACGGGCGGGCGAGGAAGGTTCCCTAGGCATTCTCAGGCTGGTGGGCATTTTTGTGCCAGAGTGGACATTCCTGTAAAGAGGGAAGAAAAGCACCTACCTCTGGCTGTTTGTGAGGCTTAATTAGTGCATGTTTGTAAAGCACTTTGAGATCCTTGGATGAAAAGTGCTGCATAAGCGAAAAGTATTGTTATTTTATTAAAATTATTTGAAAGCGACACGTATTTTTTTTTCTTCTAAGACATTTCTGAAGCAGAGCAAGTAATGAACATATTAGTGGGGGTGGAGGAAGAGAGAGAGAGAGAGAGAGAGAGAGAGAGAGAGAGAGAGAGAGAGAGAGAGAGAGAAAGTTATGCTAAATTTCTTTTCATGGGTTCAGAGAATCTTTGACTTGAAAACATTCTGACTCCACTGCAGTGGAAGGGTGGTGACTCCCATTATTCAATCTCGAGTTCGATGTTTATAATTTACAGAATAGCCACTAGATGGCGAGCTTGTCTTAATAGTGAGTGTCATGTATTTCAGTTTTAAAATCTGGTTTATTAAATTTAAACTTCTCTGTATACTGCAAAGAAGTTTGATTGAAAGTGGTTTCCATTACTTTCTCAGCTAATCTAGCTCTTCGTTTTATCATTTGGAAACCATTTAGTTAAGAGTAAAATAAGAATGCCTTTCACCAGTCATCTACAAACATGTTTTATGAATATAGGAGCATGGAAATTAAGATGTTAGAAAGGTTAGAAGAAAAGGTTCTGTAGTTTTAGATACTGACAAAGTGTAATGCACACTTATGTTAATGTACTATCATTATAGGGTACTTTCTAAATTTTTCTTTGAGCCTTTGTCAATGGCATTGCTTTTATATGTTTATTTGTAATAAAGACATATCTTAGGCTGCCCAAAGAGATCACTTATTGCTGTGGACTTGCAATTGAGAAAACTAAAACCCAAGAGCACAATTAAGCAATGTTTTACGAGACTTAACCGATACATATAAATTTTAATTTTCTTTTATTCTTTATTTTTCATATGCTTGTTTACCAATTTTTCTTTTGTTATAAAACTTAAAGCCCCCCCCCCCCCCAATCACACAGACTTGTCTTTTCAGTAAAATCTAATATTATACCCCAAAATGGGGGCAAATGATAAGTGTAGTGGGAAGCTACTACTTACCCACCATTCTGTGGAAGAAAGATGGGGCTGTCTGTTCTGATAAGATTGAGAGTGATTATCCGCAGTTTATTAAAAAAAAAAATAAAATTTAAGGATATCTGTTAGTTCTAAGGAGGAAAAAAATCTACCTTAGAAACAGATCCTTTAGTTATTATATCGATGTATATATAAACATTTGTCCTAATGATGGAGGGAGCCTGTGTCAAGAAACACCAATTCACTCCAAAGGGCAAAGCAATTCCATTTCCTAACTCTTTTTTTTTTTTTAGGCATCACTGCCCTCAGGTGGTGGGAGTAGGAGACTCCTAGGAGCTGGAATTGAACCTCCATCCCAGTGGGCCGCAGTCCCGCGCACAACCACTACGCCACCGGGGCTCAGCCCCCATTTCCTGACTCTTATCGATCCAATTTGCACTTCTCTTCTCCTATTGCACCCTACTCTGTTGCTGAGTCCATTTCAAGCGTCTTCTGTAGAGATAGTTCTCATGTTCTGAAGTGACAGTATTTTTTTCAATCTGTCTTCTTTTGTTACATTCACTATTCCTTTATATTATTTGCATTTTACAGTTACTTGGAGACTATTCTATTAATGCAACTTCTTGGGTGTCTGACCTCTTGCTGATAATTATCCCTTATGAAGAATTACCCTCTATTCTTCATGGAGTCTGTATCTTTTTATTGTGTATTCAACTTCAGGATGGTTTTCTTATTTGTTGTCCTTTGGGCGGTAGAAACATTTCTATAGAGAGGTTCTGTGTTTGTTTATATCAAGACTCTAGATGTTTTACCAGCTTGAACCAATTAAATGGTAATTTCTAAAACTTGGAGTTCCATGGATTAAATGTATAAAAATACATTTTTAAACCCACTCATGTGCACAGAGAAAGTTTTTGGTTTTTCTTTCACTTGGGTGACTCCCCGCACCTATTTAAAGCAAAATTTGGATGTTTTCAGGGTTGGTAGCTTAAATTCACCGAGTCCTCTCTTTGACTGATTAAAAAAAAAAAAGAGTAGTCCTTTAAGTTTTGGGCTTTTCATAGGGAACTTAGTTCTACCTTTTTGTACTGTGTAGCCTGCCTCTGGAAGGTGGGTGGGGTTTCTTGTGAATGTGGCTAAATATTAGCTGATGTTACCCTAGAGGATTTTTTAAAGTTCCTGGAAAAGATAATGGAATTGTTCCACAAACATGTTGGAACCCTTATACTTTGACCATCTTTTCTATATATCTACATACGAGGAAGCCTCTCTAAGCCAAGCCAGTCTTCTCTAAGTCAGGCCGGTCTACCATCTGGCTGGAAGTTCTTTTAGTTTTACCCTAATTTGTGTTCTGCAAATAGGAGGAGCAAATTAATAAACTTTATTCGTGCTTCTCAAAACTTGGCCTTGCTGAAGAGAACAATGACTAAAAAAAGAATACTTTGAGTTATTAAAACTGCCTCCACCTAGTTTTCTTCTTCATTTATAGGAATTAACATAAAAATACTCTAACAGGCATCTAATGGAGGTTTATTTTTTTAATCTGTAATGGACTCCCGCTCTGTCTTACAGCCTTTTAGTGAAGGTATACCATCTTGACTGACATCTTTAATGTCCATTTCTTCTGTTAAGTACAAGGGTTCTTGAAATTGGCAATTCTGTAATATTAAGCAATGCCTCATTTCACAAACCCGAATGCTATGGGAACTTACTGCGCTGCCTAACTAACCCCTGGGTCAATAATGTGAGTCATTAGCACCTCCTTTGGATAATTGTTTGTCTGTTACTGGTTCAACATTTATATAATCTGTCATAATACCTTGGCTTTTTAAGGAACAAAAATTACTGCTGTAAGCCTAAAGTAGAGCAAACCATGTGAGTAGCAGTGTTTTCCCACTGGTATGAGAAAAATGGTATGCCGTACTGTCTGGTACTGAGCGAGTTAAAGCCTGAACACCACAACTAATTACTATGTAATGCTAACCTTAGTTGCTGGTTCATTTTGAGACTCTTTAAAATATGAACTGTGTATTTTACCCCTATGCACTCTCTTAATGATTTGTTTTTTTAGACTGAAATCACTTCCAGCCATCAGTTATACTCTTGGTCTTTACATATGCACTTCTCCAAGCACAAATATTTCTTTTTCCTATTGGTCTGCCAGCCCTGTCAGAGCAAATTTCACTTTAAACTAAATGCTATGATACTTAAAACCTCTTGGATTACTCAGGCTGCTAGTGTGATCTATGACCTTCCAAGAATGACAGCTGAACTTTCCAATTTGCTTATGCTGCTTGGGGATCTAGAAAGCACATGCCAGAGAGGAAAATGTTTCTGATGTTGAACAGAGAGGAGAGCTCTTGTAGGATGTGGGGGAAGGAGACTATTAAGTACTGAAAAATACTAATAAGAAATGAAAAGAAACTAAACATGCTGTAAAATCTAAGACCTCAAACATAATTCAAAAGTTAATGCTGGTACTAAAAACTCTTTAGTCCAGTTAAAACATGAATAATGACCTTCAGTTACTGAAATTCAAGCGCCAAACAGAATCTTACAGTAATAAAACACTATGAAAAGGAACAAGTTCAGGAGATGGAAGAGAATCTAAAATTATCTTGAGTACTATTTAAAATGGGTTATATCAACTCTCCATCTTTCTTTATAAAGCTGATAGAAATCTGACATGTGTACCTAATCAAAGAGGTCATATGGCCATCTAACATACCTGCCCCTCTAATGACATAATACCAATTTCTCTTCAAAGAAAACTTTCTGTTAAGTTTCTGTTAAGACTCATGTCTTCAAAGTCCTTAAGTAAATAATAGAGTTTGGCAATATTTTGGCATATTTCCGAAACCTTTCATTTTCTTTTACTACCTCACATGTTTGTCTTAAATTGAGGTAGCCGGATGTTTGTCTTAAATTAAAATCTCAAGTAGTTATCAAAAATAAGAAGCTTAATATAAAGTTTCCAACTTATGTCAAAGTCTACTTGGTCATTTATTTGTCTCAATCATTTTTAGTCTAGCTGATTTTCTACATTAAAAGTACATGTTTTTAAATAGCTGTGCATGGAAATTTGGCAATTTGATTCTGGATGCACTTATAATTTCCAATCTGTAACTAAAAGGCATTTCCTTGCCTTACTATTCAAGACATTCTTAAAAGATTCATGTTGGATAGTGTTAGAATATTCTAACACAATCTTTTAAGACTTGCTACTTTCACTCACTAATTCAATACTTTCAGCGATCTAGATAGTTTTTTTTTAGGCTGAAATCAGATACATATTTAATATTAATTTAAGAAATCACTTAGAATCTCAGAATACTGTGTAATGGATCAAAGTTGTGTTTAGCACTACAACAGGCACCAAAGTAGATCTTTACCCTTGCATTTCCTAAATTTTCTTGGTCCTTGAGGATAAATTTGGCTGCTATGTAATGGGCTTATTTTACAAAGGTAAAACTTATGCTTAAGGCTAATTTTAGGTTCTCAAGATGCAGATTAAACAGTCTGATTCATTTTGATGACCTAGATTGCAAGTCTTCTAAAGATGAAACAAGGCATTTCTACATTATCTTCACAGAGGCGGGAGGGCTAAGCACACTTTGGGCAAGCACTGCATTGATACCAAGGAAATCCAGTACAGACTGTAATGTAGAGGAATATGATCCTAAGAGTGAGTTTTCTCATTTGGAGCATATTACCATATCTTAGAATAAAATGTTGATTCCAAAGTGACAATATGGAAATGCTATAATCTCTATTTTTCCTTTATCACTAATGTATGTTGGCATTTTCCCCCCTTAATTTGTGAATCGAGAATTTTGTCTAATATGCTCAGCAGAAGCAATGTACACAAACAATTATCAGAGAGTCCTGAATCTTATTAAAACTAGTGGAGTGACCCCAAGCCAGAGGATTTGGATGTGATTTCTATCTCGCTGATATAATATGTTTCAGTGTCTATCTGCAACTTTTTTTGTGGTGATTTCTCTCTGTGAAATAAGGGTAGTTATCCCCTTTTGCATCTTTGAGCCTTGAGATATTTCCAAGTCTCTTACAAGTATGGAAGGCACTCTGACAGTTTACATTTGACATTGTTAATGTTATGACATATAAAAATCAGGATGGAGCCGTCCCTAACAATGCTTAGGAAATTCTGGCTCATGCCACACAATGTAGAAAGTGAAGAGACAGTCTATTACACTTGGCATGCTTCTTACACATGCTTTCTGTTTGCTTTTATAGGCCTCTTACGTAATTCAGAGAGATTTATGCCTACACATGGGCATACTAATTATTGTTGCACTAAAATAATGCAATGGCCAGTCATATCTTCCCTTCACTGAAATGAGACTGGCTGCTTGTATAAGTTATGGTTACTTAGTCAAAATCCTTCAGATTCTGTCATGCTTGATAGAAATGATAGGACACCTTTAGGGATGAAAAGTACCAGGAAAGTCACTTTACATGCTTTTTCATCGTAGTTTATATTCAGTGAGTTTATTTTGAAAGCAATAAATCAAGGATGAAGTTTTGAGTTGTCTGATACAAAGGCTCACTTCCCACATTGCACACATGCCTGTATTCAGGTTTACTAGTACAGTCGTGGGTTCTCTCGGGAAGAGGCACAGGCCAGGGACATGTTTAGGGTGCAGTATTTTCATTCTGGGATGCTCACGCTGTCTTTGGGGTTGAGCCAACCTGGCAATCTGGAACCTATAAGTAAAACTGGGCGACTATGAGAACTCTTCAGAGAGATAGAAATGTAGCATATCTATTCTTGAGATTATTTTATGACATGTGGGTTTGGGAACGTGATCCAGACTAGCATCCAGGTCTATCTATATTAGTTATTTCAAGCATGCCAAAACACCAAGACTGATTACCGACTGATGAGATTTGAAATGATCATGGTACTTACTTGCGGATGTCAAATGGCACCTTCCTTCGCTACACTTTAGGGGAAAAGGCAAAACGTTGATTGCAAGAAATTGTGCCTGCTTTGTTTCTTCTTCTATTGTACACAGATGACAAATTGAATTACGAGCTGGATATTTTTAAAGATCTTAACTCACTGACACTACAAAATAACTTTTTGAGAATTTAAGCGTTCCTGTGTATCTATTACCTTATATGACATTTTCAGGTTATCTTTTGTCACTTTGAGAAGATGAACTTACTGGTGTCTTTCACAGACACCCTCTCCTATCTTTTCACATGTGAGGGGCTCTAATTTAGCCACTGGGCACTGTCTACACAAAGCTAGATTTCTTTTTAAGATTTCAATGCCTTTTAATTTCTGACAGACCTATATGATAGGAAGGTACTTTATTTTTTGGCTGAAAAGGGAAAGAATTTCTGAAAAAGTGAGATGTATCACCTTTAGATATAATTTCTTCTAAAGATACACAAGGAAAATATGTTTAGAAAAACTGTATGTGTACACATATGTGTAGCTTTTTAAAGCTCATTTCCACACACACACACACACACACAAATACAAACTTGAGATAGAAAACTCACTTATACCCATAGAAAAGAAGGAAAACCAGGAACTTATTCTTTATGATCCTGTTGATAACTCTATTCCCAAGACTACTCAATGTCATTAACTGAACGAAAGGGCACAACATAGCCTTTGTTGACTGTGCTTATCTAAAATCAGTTTAGAAATATGTACCTTTTACTTAAACACAGCTCTCACACATACAAATAATGAATTTTAGTAATAGAAATATAAAGTTGAGAAAGGACTTTAACTGTTCTTAAACAAACTCTCCCTGATGTTATGTACAGAACCACTCCTATAGGTGCGTGTGTGCACACACACAATGGAAACTATTTATAGCATGTCAACAACAGGATTGACAATAACTGAAATTAGTTTACTTCTAAACATCTCGCACTGTACACATTTTTCTCTAAAAAATATCTCTATTCCACGTACATTGTAATTCCACAGTGGCACTGGCAATTTGAAAGAGTCAGTTGGACACTGATATTAGTATTAAGACACTTAATACTACCCAAATTATTTCTTCCATAGTTATGGTGAATGTATATTTTTCAAGTGTAGACCTAATTAGATAGACTAATATTTTGGACATAAGTCACAATATTTTTGTGAGAATTTTTTTTGCTTAAATTTAGCATAAATATTTCTCACAGCTACGTGGTAGTATAGTACATGTATACTAAGGATTTCTTTTTTAAAATTTATCTATTTTTTTGTACACTAAGAATTTTTTTAATAAGAATTTAACTGGGTGTTAGCTACTTTTATTTTTCTGAAATCAATTAACAGATCATTTTAACCTTCTAGATTATTAAGCGTTTTTCACCCAACATAGATTAGTTACTATCAATAATTTTATAATATGAGCATGTAAGAACATGAAAGGAGATACAATTTGAGTTTAAATAGCTGTAAAGCAACTGTGAAGTACTGAATTTTAAAGTATTTAATCTTGGTTTCACAGAACTACATATCCATTACTTTCTATTGCTTCCCTCCTCTTGCATATACACTCACATTTACCTAAGTAAAACAACTTTGATTTTGTATTTAATAATTGCTATGCATTGTACAATTGAAAGGCTAATAATGGAAGAGTTAAAATTAAATCAAGTATTGAAAGATTGTTAAAAACACTGTTAATCTTGAAAATAAAATAAGCATAGGGAATGAATTCCAACACTTCTGTGTTTGAATACTGGCTGTGACCTTTATAACTCACGTATTAAATTAAACATCTCCGGGGCCGAGCCCTGGTGGCGTAAGTGGTTGAGTGCAGAACTGCAGCCTGTTCAAATCCAGCAGTGGCTCTCAGGAGTGGCACTGGGTAGCACCCACGACCACCGGAGGCAGTGATGCCAAAAAAAAAAAAATCTCCTAACAACTTACTCAAGACAATGTGGCTACAACTTGGAAGAAGGGAGTCAAAGTCTTTAAAGTTCTAAAGACTATAATCATAATCTGTGGAAGGATGCAAATAAGCAATGGGCTGTAAAAAGTAAATGAACAGGGGCTGTAACAAGACAATAACTGAAGATAGAAAAGAAGTTTCATTGGTAGTACTTGCAAATAAAGGCTCAATAGAGGAGCAATATTTGAGCTGCAACTTACAAAATGTGTTCAGTCGTCGGTCACGCTTGACCACTGGTCAGCGCGTGGCAACAAAAACCAGGAGATTGTTCAATCAGAGGAAGAACATTCAAATTAAGGACACAATGAAAAAGAACCTGGTGCATGTCGAAGAGAAATAAGCCCACCGTCTATGGAAGTAGGGATTGGGACATTTGAAGGACAGGAGGTAGACACGGAGATGAGAGACAATGAAGGACTTTGAGGCAATGGTAAGGCATTCGTATTTTATTAAGAAGCATGGGAACACCAGGGGCTCAAGTAGAAAGCAAGAGTTTTGAGAATGATGAGGGAAACAAATGTACCAAAGGGCTTGACACAAGGGATGTGCGTGTGGATTGTGATAAGAGTGGTACGAGTCCCCAGTAAAATGATTTAATAATAAAAAAAGCAGCAGCGGCATGGGAAGACATTGAAGGCAAGAGGGAGAGACAAGATGCGAGTTACACTTTAAAAAGATCACGGTGGCTATTGTGTGGGGTAGGGGTGGGAGGGATATTCAGGACACTAAGTATAGAAAAAGGGAAATTAAATTGGAGGCTGTTGGTGTGATTCAGATGACATGATGACGGTTTGGACTAGGAGACCGGCCGTGAAAATGGAAACAGTCACATTTGAGACATAAAGATGGTCTCAAATCGCTTTAATTTGGAAATGAAAGTAACACTTGCAGATGCTTTGTACTGGGGAGAAGAGACTATGAGGAGAAAGCATCCAAAATGTATGGTTTGAACAAATAGATGGCTCTTGACAACATTTACTGAGATAGAATATTAGAAATTACTGAGATAGAAGAGGAAACTAAACTATTTGGGTACAGGAAATAAAAAGCTAAGTTTGATACATTTGTTCAATTTTCTTTCACACTCAAAAACAAACTCTCCTCTATCGAGTCGAGTCTGATACAAAGCGACCTTATAGACAAGGTAGAATGGTCCCTGTGGGTTTCTGAGGTTGTCACTCTGTGGGAGTAGAGTCTGACCTTTGTCTCACAGACGAGCTAGTGGTTTTGAATGGCTGGCCTTGCAGTTAGCCGCCCAATGCATAACCACCGTGCTACCAGGGTTCCTAAGCTTCCAATCGTAAATGTCCAATAGGAGCAGGGATAAGGCTGGTGCTCGAGGGGAGAATGGTCGCAGGTAAGAATATAAGCTTATAGATAATACTTAAATCATGTGTTCTGAATGAAATCCTCCGGGTAGTGAGTGGAGCTAGAAAAGAGGATCTCTACTTCAGGGTAGAGATAGAGAACTGGGCCAAGGCACTGGAATCACCAACATTTAAGGGTGCAGAGGATCAGAAACAGCCAACAGAAAAGGCTGAGAAGGAATGGAGGAGGACTGTGAAAATCAGTAAAGCAGGCATCGTAAGACCTACGACAAGAGAGTTTCACATCGCAGGGTTGAGATTTGAAGCTGAGAGGGGCTCATTAGATTTGGCAATATGGGAACTGGTGGTTTTGACAAGATCTGTGCACTTTACAAGTGCATGGGCATCTTTTGGATGTTCTACATGAAGGGAAGTAAGAAATGGGGCAGTAGTTGGAAAGTGGAGTGAGGGACAGAGAGTATAACTTGGGTAATTGGAGATTATGTTTATATGTTCACAAGAAACATTCAGTAGGAGGACAAATAGTGATGACATGAATTTCTTGAGAAATCAGAAAGAAGTGGGTACAGAACATATATAACTTACATGGATTGTGTGAGAAAAAGGCATGTCTTTCATTTTTAAGTGCAAAACAGCAAAGGCCCAGAAGGTTTCCAAGACTTTAAATCTGTATGGAAGCAGACACCCCATCTTTCTCCCAAAGAGCTTGGCTGGTGGATACAAACCACCAATTGTCTGATCAGTGGCCCAGTGCTTTAAGTTCAGTGCTACGAGAGTCTTTATATAAGCAAAAGAGGTTAATGATAAGAGTGGTTTACAGATTGTGTGGTGGAAGGTTAGCCATGCTAGTTTTATAACCATGGGCAAGTTTCAGTTTTCTCACCAAGAATATCTCCTGCCATGAACTTTTTGTGAAGATTAGATAAGGCTTGTAATAAACAGCAAGCAGCTTACTTCTTGGCCCTCAGTAAATATATATTCCAAAATGTACCATCAATTATTATTTTATTTTTTTCACTTATTATTATTAATCTCAGATTATATATACATTTGACACCAGTTGAGAGAATAATATCCCATTTAATACCATTAGAGTTTAGATTAATTCTCTGTGGTGTAGAATCATATACTACTTATTGAATCATACATTACTTTACTCAGCTCCAGTAATTTCATTTAATAATGAACTGGAGCCTGGCTCTACTACTGTAGACATTTCTGATGAGGGAGAATCCTGGAGCAAGGGCTGGGGTGGGGGGAATATAAATTGAAATTCATTCCTAAAAAAGGCCTACTGAACCAAGAGTAGAGGAACCTTGAGCCCTAAAATACCCTTTGAACTTGGAACTGATACTCTTCCTGGAAGCCACTTTTCAAATAAATAAGAGATAGGCATATAGCACCCAGGAGTAACATGCTCCTTTAAACAGTCAACTATAAAATGGTCAACATTTACCCAAACGCAAAGAAGGTTAAGATGTGTTAGATAAATGTCAGATAAATGGAAATAAAACAATCAGATGGAAATTATGGACTGTTGACACACAGTGAAAAGTATAGCTAAAGTTATGGAACAATTTGTAAATAAATTGTTAAAAGGCAAAAAGCAACAAAAATAAAACAAAACAAAACCCCAAACTAGAATATTTCTCCAGTTGCATTTTTTTTAAAGCACATGAACAAAACTTAAAAATAAAGTTTATGGCTGAGCCCTGGTGGTGTAGTGGTTGTGTGCGGGACTGCAGCCCACAGGGTTGATGGTTCAAATCCAGCAGCTGCTCTCCAGGAGCAAGGCTGGGCTTCCTACTCCTGTCAGGTGAGTGATGCCACAAAAAACAACAACAAAAAACCCCAAACAAACAAAAAAAATAAAGTTTATTTTATATAGACATTATTTTTGGACTTTTGGGTGGATTGTAGACTAATAGTCTGTTGCTCATTTAAAAGCAAAATAAAGAAAGTAAAACAAACTACAGAAAGGCCCTCAGTTACTCAATCTAAAATACTGTTTTAATCTACATACTGTTTTTAAAAATGTTCACATGCCAACTACAACATCATAGTTTAATTAGACATAAAAAGGTTTATATGAAAACAAAATAATTGAAAGAATATAAGCTATAACTTTACAGTTAGCAATTTTACATGACACCTAATACCTTTTGAATAAACCTAGAGTTGTCAGGTACTTCCCTCTTTTTGAAATGTTCAAACCCCTCATTCTCTCAATTTTTGTTGGGGTAACTAACAATCACAATCTTCCTAAAGTGGTTTCTCAATTTTTTCACTTATTTTTTTCTGTTCTCAATTTAGAAAGTCTTCAGCGTTCACAATACATTTTAGCTACTAATTTTATGATCACTTACCTAAATCAATGAATGGGTATTATCCCAACATTTTGAATCAGGAGAGGGGACATTAACAAGTAGGTGAACACAAATGGTTCTAATAGTACAGTGATTTCTGAGGAACTAGCAGCTAATTTCTTTTATACACTTTATTTTGTTAATATTATATACATATATGAAATGATGCATACATACAATACTAATAAAACATTCACTTACCAGTAGATACCATCTAAAATGACCTAAGGAATTTTTTTGTTTGTTTTTTGTTTTTTTTTTAGCATCACTGCTTCTGGTGGTCGTGGGTGCTACCCAGTGCTGCTCCTGAGAGCCGCCGCTGGATTTGAACCGCCAAGCCCGCGGGCCACAGTCCCGCACTTAACCACTTACGCCACTGGGGCTCAGCCAGGATGAATTTTTTGGCTGAGATAATAAAGTGCTAAGTTACAGATATTAACCACAAAACAGAACATGATGAAAATGTAGGCAAAAATAAATTTAACAATAGACGCTAACTGAATAATTAGAGCAACTACTGAAAGGGTTCATTTTAGTTAAAAAAAAAAAAGCAGGATTTTACTGTACTTCACTATGAAGATGTATATATTAAATTATGTATAAAATTTAGCTTATTTAATACATGATTTTGAGATTTCACTGATCTATCCAACAGATATTTATAATATTTCCATGTTATATAAGTGACGATGTTTCAGTGGATGTTTATAAACAAACTGCTATTTAGATTTTTAGATGAGCTCTTATAAGAGGTAGTCTAATGTAGCTCTTACAACGTAGAGATTTGTTTTTAAACCCCCTAAAATTCCTTAAGTACTGTGGTATATTTTATGAAATACAAAGTGAAAAATAGTGTTCTGACTTATTTAATAAACTCAATAATTGCGACTTTATGTTGGAACTGAACATACAATCTAACCCAAGAAAATAAACTAGCTAGTTTTATTTGATGATAAAGAAAGGTTTGGTCTAGACCTAATTTAAATTCTCATGGAAGTATATACATGCTTGTGTGTATACTGTCCCTTCTCCCACCAAACACACAAATACATCTTCTCTGCACAGTTTAGTAACATTCTTTATTTTTATTTCAGGTTTGGCCTTGCAACCACTTGATAAAATATACCACTTATAAAGAAAGAAAGCTCAATAAAATGAATTATAAAGACAAGATTAAACTGATTGTACTGCTTTCATACATCGTAGCTGAATTTCTGAAAATATGCAGTTGGCTGTGGTTTGGCATTTAACAGCATGTGATCAGTAAGAAGGAGGAAATTTTATTCTCATTAACTGTTGCAGATTTACTGCAGTGAAAAGGGGCTATGTAACTTGAGATGTGACAGTACAGAAAGATCAAAGCCATGGACTGGAAACTAAATAAACCCTCTGGCTACTTCCTGCAAGGAAAATTCACTTTGGCAATGTAAAACAGAGCCCAGTTAAAAACTACTCTGTTTTATGAGCTGTCCTAGCAGCTCAAGTGGTTTGGACCGACTGAGTCTAAAACATTATATATATATTTTTTGTTTTGGTCTTAGATACTTCTGTTAGTAGTTTTTGAGACATTTATATGTATATATACACATACTCAAAAACAACAACAACAACAACAACTTCTTTTGGTTGCAACTGAGAAGGTATTCATTAAACTAATTAAAAAAGACAGGTTTTCATTTTCACATTCCTTTCTCATTTACTGCAGTTTAATATTTTACTCTTAGATTTATTTGGCAATGTATACCCGCTTTAATTATTCATCTGCATTCTGTAAAATTTCTATTCAAAATAAGTGTAAATCTGCATACAGAGCCCATATGGCTTATAGCCAAGTAGTGAGTTCTTTGTCATAGCACATTTGGAAGGGCTATGGGCAATACAGAAACTATAGGAATTAATTAACATGACATTGAGAAACCTATAGGCCTTAAGTTTCTTCTTAAAAAAAAAATGACCCTTTAGGATAATTTTCCTAATATAAGAAAATTGTTCCTAATACTTAAATCACATTGTTGAATCAATTATAACAAGATGGGTTAGAATTAATCAATCTTAAATTAAGATATCGTTAAGTTTAATTGTATCATTGAATCCATCCTTAAGGGAAGAAAGGGATGATGATGATAAGTTACATGACTCTTGTTTTGATCTGAAATTGGTGGGGCTTATCAACCAAATTGCAAAGAGTTTTGTTGTTGTTATTAAAATTGAATAAGTAGATCTTTATAATGGTGATTCCCTTAAAATAGACCCTAGATATTCAAAATATATTTAAATAAGGGCATTTAATAGGTCAAGCAGATCATAAGAGCAGTCGTCCTTGCTTATGAACATTAAATTTTTCTGCCTTTATTTATATATTCATACAACCAAAAATTGCTATTAGTGCATGCAAAAATGTATTTACTTTAACTTTAGATAGTAATACTTTTAAAAGATGTATAATTAACTTCCTGTCATAATTGGATTAACTCCCAGGTCAATTCTACAAAGTTACACCAAAACTGATATGCTAACATTTTTAGGGAATTTAGTCATATTCAGTTTGTATTTTATTCAGCTCAGTTATGCTGAATTTCTTATCTTTTATGAAATTCCTAAAAGTAGACATTAAATCTGGTTTTCTTTGGTAGCTTCTTTGGAATTTTTCATACAGCTAATGTGCATGTCTTTAAGAACTTTGTTCAGATCACCAGATTCAAAATTAACAGAAACATGATGAGAATAGTTCTCTTGCTTCTAAATTTCCAAGGAAAATAAATCACTTAAAATATTTTTCCAAGTTAGGAGTATATTTCTCTAGAATAAATCATCTTCCAAAGTTTCCAGAATTCTAAGCCTTGACTTTTGGCTTTCATTGCTATATTTCAGTGAAGTTTACAGTTCGCTAATGCTGATGTGTGATAATCTAATAAAATCTGGCCTTAAAGGTTATAGGCCCAATTTACTAATAAAACTTAATTCAGTGCTCCTTGGGAAATGCAAATCATTAGTGTCCAAGCAGTGGATATGAATTTCCTTGCCTTTGAAAGACTAGAGAGAAGTCGTCTATGCAACAGCATCACTAGAGTTGGTGTCACTCATTCATAATCTATGTTGTCTCTCCCTCCAGGCCACAGGTATTCCCCTGCTCCAGACCATCTGCAGTCCTTAGTGATGTTTATTATCTACTGAAACTGCAATTATTACTCATTTAAATAATATGATGTAGTTATAGTTATGAATGGCATAAGTGAAATATCTTTCTCTTAGTTCTATGAATAGTAACAGCATTGTTTTGTAGAATCTTTCTACACTAGATTACAACATGTTAGTAACAAAGTTGAAGTCTTCTTTCATTTTTCTTTTAATTACTACTTCATTTTCAAAGAAATCATTAATATAAGTTCATAAATACTAATCACAATATTGTAGCTAAAATACTGGAGAACTTGATAAAATTAGTGACTATAAAAATGCAGCAGCAATAATATCAATAGGTGTTTGTAGGGTGCGATGAAATCATATGATATGAAGTACTATATTCACAGGGTAATAATGACAGCCCTGCCCCATAAGTCTTAGAAAGTACAGAAAGCACATCCATGTAGAATTTCAGCTGTGTTGGTATATTGATACATGTAAATCTGGACTTCTGAAACCTGTTTTTGGTGATGTGACTAACGGATGCTTTTATGAAAGAATCATAAATTTCTACTGACATACTACATAAAAACTCAGAGACACTGTCAACCAGTGTAGCTCACACCTTACATCTCCTAGTGATACGACTGCATTTACATAAAATGTCAAACCAGATCAGACAAACAAGAAAAATTGACCATAGATCTTTGAGGTCCACTTGCAGGCATAAAACAGGAGTTTTATACACTAAAAAAAATTTGGTTAATTAGCTAAGTAAGTGATTTGCATAAGATGTATAACAGACTGAGATGAACCTATTCCTTTCACCCCAAGTTTCTCTATCATGGGAGTGAGTGTGTGGTGAAGTTAGCTACATTCTGTTTCATATCATGTCTGCGTGGAGCAGCAAACCACAAAGGGAATTTAACGGTGGTGAACTCAGTGTATCAACTTCCAGCTACTTGTCTTCAAGCAAATATCGAACTAAAATTGCAGTCAAGTATATTTAATAAAATATATGAACATTCACTCCTTCTAAACTTAGTAAAGCTCAGTTCACTAACAGACTAATAGCTTTGTCTGTCATTTGGAAGCTAAGTGTAAGAGTGCCAGCTCTTACCTATTTTAAAGGCTGCTTATTGTTTATTAGTTATACAGTTTTGGCTTTGTCTCTTAAAAATCATTGAACATTGAATTTCCACATGCTAAAATAGGGACAGTCCTATTCTTTAAGCTTTGTACTTTACATTCTTGCTGACAATTAAAGGAGTTACATGAAGAAATAATAAGAAATCAGTAGTGCTGAATAAATACAAATTATGAGTCTTTGTACATTTAGATTTCATTCTCTAAAAGTTTTAGAAGCATTCTAATAAAATAAAATCCTTTTCAATACAGATTAGAGCAAGAGTCTCCTAGTGTAAAACCATTTCTCTGCATTTTTATTTTTCTCATCAGAATTGTGTTACATAACTATTATCACTTGTTTTCCTGTTTTCATCATTTCAAAAGTTGAAGAGGAGAAAAGCCACCTTATTATGTTAGAAATAATTTCACCTGTCATTTAGCATTACTTCTTATGAATAGCTTTAATTATTTCTAAAAATATTACCATACATTTCATTAATACTGATGAAAGTAGGAAAATTGAAAATTATTTCTATACAATTGACTATACAATTCTATACTTTGGCTATATAATTATACTTAGGTATGGTATCTTTCACTCAGCTTGCAATATGTGTACCCATGTATTACAAACATTGTCATCTGTACAACAAAATATAATAAAAATTTGCACAGATCTGAATGTTTTTTGATAGAACAATATTCCCTGAAAGAGAAACTGAAAAAAAGTAAAAAGGATACTGACTTGTACACATCTCCATTATTGTTATAATGGAGTTCTACTGTATGTATTTTAATGATGAGTTAACAAATTCACTTAACTCTCCAAAGGACAGTGATGCCCAAAAAACAAAACAAGCAAACAAAAAAATAACATAAAAACCCCTCCAACTTGGGCTGAGCCCCGGTGGCATAGTGGTTGGGCGTGGGACTGCGGCCCACTGGTTTGGAGGTTCAAATCCAGCAGCAAGGCCGGGCCTCCTACTTCCAGCACCAGATGGCAGTGATGCCCAAAAAACAAAAAACAACAACAACAAAAAAAGGAAAAAAATCTCAACTCTTATAAGTATCCCAACTTATAAATAAGAATTGTATAGTCAAGTGTATAGAAATAAATTTCAATTTTCCTACTTTTATCAGTATTAATGAAATGTATGGTAATATTTTTAGAAATAATTAAAGCTATTCATAAGAAGTAATGCTAAATGACAGGTGAAATTATACTTGGGATATAGTTGAAGATATAGTTAAGAACAAGTATCAGGAGCCCAAGTAAACATGCATGTCAAATATAAAAAGTAAAATACATGACAGTGTCTTATACATTATAATGCATTCAATAGACTTATAATGCATTTATAATAGTAAAATAAAATTTAATATCATGCATTTAAAAATAATAGGCTCATCTTATAATTCATTACTTGTATGTCAGTTTTTCTACTGACTTGTGTGTTGAAAACTAGGATACTGGCACTTCAAATTCAGAAGGGTTACTTATGGTAGACAAGTTTCAGCTGAGCCTTTAGATTAAGACAGATTAAGTTTATGTGGGACGGAGGGTGAGAGAGAGGGGGTAAAAATGAAGCTGAAACCAAGGGTTCAAGTGGAAAATGTTTTGAAATAGATGGTGACAGCAGCAAACAAATGTGATTGGCACAATGGATGGATGTATGGATTGTGATAAGAGTTGTATGAGCCTCCCACAAATGATTAAGTAAAAAAGAGAATGCACCCAAGAGCAACAGCAACAATAAAAAAAGACAGATTAAGAAGGGTGACCTGATGATCTATTTCTAAATTTGGCCTGTGACAATGTTGTGAATAGTAGCAGAACATTGTCTGCAAGGGTGCTGGGAAGTGAGTCCCTTGGGTTTGGAATGTGCTTAAAATACGAGGGAAAGCGGCAGGCCGCACACAGCACCGTCCATCTCACTGATGTGGATGGAGCAATCCTCTGGGGCTTTCACATCCTGACGGGATATGACTCATCATGAGAAAAATTGCACGCATGCATTCATGATCAGAATGTGGATTGTACCAAGTTGAATTTAGAAAAATTGGTTGTTGAAAATGAGATAGAATACATAAAGATTGATATTCTAGGCATGAGTGAGTTGAAATTGGCTATTTTGAGGAAGACAGTCATACGGTTTGACTGTGCTGGGGATTTATGCTGACAGATTGATGAGGAACAGCATCACGTTCATTGTCAAAAAGAACATTTAAGCTGTATCCTGAACATTTAAGCTATAACCCTGTCAGTGACAGGAAAATAACTAAACCTATACCTAAAAGAAGATCAGTTAATAGGACCATTATTGAAATTTTACATCAGCCACTAAAGCCAAAAAATGAAGAAATTGAAGATTTTTGCCAATTTTGGCAGCCTGAACTTGATAAAGAATGTAATCAAGATGTATTGATAATTACAAGTGACTGAAATGCCAAAGTCAGAAATAAGAAGGATCAATAGTTGGATGGCCTTGATGATAGAAAAGACGATAGAAAAGATGATGAGAGAGAATTTTGTGATACCAATTACTTATTTATTGTAATATCCTTTCCCCCCAAACATGAGAGGACTATACATGTGTAGTCTCATTAAGTGGAATAACCAAGAATCAAACAAACTACATCTGTAGAAAGAGATGATAGAGAAGTTCAATACTGTAAATCATAATATGGCCAGGGCAAAATATAGAACATACCACCAACTGCTTATATGTAGGTTTATAATGAAACTGAAGAAAATGAAAATACATTCAAAGGAAAAAAGCATTCCCTTGATATCAGGAAAAGATTTCATCCACTGAATATTAATGACAGAAAGAGTGGATGGGTTATAGGATGATATTAAGGATATCATACAAGCAGAAAGCAAAAGGTCATTGAAAAGGAAGGAAAGAAAGAAAAGATCAAAATCAATGTGAGAAGAGACTCTGAAACATGCCTTTGAACATAGAGGAGCTGAGCTAAAGTGAAAGGTAGAACTTGAGAAGTCAAAGTACTACCAAAGAAGAAACACACTCGGCATTTCTCAAGTTGAGGGGAAAAGAAATTAAGTCTTGAGTTGGAATATTGAAGAATTCTATGGGCAAATACTGAATAATATAGGAAGCATCAAAAGAAGATGAAAGAGAAAGCCATTGCTCCAATTTAATTGAAGTTCAATCATTTTAGAGACAGCATTTGATCAAGAATGATGGTATGCAAGGAAATCCAAGCTACAATGAAGGCACTGGTGAAAGTAAGGCTAGAGGAATTGATGGGATATCAATTGAGACTTTTCAACAAATGAATGGAGTATTGGAAGTACTCACTCATCATTGTGAAGAAATCTGGACAATAATTAACTAGGAGAGATCCAAATTTGTGCTCATTCCAAAGGAAGATGATACCAAAATATGGAACTTATTGAGTGATGCTAATAACAAATGTGAGTAAAATTTTACTGAAGATAATTAAGAAAATTTTTCAGCACAACACAGGCAGGGAACTACCAGAAACATAGCCAATTCAGAAGAGGATGTGGAATGGGGAATGTACTCTTAAATGCTGATGGCAGATGGATCTTGGGAGAAAGCTGAGAATATCAGAAAGATATCTACCCCTGTTTCAGTGATTATGCAAAAACACTGTATATGTATCACGGACAATATATTAATGACAGTAAAAAGAATGGAATTCCAAAACACTTCATTGTACTTCTGTGGAACTTGTACATAGATGAAGAGGTAGGGGGGGTGGGGGTGGGAGAGGGGAGGCTACTGCATGATTCAAAACTTGAAAAGATTTGTTCAGGATCGAATCTTTTCACTATAATTATTTAATAGAGATTCTGAGCAAATTATCTGAGACGTGAAGCGGATTTGAAACACTTACTGATGAAGAACAAAGAGGAGAACTTTCAGTATAGAGATAGCATACCTCAACAGAAGGAAAACATATTATTTTCACAATTCGACCAATAAGCAGCAACATGATAAGCAGAAAAGATATAAGTTGTTAAAAATTGCATTTTACTTGAATCAACAATAAATGCCTAAGAAAGTAGTAGTCAAAAATCAAACAGTGTATTGCATGAGACAAATGTGCTGCAAAATGAAACAAAACAAAATGAAGCAAAATGACCCCCCCAAACAAAAACAAATTCTTTGAAGTGTTAATCAGCAAAGATACCATGCTGAGGACAATGTGTACCTCACTTAAGCCATGGTGCTTTCATCCACCTTATATGCATGTGAAAGCTAGAGAATGAATCATGGAAGACAGAGAATTTATGCCTTTGGGTAAAGTTGTGAAAAATACTGAATAGACCATGGATTACTAGAAGAATGAACAAATATGTCTTGGAAGAAGTATAGTCAGAATGTTCCTTAGAAAAAAGAATGGTTCGTTGACCTTTCGGAATGTTTTTGGGTCAAGTCTGATGGGTTGCCACGCCCTGGCACCAAAGTTGATTTACTAGGAGGCCAAAGAGGAGGTGGGCGAGAAAGGGGAAGCCGATCACAATGATCTACTAGATAGAATACAAAAATGAGAGAAGGAAGACAAAAGTAGGTGTGAGACATGAAAAAAAATTTTAAATGTATACATTATCAAGGGTTAATGAGGGAGGGAAAGTGGGAGGGGAAATGAGCTGATACCAAGGGTTCAAGTAGAATGAAAATGCTTTGAAAATGATGATGGCAACATTTGTACAAATGTGCTTGACACATGGACATATGTATGGATTGTGTGTGATAAGAACAAAAAAGAAAAAGAAGGAACATGATTGGTGAAAGTCCACTCGTTTACATGTTATCTTGAGTGCGTAGTAGTCCTTTGAGAAGGACATCAGACTGCGTAGAGTTGCTTTGGTTGGGTGCGGTCAAGTTAGAGACCTACAGCAACCATGTGGACAGCAGAATGAAACACTGCTTAGTCCCATACCACCCTCATTGTTATTGCTTGCACCCATTTGGCAATCTAGTTTGCTGAGGGGCTTCTTCCGTTTCAGTGGCCCTCTATTTTACCAAGCTTCACGTGCTTTTCCACTTGGTAGGAAGTTAGCAAGAGAGAGAAAGACCCTTAAGGAGATGGACTGATACAGTGGCTGTCATAAGGCCCTCAAAGGGCACCAGTTGTGAGGATGGGGTAGCACCAGGGAGCGCTGATTTTAGATTTAATGATAAATAAGATTTTTGTTACGGGTTGTCTAGTTCATTGCGACTCTCTATACAACTGCATCATTGAACTTAGCCCTAAGTTTGGAGTGAGTTTGATTAATGCCACAAACATGTCTATGAGGTGGATGAAAATACCATGGCTTAAGTTAGGTACACCGTTGCCCTCAGGGTGACATCTTTGCTTGTTAACATTTTGCTTCTTAACTAATATAGCTATATTTATAAATCACTGAAAGTAGATGGAATGTCACAACTATTTGGTCATTCCTTTTATATTCCTTTTCAGGTGGGCAAATATTGTGCCACAAAGTATCGTAAGTGATTAAAAAGAATCCACTTCACAATGACACAAACGTACTTCTGCATTCATGCATTCAGTGTCCCTCTTTCTTTCACACACATAACTGACCACTCTTTGTCTCTGGTTATAAAGGATAAATTCTTGGAAGTGAAGTAATTGAGTTAAAGGGTCTGAAGTGAACAATATAAGGCTCTTGTTTTTTATTACCAAATACCTTCCATAGACGTTTCATCAATTTAAACTCCCATCAGAGGTTATTAAATTACTTCTTTGTTTCTATGTTTGGGTATTAACATTAAAAGAAATACTGGATATTAAAAGGTGAAAAGTGTTATCTGGCTACATTACTATGTGTGGAAAAGTTACTAAAGTCTTGGATCTTTAAGAGTCTCCAACATGTTCTCCCGGAGAAAAAAATTGGAGAATTAAAAATAACAAACAGGGTCTCATTGTTTTTGATAAAATTTTATAACATTCTAAATAAAGCAATGTTCTCATTAGTGATTATCTTTAATAGATTTTATAAGCACCAATTAATTTAGTTTTTATAATGTAGTGAATAAACGGGCAATTTGTCTCAATAGTTTTCAAAGGAAATAACGCTACAGTGTTCTTGTCATTTTCTGTATAGTATATACATTCTATACTTCTGAAATAGTAAGGAGGCCATTAAATTTTAATTATTTTCAGTTATCAGTTAAAATCCAACAAAGGACATTGTAGGTAGAGTTACTATTCTCTCATTATAAAACAATTTCTTACTTGGACAAAGTTTAAGGGTTGTTTTCATGGAGAATAATGTAATTTTTCCTGTGAATCTCAACTGTAAAACAAACCCACAACACTCAGGTTTAGTGGCGATAAGCAGTTCTATACACACTGCACAGTTCATACCTGTTGGTTTTATATCATGTCATTTTGAGGTCATTCCTCTCAACTGAGCACACGAAGTAGCTGAGTACAAGTGAGATGGCCTTATAAAGAAAAAAGTCTCATCTTTCCATGTAGAGGCCCAGCCTTAGGAAAAATGACACAATCAGGTATTTGAAATGAGAGTATTTCTTATATTTTTAAGGAGATAGTTTGCGAGTTCTATTTTGCTTGATTTCTAACTGTGTGAATTAGGAATAACATTTCACGTGTGATTTAGTATTAAAAAAATAGTAGAGAGACCAGAGTAGAATGTATATATGTGTAAGACATGAAACATATAAAGTACAGAAATGTTAATACTATAGCATTCTAAGAAAAATATTTAAAAGTCAGGTTATAACACGTACACAGAGAAAATGAAAGTATCAGAATCAGATGGCTCAAAAAATGCACACATCCCGTTCACCTTTCACCCCAGGGAAATGGTCAGCAGATGACATCACTGTGCCAACCACGAAGAACTGCTGGCCCTCTGAAAACATTTTTCAAAGACTCCAGGAAAACTAAGCAGTCTCTGCATTTTTCCCTACTTTATGAAAATTGGATTCCTATAAAAGAAAAACGGTCCATTTTTACTGCAACAAAAACTGATTTGTAAAAGCTGGAAGCAGTTTAAAAATACTCGTAACATGAGGTTCTTGTTAGTCTTGAAAAGTAAGAGTTATAATAAAAAAAAGGTCCAAAAATATGGTGTGGATATATGGTCTATGGAGGCGGGGGGCACCCAGTCTTGCTCCTATTATTTTAAATTAGCTTCAATAGTAAGTTCCACTCTACTTTCTAACACCAATTCAGATTTGGGGAGGGGAGGTCCACATCTGACGCTCTGGGATTGGCAACTCCACAGCGAGTGCCTCGAGCTCTAATGCATTTTGCATTAGCTCTAAATGTCGGGAAATCCTGGCGCCAAGACGTTCCGAACGATAGTGACACATGTCTAAAGCCTAGAATTCGCTGTCCAACTGCCAGCATCTATTTTATCAAACATCCAGTCTCACTTGTAGAATGGGATAGATGAATTTAACAGTTTTCACTGTTTCCAATTAAACTGTCTTGCTGTATTACACAAATGCAGCCATTCCGATTAAGAAGGACCCCTGACTGGGATTTTAAGGAACCACAACAACAACAAAAAAAAACAGAACCCCAAAACAGAATCAAATCGAACTGTTTAAGCAGTTTTTAAAAGCGGGTTTGGTTTCCCCATTTTAAGATTTGTCTTATGAATGAACTTTGCCATTTTAGACAGAAAATGAACCATCTCTTTTCCCACGGACAATTAAACTGAGAAGGGCCGTCATACTGAGTAGCAACTTATTCTCTACTTTGCAGGGTCTTGGGACCATCTACTCCCCATGAGCCCACTGGACCTGAAATGTTAAAAAAACACTAAGGACTGAGAAGTGTCGCGCAGTGGGCTGAGAAGTACGTCCTTGGCCCTGACACACTGCTTCATGCTTCTTCTCCTTTAGGAGGGCTGCTGGCACTAAAATCATGAAAAGCAATCGTAGTGATAAAAAATTCCCAGTTTACACATTAATCTTATATCCTTCTTCTCACGATAACTTGAGAGTGTACTTAGTTAGCAAAGACACTCAGACAAACACTGGGAGAAGAATTCCTAAGTCATCTAGACAACTTCTCTGACTTAAAGAGAGAAAAACAGAACAAAATAGAAAGCACTCAACCTCCGAAAAGGAGGACGGATCCCTAAGAGGGAGATGAGAAATCAGGGCAAGGGGTGCGCAACAGAATGGGGAGATGGGCAAGGGCTGGGAGACTGATGAGTAGTTTGAGTTGTTGAATACACATGGTGGTCTGAAATATAAAGCCTCATCTAAATGACAAAAAATCATTTATTAAGAATTTCAAAGCCTACCCTGTAAATATATATTTACTCTTTTAAAAAGGATCTAGGGACTATTCTCTCAGGTGTTTTTTTGTTTTTTTTTTTAATTTAAAAGTCAGTCGAGATGCTTTTTGTTGAAATTCTTCGTTTTGTCTGGCAAATCTGTTTATTCTCATCTTTGTAATGGAGGCACTGAATAGAAGCCCAGCAACTTTTTGTTTGATGAACTTCTACTTCTTGAAAAATTTTCTTGTTTTATTTAAAGTCAGTCAAAATTTTAAAACTTAAAAGTGTTCTGAGTCAGTCGCATTTGATTAAATAAACTTTAAATTTGCCGATTGCAAATCAGAAATTGAAAGCTATGAATTTAGACTTTCACATCTGGGACATTATACAGCAAATGATCATATACAATATGTGAATAATTATGAACAATTTAAAATACTTAAATCTTTTCAGAATTAAAAAATGTTAGAATTAATGTCTATGGTTTGTTTGTAGGAAATAGCATAAAAATCCTATTAAAAAGAAAATCTCAATCATCCAAAATGATTAAATGGAAAAAAAATCATTTCATAATTGATTAATTAAAATTAACATGGAAAAGAACAACTATAAATTTTGACTACACTGTAAACTCTGTTTATGTCTCTATGGGTACAATTTAGAGCTCCTTTTCATTTGATCTATGACTTACAAAAAAACTGAAGAAATTAATTATAAATTATTTCTTCTGGAGACAAAAAAGAGAAAGCGATATGGTTATGTGATTTAAGGCCTGAAAAATTACAAAAGACAAGAGATGAAAGACTTAACTTTCTCCAGAGAAGTTTCCTTTAAAGGGCAAACAGTTCTCAAATCAAAATGATTATAATAAATAAGTATAGGCTCTTTTGATTTGAAAAACCGTCTGTGGTCGTTTTTATTAACTAATCCTTTAAACCATCATGACTATGACATGTCTTTTAGGAAGTAAAATAAGTTAACTTAAATATTTTTACTTTTGAAAAGAAAATTAAGATACAGATGTAGAATGATTTTCCAGTCATTAAAAAAGTTTAATAGAATTGCAGAATAAGACCCTAAAATGTGTGTAACCATCCAGTACAAAATTTATTCATTGAATGTAACTATCTCTCAAAGCATTTTTATTGTTTAATAAAATCACTTTTGAAATATAGAAATGAGAGATTTTGGTGAAATGAGCAACTCAAAAGATCAGTAATTTGTATATTTAATTTTAGTGAAAAATTTTAATTCCTTAAAATAAAATCACATAACTCCAAGGGTTCAAGCAGAAAGAAAATGTTTTGGAAATGTGATGGCAACATATGTACAAGTGTGCTTACTACAGTTGAGTAATGGATTGTCATAAGATTTGTAAGAGCCCCTCAATAAAATGATTAATAAAAGAAAATCACATAAATATATAAAAAAATCAAAGCAACTTTCCTCAAGATAATAATGATTAGTAGTAGTCTGCTTTCTTCATAATGACAGTATCTGCAGAAGATACATTTACTTATGAAAAAAATGGCAGAGTAATTAAATGTAGTATCAGAAAAATTATTAGAATTAGATACTCAATTATTTCTCCATTCTAAAATTATGTTTTAGAACTTATTTGTACAGTAAATTATCATGTGATGGAATAGAGTCATCAAAATTTAAACAGAGGATCTAATTAAGTAATTATGGCTAATATACCTGGAAGCATTGAAGTGGTCAAAAGCTCTGTTTTTTAGTATTTAGCACGTTTAGTTTTTCTTTCCTAAAGCACAGCGTTTGCTATTAGGACAATTCAGTATACCAATAAAATTTTACTTTAAAAGCGCTGTTATTCCTTTAAGGATCCATGGTGGTGCAGTGGTTAAAGTGCTTGACTGCCAACTTTAAGCTGGGTAGTTCCAACCCACTAGCCACTCCACGAGAGAAATATGTGGCAGTCTATTTATATAAACATTTACACTGTTGGAAATCCTGCAAGCTAGTCCTAACTCTGTCCTATGTGGTGAGTATGAGTCAGAATTGACTCAGTGACAATGGGTACAGGAAACTCCCTACCTGTTTGTCAGTATGTTGTACTGTGGCAGCTTGTGTTGTTTACGATGCTATATACTCTGCCATTGATATTTCAAATACCACCATAGTCACCCCTGGCAGATATGTTTCAGACAACCTTCCAGATTAAGACAGACAAGGAAGACAGACTTGGTGATCTACTTTAGAAAATAAGTTAATGGAAATCTTATTGATGACAACAGAATATTATCCTACAAAGGGCTCGAAGATAAGTTCCCTTAGGTTGTAAGGCACTATACAATAACCATAACATTTCCAATAAAGATTAAAAATAGACCAATGATTATGGTATAGAACCAGACAACATTTTTCTATATTGTATATAAAGTAACCATGAGTCAGAGCTGACTTGATTGCAATTAACAACAATAACACAAAATACTATATAACATGTAAGGTGCATATGTTATCTACTTCCATCTACTTTCATGTTTTTCTGCCATGTTTTATACTGTCAGCTATAACCATGAGTAAGTTTTTTAATTTGTTGGTGGATTGCAATCTTGCATTAAAAAATGAAATCGGATTAAAAAGACTTTATCAGAGGACATTTCAGGTAAAAAGAGTTCATATGACGGGGTACCCCTTCATATTGTTTTGAGAAATGTTTGTTTTACATATACATGTATAAAACACATATTAGGACACGTGTCATAGTTTGAAAGGTATGTCTTAATGTGGGATTCAGTCAAAAGAGTTAATGGTCTATATGCTAGATTTCCTTTCAAAAGGCAACATGTTTTTCTGGAAAGAAAAAATGTTTGGGGGACATATAAACCTATGTCATGTCTTTGCTTTACCAGCCTACCCTATGTGAGTTGGTTATTAATTTTTATGAGGTTTAATTTCTTCATCTGTTAAAATAAGTGAGAATAATACTTACACATATATTTTATAAATATATAACTGATAATACCATGAATTATAATTATTATTGGATTAAAGTAGCTTATTGTAAGTGATCGAGTTTAATAACATATTGGTCACAATAATATTCTTTCATCTACTGCAGTGGTTCTCAACCTATGATTGCAACCCCTTTGGGGGTCGAATGATCCTTTCACAGGGCTCGCTGGATTCATAACAGTAGCAAAATTAGCGTTATGAAGTAGCAATGAAATAATTTTATGGTTAAGGGGTCACCACAACATGAGGAATTGTATTAAAGGGCTGTGGCATTAGGAAGGTTGAGAACCACTGAAAGAGCAATACATGAACACATCACTCAATATTAAAATATCAAAGTTACTATTACAAAAAAATCAAGTCATTTCCCTCAAGTCACTTCTGACTCATAATAACCCCACAATCAGAGGAGAACTGCCCCATGGGGTCCCCAAAGGGTGCTTTTTCTCTCCTCCCTAAGGCTGCTAACTGTGTGGAAGCAGTCTGCCTCACTGTCCTCCTACAGGATGGACTTGTGGGTTGAAAACACTACTCTTTGTTAGCAGTCAAAAGTGTCCGACCATTGTGCCAACACCAGGGCTTTTAGATCTGAAAATGGCTAATCTTAATGAAAAAACTTTAGAATAGTTAAATCAACAATTTAAAGGAAAAGAATCAAGTGTCTTACAGGCAAGGAAGACTACATCTAGTCACTGAACTAGCTGAATGCAAAATTTCAATAATCAGTCTAAATCAAAATCTTATAAGTCTATGAATAATATGAAGGGGAAAATACTTTTTATACATTCTGGCAAGACTTTAAAAACCTTTTACTAAGACTAAAGTTAAATATCTGCAGTAGGAATGTTCCTGTAATTGTAAATAATTTGCTTCAATGCCATGCAGGGAGGAAAAGCCTTTAATCACAACACCGACACTTTAAAAAAATATTTTTTCTGAAGTACTAATGCGTTGATTTGAACATATGATGAATGCACGCATTGCAGACTGGATTTAGCCCATGAAGTTTTCTAGGCTTTGCTCTTAATGGAAGTGAATGGCCAGGCCTTCTGTGGAGCTGCGAAAGTGAGTTGGCCTTAATGACCTAGTCCTGATTAGTTGCACTGACGTGCTTCTTGAAAACACCTATCGGAATCATTGTTAAATGTTGTGTGTTCTCATTTTGTCTTGTATTTTATTGATGTTGGAAAGCACTCAGAGAACTGTTCTCATTAATTTGACAAAAGAAGTATTTCTGTTTCAGTAGACGGACTTTGTTTTTTAAACGGTGAAGCTTATTTTTTTTTCAGATTTGTGATCTCCATTTTGTTTTACACAGAAAATGTGATTTTGTAATTTAAAATCAACACACTTGTCCTTGAAAAGATTGGAAACTTTTCCTCCTTAATGAAAGCGAGAGAGAGGCACTGGGAATAAAGAGAACTTTGGCTTTTCAAAAACAAGGAAAATGATAAAACACTGTACATTAGATTTTCCTTGGGAAATTGTTTACCTTCCAGGGAACGCATGCTGCCCTACTACATCTCCATTTTGAAGGTGGAACTCATTGAAGAAATCTGGACTTATGGCTCCTTCGGAGGCAATTAATCCATCTAGTAAGAAGGAAAACATTAAAACAATGAAACCACTTTGTAGAAAACAGTCCAGAAACCACCCTGACAAGTAAAACAATAGAAAGTCACATGGATACGTCATTGGGAAAGAAAATTTAGCACAACATGATATTCTCTCCAGCAGGGGAGAAGGTCATATGCACTTAGGTGTTCTGTTGCACACCAATTCAGAACAATGTGACAAACATTTATTGACTATTGTGCCAGTTAGACTGCTCGCTATAGAGATAAGTAAGACGACTTCTGTTTTCTAGGAGCATAGAGTCTTTCAGAGAAAAAAGGACACAGAAAAAGAGAGGAGGGTAAAGTGGGGTAGGGAGTGAGAGGAAGAATGGTCCAGGCAAAGGAACCCACAAAGGTAGGGACAAATAAGCATTAAATGGCATACTGCTGGTGAAGAACTGAACACCACTAAGGAATGAGATATTTCAAGTAATAAATTTCTTAATAAGCAATGCTAAGTCTTTCAAGTGTTCAGTCTTAAAACACCCATACAAACTTAGGTTAGAAGTCTTTGCAGGCATCAAAGAACTAAAAATTATATCATTATAAATGAGGGAGAGTATAGATTGGGGACCCAGAACCCATCAATAGGTGAAGCAACATCCTTTTACAGAGGGGTTGTAGGGAAGAGACGAGCCAGTCAAGGTACAGTGTAGTAACAATAAAATATACAACTTTCCTCTAGTTCTCAAATGCTTTCTCCTACCCACTGTTATGATCTCAATTCTACCTGACAAATCTAGCTAGACCAGGGGATGTACACTGGAGTTGGAAACATAGGGAATTTAAGATAGATGATCCCTCAGGACAAGTGGTGAGAGTGGTGTTACTAAGAGAGTGGAGGGATGGTGGAGTAGAAAGGGGGAACCAATTTTAGGGATCTACCTGTAACCTCCTCTCTGGGCTATGGACAATAAGTGAGTGAAGGGAAACATTGGACAGTGTTTGAATGTGAATGAAAAAGTAATAACAATTTGTAAATTATGAAGGGTTCATGGGTGAGGGGGAGGGAGGGGGAGGAAGGAAAGGAAATATGGGGAGCTGATACTGGGGGCCTAAGTGGAGGATGTTTTGGGGGTGATGATGGCAACAAGTGTGCAAATGGGGCCTGCATACAATTGATGTATGTATGGATCATGATGGGAGTTGTATGAGGCCCCAATAAAATGATTTATAAAAAAGAAGGGGGAAAGAGGAGCTTACAACAAAGACTCAAGTAGAAAATGAATATGGTGATGTGTACAAATATGCTTGATACAAATGATATATTGAATGTTATGAGAGCTGTAAAGCCCCCAATAAAATCATTGGAAAAAAAGAGAAGTCTTTGTGAAACATTTTATCCTCTTTTGAAGTCTGCTGTCACAATGTTGACACATTAATTTGCTAACTAAGAGACTGGATATTAGAAATGGAAGGTAAAAAACAAAAAAAAGGATTATAGCCAAGGACAGTTAAACCCTTCAGAACCAATAATGAGAGTAACATACCACAAAAGTAGGGAGAAGTTGGGGGGAGAAGGGGGAACCAATCGTAGTGGTCGATGTAAAACACCCTCTTCCCCAGGGTGACAAGCAACAGAAATGTGGGTGAAGGGATATAGCAGACAGTGTAAAATAAGAACATAGAAATAATTTATAAAATATCAAGGGTTCACGGCGTTGGAATGCTGGGAGAGGGAGGGGAAATAGAGGAGCTGATACCAAGGGCTCAAATAGAAAGTAAATGTTTAAAAAATGATGATGGCAACATATGTACAGATAGGATTGATACAGTTGATGTATATAGATTGTTATAAGAGCTGTAAGAGCCCCCTTTAAAATAATTTATATTAAAATAAAAAATATTAAAAATAAATAAAATAAATAAATAAACATTTCAGTCTGGGGGTTAAAAAGATTACAGCTTAGGAAACCCTATGGGCAGTTCTACTCTAATCCTACTGCTATTCAGGTTATTATGTATATTATTTAAGTCATTACTATATATACTTTTTTGTTTGTTTTTTAGGGGGGCATCACTGCCCTCTGGTGTGAGTGGGAGGCCCAGTCTTGCTCCTGGAGAGCTGTGGCTGGATTTGAACCACCAAGCCAGTGGGTTGCAGTCCTGCACTCAACCACTACGCCACCAGGGCTCAGTCCTGTCATTACTATATTTTTAACTCTTTTTCATGGCTTGTAAAGTTTCTATTCTGAATAGAAATATTTTTATCTCTTATTGAGGACTCGAGAGTGAGTAATACAATAAATTCAACTTTCTTCTTTAGTTCTTTAAAAAAAAGTTTTTGGCGTTCCTTGATAATAGAGGTGTCCTTTTCATCTAAAACACCCCAAACTAAACCAAACTCACTGCCATCGAATTGATTCTGATGCAGAGTGCTCCTATAAGACAGAGTAGAATTTCCCTTATGGATTTCTAAGATTATAATTTCTTTATGGCAGTAGAAAGACTTATCTTCATCCCTCAAAGTTGCTGGTGGTTGTGAATGCTGATTATGTGGTTAGCAGGTGAGTGCATACCCCATCATGCCACCAGGACTTTTTTATAAAACAGTCAGACAATACTTACATGCATGTGCATGAGTGGAGCCCACAAAGACCGTACCTGGTCAGCTAATCTCTAGAAGGGAAGGCAGCATGCCATTTGCACATATCCAATGATTTAATCAATCTTGCAATACTGCCCTAACTATGACTATGCAATATTAAAATGAATAATAGGAACAAGGAAGCTCTTGGGGATTCCTGGATTGGGAGAGGGTCTCTCGTGGGAGGGTGGCATATATCTGGGGACACTAGATTATATTACATAAATACTTTAAGTATTTGTAAATATAAGTATTACACATTTTCTGTAAATTATGAGATGTTCCATGGAATTATAGAACCCATCAGGGTGGGGAAGCCAGAAGGTCAGAAGTTAGGGGGCTGGCTTTCCCTCAAACTTATGGCTGGGACCTTGAAGGGGTTAGAGGAAAACTCTAGGTCTGTGGTGGACTGGTATGAGTACAGGGACTACTGCAGACACCTATACTTGTGGCTAGCACCCACTGGTCCAGGATCTGGTGGTGGGGGATGGCAGAGGGCTACCTGGAGCTGCTGGCAACTAAAATACAGTAGTAAGAAGGTGAGAACTGGACTAGATCCATTTCCACAAGGGAACTAGATTCATGCTGATCCTTACTACGAAGTTAGCAATAAAAGTGGGATATGCCCACTGTACTTTAGAACAAATTATTATTAGTTTCTCTTTTGATCCAATGTAAGCATCCAGACTACTAATTTTGAATGGGCTAATGTAACATTAAGATTAAAAGGGTTCTGAAAAAAAAACTCTAAGTCATGAGTTCATGGGGTCATGCTAAGCATAAAGTACATACATTTTATATATGACTTTTAAAGTAACTAAATAGCACTGAGGTCTTTCAACATTTCCTCTTCTGTAAATGTGCTGGATAGTTGAGTGAAGATGGATATTGGCTAGCTGGGTGACACTCCACAATGTTTGCTAATTTGACACATAGTACACAAATTGTTCAGTCACCAAATGATCATTTTGTACCTAATATTATGCTAGGTCCTGTAGGAAATGTTAGAAAATCTGTACTTGGGGTAGGAGAAGGGTATGAATAATGTAACCTGACTTGATTCTTGAAAGACAGGTATGAATCCGAGGAGTAAGGGTGTGAGTGAAAGGTAAATTTAAATCATAGAGTTGGCAGATGAAGAAGTGAGATAATTTGTATTTTCATAGGGGAGGTTGCCTGCACTACTCAGTTGCTTATATATATGTATATATATTATAGCTTGTATTATTTAATTGTTAAACTAATGAACATTGTAGGTAGGGTATTCATTTTTCTTCATTAAACTACTTGAGAGTTCAAGTATCCATTAACAGTTTCATTATTATATAGTCCAGTTTTTATATGCTCTAAAAGTAAAGATTCTAAAATCAAAAGATAAGGTAAACACAGACATTACAAAAAATGAAAATGTGAAAACTTCCCAAGCTCTAAACATTGAGAATTAAGTAGCTTAAATTAAGAAAAATCAATTTAAGGTGGATCTAAGATTTTGTGAAATGTAGCTAAAATTAACAAGGTTAAGACCACAGAAATCAACAAGCTCTTCTGCTAAATTAAAACCAAATAACAGGATCAGCGATGAAGAAACCTGCCAGTTTTAGATGGAAAAAAATGAAGCAAACAACAAAAATTAAATTATTTTGGAAGTGACTGCAAAAATAGTCAACATGCCAGTAGAATGGATGATTTTTATACCCTGAAAAGTTTCAGATAGATATACAGGAAAATAAAAAGATACTTTTTATGGCTAATGCTATGTTAAAAGATGCATACTATAGGAAATGTGACTGACTGAAGCAAACCAGATTAGGAAGAAATAAAATGAAAAGCTGGGATCAAATTCTCAACGTTGTTTCAATTTAGAGCTCCCGCTGATCTTCAAAGAGCACGATGAGCACCAAGAGGATATATGCTTTGCAGAGAACTACACACACGGGGAGCTCATCAAATGAAAAAAATCTGAGTCAAAACACACTGTCAAAAATTTTATAAACACAGAGAATGACTCATTTAATAATATGATGGATATGTGAATTATCTGTACTTGTGAAGTTCATCTCTAATCATGCCGGGGCTCAGCAGTTTGCTCCGTACAATACAGAGTGCAGATCGACAGCACTCTTGGAGGGCCTGGCAAAAGTCAGGCAACGCTGATGTCAGGAGCAATCTTTCGCCACTAAAATGAGGTGTGAGAATCTCATTAAAGCCTTGGCTTCTTTGGAACTATTAAGTTGTTTCTCAGGGGTTCACCTCTAAAATCAAATCTTTCATAGTAATGTTAAAAAATAATCATGTATTCTTGATTACAGAGCCTAGATCAATCCAACAACATCCTTCTTACGCTCTTACTTTACAGTGTTGTTTCAAAGATAGCAGCAAGAAACCAAAAGATTTCCTGCAACATATAAATGGACAGAGAATGAAGATGGTATTACCAGAGCATCTTGTAGCACATGAAAACACATGTAGATATTCAATCACAGGAAATGTTTCAGACCAGAGTTACACAACGACCTTTCTGATGCTCTCCAAGTAACAGTAAAAAAGATGTTTGGGAACAAAATGGACTCATATCTTTAACGTGGAGGCCTGGCGGTGTAATGGTTGTGCATTGAGCTGTATAGTGACCCACAAGTTCAGCTGCTGGAAACTGCCAGCTGCTACACAGGAGGAAGATGGGGCTTTCTACTCCCATAAGGAATTACAGTCTCGGAAAGTCATGGCAGGGCTGCGCTGTCCTACAGGGTGGCGAGGTGTTGGCATCAACTCAATGGTAGTGAGAAAGTAAGCAATCTGCAACCCACTGTCACCACCAAGTCCATGCTGACTTAGAATGGCCTGATAGGGGGCGGGGGGCAGAGAGGAGTGGCGGGTGGATTCGAATCACCAAATTTGCAGTTAGACACCTAACGCTTAACCCAGTACACCTCCAGGACTCTGAAATCAAAGCGAAGGTAGTTGTCACTACAGCAATTTATCAAATTTCTTATAGCTGAAAGCCAGTCCAAAACTGGTTTATAAATACTGTTAATATAAGTAAAATTTAGGGGCTGAGCCTCGGTGGCGTAGTGGTTGAGTGCAGGACTGCGGCCCACTGGCTTGGCAGTTCAAATCCAGCCACAGCTCTCCAGGAGCAAGGCTGGGCCTCCCATTCCCACCAGAGGGCAGTGATGCCCTCCCCAAAGTAAAATTTAAAGAAAAACACCCCCAAATTCATTATTTTTTATATGTTGTTATTGAAGTAAGCTTTATTTTTACATCTTAATGTAAAAACAAAATATTTGTTTTTTGATTAGTTTTTTAGCAAACTACCTAAGAGAGAAATTGTGATTATGTGAGAGAAAATACAAGGAGACTTTAAACAGTTAGTGGAGAAGTAGTATTAAATGATTAAAAAAAAGAATTGTATTTCTCAACCAAAATTCATTAAAGGTCAAAGCAGGTTTATAAGTGATGATACCAATTATTTCACCCATCTCCAAAGAACTGAAGGTCCTGGGGATATAACTATCAATGAACTTTTTAACACTATTAATTGAAGAAATATAGGTGTCCTTTAAGGTTTTTTTTTGGACAAACAAAAAGAAATAAGAAGGAGCCAAATCAGTAGGTAGATGCCTGAGGGTGTCTTATGAAAAATCTAGCAAAACTTCCCTTCTTTGATGAGAAGAATGAACAGGCGCATTCTCAAGGTGGAAATGCTCTCTGGTGACAACTTCCTGGGTAGATTTTTCTGCTAAAACTTTGGCTAAATTGATCAAATCAGATGTTAGCAGTATTTGGTCTTCCAAAAAGTCAACAAGCAAAATGCTTTGAGCATCCCTTGCAAAATGATGCCACGCCTTTTCTCTTGACCAGTGTATTTTTGCTGTGACTAGGCCACTTTGAAATCGGGTAGTCACTGATTTGATTGTGCTTTGTTTTCAGGATCATACTGAGGTGGCAAACACTACGACAATTTTTCCAAGAAATGCTTTAGAATCTCAATTCTACTTATTTTAAATTTCCATTGAAAACTCTGTTTTTGTCTGCGGCTGACTCGAACCCAACAGTTTTGCCACTTAATGAGCAAAAACATTGCTCAGATTGCATTTTTTTTTTCAGCCAAAATTGGGAAGGCTGACCCATTTGAAAGTTTTATGATGTGGACTATTGTTTCTGCCATGATTCATCCATTCTCTTCAATTATGGTATGAAAAAGATTGTTTCCCACATTTATGTAGGTCATAGGTTCCCAAATTTATTTGGACTACTCCCCCTTTTCAGAAACAAAATTACCCAATGTTCCCCTCAGTTAAAAACTTTTGTACTATAGCCTACAAGGCAGGATAAATAGTAGGTTATTCTAACATGGGGGTTAGAATTTCAGGTCAATTATGACCTGAAAGGTGATTAAGAGTGATACTCTTACATAGTGGAGAAAAAAAAATTCATAATCTTAGGAGTTTCACAAAATAACCTGAAAACTTGGCCTCTGTTTTGATTAGGGTTTCATTCCACAGTTTCTCCTACTCTATCTGGACATTCTACTCTTACCCTTTTTTTTTTGGGGGGGAGGGGGGGCATCACTGCTCTCTGGTGGTGGGAGCAGGAGGCCCATCCCCACTGCTGGAATTGAACCTCCAACCCAGTGGGCCGCAGTCCCGCACACAACCACTACGCCACCGGGGCTCAGCCCTTTACCCTTTTGTCGGAGTTGGTAGTGGTGGCCAAGCATCAGCTAATTCTTTTGGTTTCGGCATCATCGCTGCGGTTTGTGTGATCCATTAGCCCACTTGACTGACTAAACTTGCCACACATCCTTTGCTTTCAGTTGCTCTTCTTTCATTAGCATGAGATCTGGAGTTGTACCTGAGATGGTCGCTTGTGAGCTTTTAAGGTCTTAGTTGCTATTCGCCAAAGCAGGAAGTAGAGCATCGTTTTGTGCATTATGTTATGCCAGTAGACTGTGGCATCCCTGGAGACTATGATTGAGAACCCTCAGGCAAGGGCATTTGTGGAGTTGGTTCCAATTCAAAGCAACCCTTTGCACAACAGAATAAAACATTGTCCAGGTCTGTGCTGTCCTCACAATTGTTATTATATTTGGGCTCATCGTTGCAGTCTCTGTGCCAACGCCTCTTGTCAAGTGCTTTCATCTTTTTTTTTTTTTCTGCCCCCAGTTTACCAATCATGATGTCCTTATCCAGGGACGGGTCTCTCCTGATAAAATGTCCAAACTACACGAGACAAGGTCTCACCACCCTTGCCTCACCGCCCTTGCTGACGGTGCCCAGCTATCTGACTAGTGTTTGGTGATGTCTAAAGTTTTCATAACATCTATATAGATAAGATAGGTGGGATAAACAATTTGGAGGAGAAAATAACAGGACCAAGAGTTCAGGGGGTCAGGGGAGAGGGTGTGGCAGGGGGGAAGGAAGTGGGGTGTCAACGAACCCAAGGGTATGGGAACAACAAGTGATCTAAAATCAATGGTAAGTGGGGCTTGATCAAGGACAATGTAGCTGAGAGAAATTACTGAAACCCAATGAAGGCCGAACATGATAGTGGGACAAGAGAAAAGTAAAAGGAAATAGAGAAAAGGACTAGGAGTTTAAGGAAATTTTTAGAGGTCTAATTATAGGTATGTAATATGTAAATATATTTATATATAACAATAGGAAAATACAGCTATGTGCATATGTTGATATGTTAAGTATTAAAGTAACAGATAGACATTGGGCCTCAAAACAAGTACTCCCTCAATGCAAGAACACTTTGTCATAATAACCTGGCATTCCTTGATGCTGCACACCCTCTTGACATGATCACTGAAGACAAAATGGGCGTATAGCAAATGTGAAGAAAGTTGACGGTGCCCAGCTATCAAAAGATATAGTGCCTGGGTCTTAAAGGCTTGAAGAAAAACAAGTGGTCATCTAGGTGAGAAGCAATGGAGTCGACATGAAGATGCACACCAGCCTGGTGTGATCATGAGGCATTGATGGGATCAGGTATCAGGCATCAAAGACCCAGCACAAAACAATCATGTCAATGTGAATAATGGGGAGTGCAGGGTGGAGACCCAAAGCTCATCTGGAGACAATTGGACTCTCCCTTACAGAAGGATCACAAGGAAGACAAGCCAGTCAGTATGCAGTAGCGCACCAAAGAAACACACACCTTTCCTCTAGTTTTTTAATGCTTCCTTCCCCCATTCTCATGATCCCAATTCTACCTTACAAATCTAGCTAGACCAGAGCATGTACACTGGTACTGTTAGGAGTGCACAACATAGGGACTCCAAGAGTAGCAAGACCAGAAGTTAAGGGGAAGGTGGGGAGAGAGGGAGAACCAATCACCATGACCTACATGTAACTCCTTTCCAGGGGGATGGACAACCAAAAAGTGGTCAGCATAAGATATGAAAAAAATGATAAATTATCAAGGGTTTATGAGGGCGAGAGGATGGGGTGGGGAAAAATAAGGTGCTGATACTAGGAGCTCAAATGTTTTGAAAATGATGATGGCAACATATGTACAAATGTGCTTGACATAATGAATATATGGATGGATTGTGATGAGTTGTAAGAGCTTCCAATAATGATTTGAAAAAGTTTTTTTTTTAATAATTTTGCTTCCTACATGTTCTACTACATTTATGGTTATATGTGCAACAAAGGTAAATAGACATAGGCAAATGGTCAAATCTATCTATATTTACTGCCCCCCAACTCCATACCTGTTCACCTGTGTGCCTATACAGACTCACCTGTGTGCCTATACAAACATCTACTTGTAGATCACTCCTACTACATGATCGTGTATTTAACAGTATTTGCTTCTATTGCCTTTTAATACTTATAAACCTCTCAGAGTCGTCTTCTGCTCCACCTCACACATAATGTTAAAAAAAATGGGGCTTTCTTCATCTGTAGAATTACACTCTGAAAAACTGACAGCGGCAATCCTACCCTGTCCTATAAGGTCACTATGAATTGGCATTGGTTCCATGGCAGGAAGTAGTAATCCCTTTTATTGTATATTCCCTTCTTCTTTACTTAAATTCACACTTACCTTCCCTCTAGCCAACAATTTCCTCACTTCTTCCCCTTCCACTCCGAGTAATCATGAAAGAATGTTCTTTTAGTTTGAAAGCTTTTCTTAAGTTTTTATGACTGATTTCATGTAATATTTGTCCTTTTTTGATTGACTCATTTCACTCAGTCTAAAGTCCTCCAGGTTCAATCACGTTATAAGGTGTTTCACAGATTCATCACTATTCTTTACTGGTATGTAGTATCTCATTGTATGTATGTACCACTGATAAACATTTAGATTCTAGACGTCTTTTGCTATGTGAGTAATGCTGCCTTGAACTGGGTATGCATATAGTCTTTGCTCATGGTTCTTCTTCCACTAGTACATGCACAGATCATATGAGATTTCTATTCTGAACTCTTTGAAGACATAAAAGATCACTTTCTAGAGTGGTTGCATCTAAACTATTGATGTCTTTGGGGCATTTTTTCCATAAAATTTGGGTAAAACATTGATAATTTTATCTTCTGATCCAAGTTTCACCATAAATTTGCTGTTTGTTCTTGCTTTAATTTTAAAAGAATTCATGTTTGTCCCACAGGGACTCTTTTCCATACACATCTTATCCTTCTTAGTGCCTAAAAATAGATCCCATTCAGACATGTTGTAACAAGTTAGTAGGAGTTTATTTTGGTACAAAATATTTTTGAAGTCCATGTAGTTTTGTTGTAATATGCATTTTCCATGAAACTCCCCTACCACCACTGATCCATGAAATTTTGAAGACCTACTTGTAGTTTTCAGTAATATTGAAATTGAGGAAAAAAATGACTAAAATGGTCTACTATTCCTTATTTGTTTGTACTAGGTAAAACTATAGTATGATGTTAAAATGCATCATAAAAGTTAATAGATAAACCATTGAAACTATGGCTTTACAATGATCTTCAGAAAGACAAATGATTTTTAGCTTTATATTCCAGTATGATTATTCACACAACAAGAATAAACCTCCTCATGACTGAAGCACAGTAAAATGTCACTTAGAATTAAGAAGGGAGCTCTATGAATAAAAGTAAAGTCCGTGGGTGGTGCCAATGTTTAATACAATTATCTGGTAACCAAAAGGTTGGAGGTTCACGTCCATCCAGAGCTCTCTTGAATGAAGGGCATAACAATTTAGTAATTGAAAACTGTATGGAACACAGTTCTACTCTGGTAATCACAGGATCACCATGAATAGAAGTCAATGGATGGCAGCGAGTTACTGGTGAAAGCACTAAAAAAGCTAGCTCTCTGTGAGAAAAGTAAATCAGTAACCACAATAATTTCAGAGTCTACAAATGAAAGGACTATAATGAAAGAAGATGCTAGATTCTTGTTTCATATAATAGCCTTAATTTTCTTCTTTTAAAAAAAAGGCAAGCGAGATAATTTTGACGGATATATACTGCAGTTGAAAGGTAAAGACCCCTGGGATAATGATCCATTTAACCACTTTGCTGAGAAGCTACTTGTACTACTTTTACACCCTGACATTTGAAGATAATTCTTAAACAAGATGGCTTTAGCATTCAAAAACATCTTCAGGATCAAAATTTTATGTAACATTTGTGAAGATACAAATGCATTCAGTACAATAAAAGAGGTTGACATTATATTGACTTCATGGGCCATATCAAGAGATGCTACAGTGTTTGGTACAGAAACTATTCATAGAAAACAAATCGGGGCTGAGCCCTGGTGGCATGAGTGGTTGAGTGCGGAACTGCAGCCTGCGGGCTTAGCGGTTCAAATCCAGCGGCGGCTCTCAGGAGCAGCACTGGGTAGAGCCCACAACCACCAGAGGCAGTGATGCCCCCACACACAAAAAAACAAATCATGAAATAATTGACCATCTAAAATAAATAAATGATAACTTTAATCTTATAGTATATAATTTCTATTGTCAATAGTCAAATCATTAGGCTAGAAGTGAAATGAAAGAAATAAAATATGAAAATATCTAATGATAATATTCCACTCAATCAAATACTTACAGCTATTATTTCTTCATTAAATACAGATGTTTCTAAATTTTTGTATATATAAGTAAATACCATTTTTCCAAAAAAATTTTTAGTTTTACATTTTAATTATAAATTATTTTATGGAAAATGGTTACAATTTTCAATTTAAGAAATTTAATCTTATTGGAATTAACTTTGAAAATGTGGGATGCCTTTTTAGAAATCTGTTCTAAAATTCTAATTGTAGAAAATAACAAAGTTAAATACTGAGGTGATCGTTTTCCTTGGTTATGAAACTAATGATTGATTCACACTGAAAGGTAGCTCTCAATCTTCAAAGCAAGAAACTTGATTCCAACAATTTTCTGATTCCTATTAGTGAAATAATTCATATCATATATATGGTACATCATTTTACCTCATGAATATCTGAATATGTAAAGAACAGCTGCTTGCCATTACTGAACTAAAACCTTCTGGTTGGTGGAAATTAATGATCTATGCCATCTGGTTTGAAACACAAAGCAGTATTTCATAACTACTGTAAAGCTCCGTTAGGAAGAAATCTATTTAATTTTAAAAATATAGCTGCAATTTTCCATGATTCAAGTAACTATGTCAAATATAAAAACATATTTCCTACTAGCTTAAAATAATAGTGTTTATAGGAAATATTTGTTCAATCCACAGTTCTGGGAACACATGAATAAATACATAGTAGGGAAAAAGAATAAGGTGAGCATTAATAATATATAATAATTTCTTTAATCCTTTTTATTTCAAAACAGCTATAGATTTTGATTGAAATCCTTTCCTTCCTTTCCTCAATTAAATGGCTTCCATAAAACAATGTTAACACTGGCAATACTGCAACATATTAAAAGTCAGATTATTAAAAAAATTGCTAATCTTTGTGCCAAACCTATCTTTGGAAAAAGGCAGTATGGCAGAATAAACAAGGTTATATATGTAAAAATTATGTAAAAATTAAATTTAGTTTTAAAATACTGACAGACTTAAGAAAAAATATTTTTATGAGTCATCAAATCGATTTTAGCAGCAAGATCATGATAAGTTAAATACTAAGGATTAAATATATTACAAAACAAAAAATTTAATAAAGTATAAATTTCATAAGTGAAAATAGAAAAATAAATAACATGTTAAAAAATAAAAGCCAGAAATCTTAAAGATGTCAGTTTAAGTTAAATGTTCTGGAAAGTAATAAACTTCTAAGAGCGATTAATTTCCCTGGCTAAACCCTTTTTTATAGAGATCACATCAAAGACTAAATTGGAAAAAAAAATAATGGTGCGTTAATAGGTTTGCCTGGTATGTATAGATGTTACATCTGAAATCATTGCCAGAACACCATTCATATACTGAAAGAAGTCCTGCAGAGCAAGCTAGGCAGACCAAAATTCCTATAGATACCACACATTTGTTTATTTTAGCTGTGCTTATCATCTTACCTGCGCTATAGAAAAGGTCAGGTCTTTCGAGAATATCGCCTTCATGTATATATGGCTCAATCCGATCATCACCATAGAAGCACTGCTCACTCTCATCCATCTGACGACTCTCCACCATCTCCAGCCACTGAGAGTTATGCCAGCGGAACTTTTCACTCTGAATTTTCTTAGCCCATTCTTCATCATATTCCTATTGACAACAAATTTGGAAGTTTTACATAAGCTCACAAAAGACATTTCTTGTCACTTGAATAGCTGTACTTGTAGCTGATGAAGAGAGAATTTTTGGTGCCCTACCCTTGGAGCAGGGAACACTGAAATGTGTGTGGAGAATTATCTAATGCAATAATTAATTAATGGTAATTAAATACATAAATCTGTCTGGGTTACCAATCAAGCATGACAATGTAAATATATTTTTTTTGGTAGAAAAATTCAAATTCTACAAAAAATGTATTTACATATTGCCAACATTTACATAAGCAATCAGATTTTTGAGAGTTCTCAAAATGATAGTTATTTGTGCAACTACTACCTGGCTGGAACTACTGGTTATCATGATAATCACATCTTTTGCTATATCTTTGTTTAATAATACATCAATAGATAAAAAAGCAACATTAAGGTATTCCTCTGAGTTACTTCAATTGATTATATTGAAAACAAAGAGAACTGAGTTGACTGTGCTTTTAACCATAAATAAGATGGTTTTTATCTTATTAGGTATTTCTTTTAATGCTTTTACACTGCTTAGAGCATAAAGTTCTGAGGGAAAACTATGTGGCTTAGTCTTAATACATGTCACAGAAATTCTGGGCAATTGTTTTCTGAAAGACAAATAGGCAAACTACTGTAACCTGCAGCTGATCTTATCTCCTTAGCGCTCCTTTTCTTTCAACTGTTGGCTCTCATAGGTGGAGCCATTTCTGACAGGTGAACACACTGAACCATGAATGGTCAGTGGACACAACGGCAAAGAGGGAAAACGAGTTGGATGCAGATATTTGCCCTGTCCCTTGAAAACTGTACTGCTTGAGATACAGTCAATTCATATGGCCCTTCCAGCCATAAATTCTTATGTGACTATTATAATTCTAGACTCTATATCTGTGGTTATAATCCATAGTGTGCTCTCAACACAAGAACACTTTTTTCTAGTAACACAGTCTTCTGTGGCGCTCACCTTCCTGACACAATCGCTGAAGACATAATGGGTGTATAAACAAATGTGGTGATGGTGCCAGCTATCAAAAGACATAGCGCCCTGGGGTCTTAAAGTAAGGTGACCAGACATCCCGCTTTTTAACAAATTTTCCTGCGTCCTGTGACATTTTAAAATTAAATAAATAAATTACAATACTATTTTTGCGGTCTATGAACATTTTTGTTGCTTCATATAGACCAAATTTTGCATCAAGAATCCCCCTCCCCTTGGTCAATGGTGTCCTGCTTAAAATCTGGTCACTTTATAAGGCTTGAAGATATACAAGCAGCCATTTGGCTGAGAAACAACACAGGTCTGATGGAAGAAGCACACCAGCCTATGTGATCATGAGGTGTCCATGTGGTCAGATATCAGGCACCAAAGACCCAGAACAAAACAAACATATCAACGTGAATGAGGAGTGCAGAGTGAAGACTCAAAGTCCAACTGTAAACAATTGGATATCCCCTCACATAAGAGTCACAAGGAAGAGACGAGCCAGTCAGGGTGCAGTATAACACTGATAAAACATACAACGTTACTCTAGTTCTTCAATGCTTTCTTCTCCCAAATAGCATGACCCCAATTCTATCTTACAAATCTGGCTAAACTAGAGCATGTACAGTGATCACATGTACAGAGCTCACAAAACAGGGAATCCAGGACAGATAAACCCTTCAGGACCAATCATGAGAGTAGCAATATCAGGAGGGTAAGGGGGAGAAAGGGGAAACTGATCACAATGATCTACATATAACCCCCTCCCAGGGAGATGGACAACAGAAAAGATGGTGAAGGGAGACACTGGTCAGTGTAAGACATGGGAAAAAAATTTATGAATTATCAAGGGTTCATGAGAGAGCGAGAGTGGGGGAGGGGGAAATGAACTGATACAAAGGGCTCAAGTAGAAAGAAAATGTTTTGAAAATGATGATGACAACATATGTACTAATGTGCTTGACACAATGTATGTATGGTGATAAGAGCTGTACCAACTCCCAATAAAATGATTGAAAAAATCCACCTTATAAATTTGAAAGTTTCACATAATCAATAGACATCTTAGAAATGTTACCCATCAGATTGTGGATTCTATATGTGTGAAAAAATATGGATGCCCCCTTACAATTTAGTTGGTAGATGTAGAAAATATTCATTTGACTATGGCATGGCTAGTGTGAAGTTTGTCACCAAATTAATAAACTTTCCTTCTCCCCTAGTTCTTAATGTTTATATTGTAATATAATTACTTAAAATTGTTTTTATAAAACTAAGAACATCATAAACACTATTACATTTTACTTAATAAATAAATATTATTCAACTGATAATTTCAATATTTAAATCACTGGAGATTGTCTATTCCAAGTAACATGGTGAGTGTTATCTTTGAAGTTGAATATTTCTATCTGAGCAACAATCCCAAATATGCCAAATACTGTTGATAATATTCATCTGTCACAGAAATTAAGTTTGGTAATAATTTACACAATCTTTCAATCACTAATCTCACATGACAAGATAAAATGAGATAGTTCATGTATTTAGAAAACTTATACTAGGCACTTAATAAGTGTTAGCCATTACTGTTATTAATAACTATATGAGTCAGGTATTATAAAGCTTTTATCATTTCAGAAATGAAAAAATGAGGTCCAGAAAAATAAAAGTGACTTGATTCATTGTACACAGCTGCTTTTGACTATTATAACACTGTAAGTTCTGAATAAACAATATGGAAAAAGCAGCTGTCAAGATTTACCTATCTTTTGTATTATATTTTAATGAGAAGATAATGAGTGCTCTCCCAGGTCAACTTTCTGCTTTAAAATTTTGAAAATTTGTTGACCATTGATCAAAGTGATATGGGAGTGTGATAGTCTGGGTTAATGTGTCAACCTGGCCAATAAACAATGTGAAATTAATTGAAGGGCTGTTTAACTGGAGGGCAGAGATATAAATGGTTTGGCAAGCCTCACCTTTCTGGGTGCTGGAGAAGCCATGTGGAGACCCCTGCCAGCACTGAGATTCTTACACTGCCACTGGATTCAAAGACTTTCTACCCACTAGTCTATGATCATCCTGCAAATGGAGTCATTGGATGCGTTTTGCTTGAGGAGGTCTTTGTAGATAGGTGTCAGACCTATGAACTAATGTTGGACTAATGGACTTGAACTGGACTGTGTTGGGACGCTTTCTTAATGTATACTTACCCATTATAAAGAACTCTCTCTTATAGACATAGGAGTTTCTGTAGATTTGTTTCTTTAATTTAGCCAGACTAACACATTATATTACTAGGAACTGGGATCTGGTGCATACTGCTGCAGATTTTATGGATGGCTTGTCCTGATTTGACTTAGCTTATGGATGTGGGCTCACAAAGTTCCAACTGGAATGAAGATCCTTCATGTCAAAGAACATGATAGTTTCCACAGAGCGCTGAGTTGAAGTGGGGAGTATAGAAATTGGATAACCAAAATGGGGGATAAAGACATGAAATGGTTGACTTACAAATGGTTGACTTACAAATTTTCATAGGTGGGGGAATATATTCATAGGATTAAAGTGTAGGTGTTGCTTAACTGCAATTGCTAGGCATAGGATATTCTTGGTTTGTTCACTTATACAATGTTATGTTTAAATGGTGGTGGCACATTTTTGAATTGTATGCATTTTAGTTTTGTCCTGTTAGGTACGGGTGCCAAGTTGGCAAGGGGTAGATTGCAACAGTTAGCTTTATCGTGTCAACATGGACAATAAAAACTCATGTGAGATTAACTGAATGGCAGTTTAACTGAAGGGCGGAGAGAGAAATGGTTCAGCAAGTCTGACCTTTTTTGTCTCTTGCTCTCTGATGGTTGGACCAGTTGGGGCTACCTTAGTTAGTTCTCTGCCTCAGCTGGCAAGACTCACTTCCTGTGAGATCCCCGAGAACCATATGGACCTACCCTGATGCAGGCCTGGGTGCTGAAGAAGTCGTGCGGAGCCCACTGCCAGCGTTGAATGCTTACACTGGCACTGGATCACAGGCTACTGGCCTGTGATCATCCTGCATTCGGTGTCTTTGGATGTATTTTGTGAACTTGAGGAGGACTTTGTGAAGGGAGACATTGGACAGTATAAGACATGAAAAAATAATAATTTACAAATGATCAAGGGTTTATGAGGGAGGGTGGGTGGGAGAGTGGAAAAATGAGGAGCTGATACCAAGTAGAAATAAAGTATTTTGAGAGTGATCATGGCAGCAAATTCACAAATGTGCTTGACACAATGAGTGCATATATGGATTGTGACAAGAGTCGTACGAATCCCCAAAATGATATTTTTAAAAAATGCTTAAGACCATTGTTGCAGTCAGTTCATCTCTTTGAGAGTTGGCTGTGTTAGTCCGGGTAGACTAGAGAAACAAATTCATAGACATGCATATGGATATAAGAAAAAGGTTTATATATAAGAGGAATAGAACATTGAGAAAGCATCCCAATCCAGGCCAGTCCAAAGTCATACGTCTGATATTAGCCCATATGTTCGATATCAGTCTGTAAAGTCTCCTTCTGACTCATGAAGCATGTGCAGTCGAGGTGTCCTGGCGCTGGCAGGGATCTTCCCTTGGTTCCTCATTTCTAGGGTTCAGGGTCCATCAGCAGTATCCATTGGTGGTGGGAGCATCTCAGAGCTAGCAGGGGTCTCTGTGGCTTCTCTGGCTCCAGAGGTCTGGTTCCATCAGGGCAAGCCCATGTGGCCTCCTCTCTGGCTCCTCCATTCTCCAGGAATCAGGATTGATCAGCATGCTGTCATCTCGTCTTGTCAGCAGTTTGTCTCCAAGTGAGAGTGAGTCAAGTCTCTCTTCTCCAATTGGGAAATACCGTGAGACTTCACAGAATTCTCAGAAGAAAGCCATGCCCACACAGAGGCCTCAATGGCTATCTCCAGATTGGCAGGGTAGACTCCACCCCCAGACTTCCAATCATGAAACTGGCATCAAGTACATGACCGCCACCTTGGCCCTCTTCTTTGTTGTCTCTCTACTTTTCCAGGCATGGTATCCTTTGCCAAGGATATGTCTCTCTTTCCACAGTATGTCTAATGTATATAAGGCAAGTCTTGATTGCTTTGCCTCTAGCGAACAGTTTGGATATACTTCCTCTAAGGTAGATGGGTTTCTTTTTCAAGTAGTCTAGGTAATTTCAATATTTTGCAGCACAATTCAAATGCATTGATTCTTCTTTGGGACCCTTTACTCAACACTCGAAGTCAGTCTTAGGGAGTAGATTTACTTAAGCAATTCGTCTTTTGATCTCTTGACCACTGCTTCCACCAGCATTGGTTTTGAATCCAAACAAGATAAAATCTTTGACAACACAAACCTTTTCTCCGTGTTTTACTATGTCACCCATCAGTCCATTTGTGAGGATTTTCGTCTGGTTCACAATGAGTGGTAATTCATACCGAAGGTTGCAATCCTTGACACCTCCATCAACAAACGCTTCAAGTCTTCCTCACTTTCAGGAAGCAAGGTTGTGTCCTCTAATAAGCTTCCCTCCAATCCTGACGCCACGTTCATCGTCATGTGGTCCAGCTTCTGATGATTTGCTCAGCATAAAGGTTGAATGAGTCTGGTGAGAGGATACAACCCCAGCACACGTCTTTCCTGATTATATCCATGCAGGATTCCCTTGTGCTGTTCGTGTAACTTCATCTTGAGCTATACATGTTCCATGTGAGCACAATCAAGTATTCTGGATTCCCATTCTTATCAAGGTTATCCATAGTTTGTTATGTTCCACATAGTTGAATGCGCTGGCATAGTCAACAAAACACAAGTAAACATCTCTCTGGCATTTTCGGCTTTCAGCCATGATCCATCTGACATTAGCGATGTTACCTGTAATTCGATATCTCCTTCTGAATTTGACCTTAACTTCTGGCAGCTTCCTGCTGATGTACTGCTGCAAACTTGGGTGAATGACCTTCAGCAAAATTTTACCTGCATATGATATCAGTGATACTGTCCTATAGTTTGAACGCTGAGGGGAAGTAGAATACACCGTGGTAGACTGAGGAGATTGCAATGTTGAATTGGACCAAAATGGTCATGAATTTTTAAATAAAACACCGATGATCTCCTTCTATAAACCTTCACCCAGTTTGCTGCTGTAAATAAATGTATGGCTTACTAAAAAAAAAAAAGTTGCTGTCCTTTCATGTCCCTCTTCATTCATAGACACAAAAAGAGTCACATGAAGTGAGGTCCTGTGAGTACAGTATAGGTGCATGGGGCAAGAGAGGCATGAGTTTTTTTTTTAATCATTTATTGGGGCTCATTAAGCTCCTACCACAAGCCATACATTCATCCATTGTGTCAAGCTCATCTGTACATATGTAGGTACGCTGTTTTTTTTTTTTTTTTTTGCCAAAAATTGGTGCACAGAGATAGCTGTATAAGCAGTTACACTGTTGTGGTGGCAAAACTAATACCCATCTGCCAAAAATCAGGATTTTGTTGCATACTGTTAGCCAATCTTTCCAGAACCTCTAAATAGAAAGTTTGATTATAGTCTGACCTGGTGGAATGAACTCCAAATGTAGTATGAGTTGACATTTTCATTCATTCAGGAAGTTAACAGGAACACAGAATGAGATTTGTCATCAATTGACATTTCATCTTTTTGAAGTGAGAAAACCACTCATACACTTGAGTTCTTTCTATAACACTGCCCTTGTAAGCTGTGTTCAATATCACAACAGTTTCTGTGGCATTTTTCTTGAGCAGGAAACAAAAGTTCCCAGCCCCACACTTTTATTTTAAATTGGTCATCATAAAAAAATGAAGGTTGAGCAAAACGGCTTCCATGAAAAAATTCGCTCTGACTAAAGACAACCTTCCTAGGTGATGCACTTGGTGCACTAACTCAGAGTAAGTTGCTGAATGCTCACCTAGTGGGAAAAAAAATGCATACTACAGAAGCTCTGCCTAGTGGAGCTTTCTCCTTGTTGTTTGTTTTTTTTTTGAGGATACCTCCACTTATATGTCTTTCTTCTTTCTTCTTCTTCTTCTATTTTTGGATTATCTTTTTTAAAAAATCATTTTATTGGGGGATCGTAAAACTCATCACCATCCACACATATATCCATTGTGTTAAGCATTTTGTACATTTGTTTCATCGCTCTTTGAACACTAGCTTTCTACTTGAGCCCCTGATATTCACTGCTCATTTTCCCCCTCCCTCTCTGCTCCCTCTCTTTCATGAACCCCTGATAATTTATAAGTTATTATTTTGTCATATTTTAAGCCATCCAATGTCTCCCTTTAAGATTTACTCAAGTTCAAACATTCAATAAAAATCTAAGATTTTAAATAATTTCATTTAATAATATCATTATTTCATAAGGAAGTTTAAATAACTATCCCAAATAGCTGAAAAAATACTGGCAGTATAAGGAACTTTTAAAAACTTAGATATCATTTCTAAATGACTATCCAGTCTCAAATAGTTTCAAAGTAAATTTATCATATACCAATTGTTATGGATCAAATTGTTTCTCATCAAAATGTGTGTTAGCATTCTAAACTCCAACCTGAATGTAGGATTTAGATGTTTCTTTGTTATATTCATTCTGTAGGTGTGTTTTAAATCTAGTCACTTGAGATCTAGAGAGAGTAGATTAGATTAGGTGTCGAGACAAGCAAGGATGAACAGGCAGACAGGTGCTACACGACGACAGAGCTATCAGGAAGCAAGTGAAAAGGTCTTTCTTGAGAACTCAACAGAGAGCTCACCTTCCTCTGGAGCAGGGGTTCCCAAGCGGTGGGTCACAATCCCATTGGGGGTGAATGACCCTTTCACAGGGGTCACCTGATTCTTAACCGTATCAAAATCACAGTGATGAAGTAGCAATGAAAATAAGTTTATGGTATGTGTGTGTGGGGAGTATGTGTGTGTTAAAGGATGGCGGCACTTAAAAAAGTAGAGAACCACTGTTCTAAAGCTAGTACCCTGAATTCCAACTTTTAGATTTCCAGTTGTGAGAAAACAATCTTCTTGGTTCAAACCACTATTTTTAGGTATTTTGTTATAGTAGCACTAGCAAACTAAGACGCTAATTAATATAATTTGCTCCAAAATTGCTTAAAATTTTCCCTCCAATCTAGTACACTTCCACTCTCATTTCCAGGTGACAATTATAAGAATTCTGGGATGTTATCACAATGTTACTAAAATCTACTGGGCTAATGTAAAAAATATTCAAAGAATGTAGTTGTTTTTCCTTAATTTTTGAAAGACTTCTTTTTTACAATGTACTGTGATATCTTTGTAGTAGATTTGGGTGTATTTGACGGAAAGCATGAATTAAATTTTTTTCCTTCTCTCATCAGCTCTTGACATTATGATCCTAAGTATTCAGTGTTCATAAATTCTAAAGTGTAACAGAAGACTATGGTTTGATTTTACATTTTCTGAAGTCCTACATCATTCTATTTACTATTTAACCACTGAAACGTTATGAAGCATTAACCAGCCTATTATCAGAGTCTGTTTACTATCAGGAAAACTCTTTGTCACTGGTTTCCGTCACACCTTGTATCTGATTAACACACTATAGGATAACACAGAACTACAAAGATCTGCTTTGTGTTCTAACAAAACTGATGGAAAACAGATTTTCCTTTCCCCTTTAATGTGGCAGCACCCTAATTGACATTGTAATATGGTTTATTTAATACAATTCTTCATACTAAATTAACAAGTCTAGAGTGATTTAGTTGCTCATTAAGATGGTTAAGATGGTGGTGGTGCTGTTAGGTGGTAACTCACAGCGACTCCACATATAATAAAATGAACCACTGCTTGGTTCTGGGCCATCCTGTATTTCTCAACAGACCTTTCCTAAATCCTGCTCTTTAGTTTTGACTATGGCAGTTTTTAACCAGATTTCAATGTAGAACTATTTCCTCAAACAACCTCTACTTAGAAGCCCTACTGAATAGGCTAGCCTGTGCAGTGTCATTTCAAACAGCATGTCAAGTCAGACCACAAATAAAAGATAACAAAATGAAATTTATGTAAGCATGAAAGTCAGTCAGTCCTAGTGTTGCCAATGAAAAAGGAATAATAACAAGTGTGTAAAAAAAACAGGCAAGGAATATGCTCTCTTATACACATCGATGTTTATTTATGCATGTGGAAAGTCTAACAAACTGCCTAAATCTCTTACATTTCTGTCTTTTAGGTTTGCACAAGATAAAAATAAAATCCAAAAGAGGGCTCATCAAATATATTCCATTAAACCCAATTGGATTTCACAGAATTGAGAAACAAAAGTTGAATGTACAAAACTAACAAATGACAATTTACTAAGACTGTCAACCAAGTAAGAATCAGCCCCTTTGCCTGGCCAGAGAAGAGTTCAGGTATTTCTGTCAACTCACTTGGCATCTTTCCTCTGTGTCTACATACTGTCTACAAGACAAATGTCCTTACCAACTCACTTTACCCAGTTCCTCCATTCCTTGCTTTTGAAATTCTGAAATAACCTCAGCTCTAATTCTAACAACCCTAACTTTAACTTTTAAAACCTTTCCATAACTTTATCGTCCTACATGTGAGAAATTCATGTTGTCCTTTGCAATCCGAAGTATTAATAAGATCATTTTTTAAAAAGATGAATTAGGGCTGAGCCCCGGTGGCGTAGTGGTTGTGCGCGGGACTGCGGCCCACTGGGATGGAGGTTCAATTCCAGCTCCACGGAGCAAACGCTGGACCTCCTACTCTCACCACCTGAGGGCAGTGATGCCCCCCCCCCCCAAAAAAAAAGCAAAAAACAAAAAAACAAAAAAAAAGATGAATTAGATAGGGGTTTTCATTTCAGATCATCACTTTTGTATTTAAGAGGTGAAATCACTTATCAAACCTCATGATAGTTTACCCTCCCTTCTTCCTGATTTCTCTTCCCTTCCATTTCATTCAAGATTTACCACTTGTCAACAATCTAGCCTTCTCTTCCTTTCCATGGAAAACTCCAAAGTATCTACTCTGGTAAGAAAGTCTTTAACTTGTGATTCTGTGATTGGCTAATTTCACACAACATAATGTTCTCTAGGCCCCACCATACCATGAGATGTTTCATGGTTTCATCATTAATTTTTGTTGATGCATTGGTACATCATGTGTGTGTTAAAGATTCTTTATCCATTCTTCCACTGATGGACACTTAGGTTGTTTTTATCTTCTTGCTATTGTGAACAGTACTCTGTTTTGTTGTTCGTTTTATTATGACTCATTCTTGAGGATCTATACCATCAGAGGATGCTAGATCGCTTGTCATTTCTGTTCCCAATTGTTTGAGTTAGTGTCTTACTGCTTTCCACAGGGGGTACACAGTTAAAGTACCAACAGTAGGTGTGTGAAACTTTCAGTCTCTCTCCAACATGTGTTGTGTTCTAATTTTTTTTAACTTGACTGTCATTGTTGGTGTAAGGTGGCATCTCATAGTGGTTATAACTTGCTTCTCCAGAGGGCAAGTGATGATTGTCAGTATTTCTTCATGTGTTCGTTACTGTTTGGTGAACTATATGGTCATGTCTTTTGCCCACTTTTAAACTGAGGGATTCAGCTATTTTTTATTGAGGTGGTGTAGCTTTCTATGAGTTTTAGAAATTAGTCACTTATCCATTGTGCCATGGTCATTTTTCGCCTGTGTGTGGGTTCTCTTATTATTCTTTTGAGGAAGTCTTTTAATGAACCCCAAACAAACAAACAAACAAACAAATCTCCATGGAGTCACGGACAACCCATAGCGACCCTGTAGGACAGGGTGAAACCAAGTCTGTGGGTTTTCGAGGCTGAAACTGCCTATGAGAGTAGAAAATCCCGTCCCTCTCTCTCAAAGCAACTGGTTTCGAATCACTGATTTTTTGGTTAACAGCCCAACGGGTAACCACTATGGCACGAGGCCCCTCTCTTGATGCACATCAATGTCCCAGTCATCTATTTTGTCATCTATTATATTTCTTTCATTATATTTGATAGTGTGTCTATATCTTGCAAGAGACCCCTGAAACTTGTCCCTATTTTGATTATCTTTACAGTTCTGGGATTTATATAGAGGTCTTTAATCTACCTCGAGTTCATTTTTCATAGGATGTGGAGTATGGGTCCTGTTTCATTCTTCTACAGATAAAATTCGAATTATGCCAGCACCATTTGTGGAAGAGACTATGACTAGCCCAATTAATGTTTTTGTTTGGTTTTTATATTTGTGACTGCCTTTTGTTGAACATCATATGTGTGTGGGTAGCGAAATTTTTTTGTAAGTTCTCTATTCTGTTTTATTGGTCTATGAAACTCTCACTGTACCAGAACTAGGCTGTTTTAACTACCATGATTGTATAATAGGGTAAATCCAGCTTTTGACAAAGGTTTTCCTTGTAACCTTTGTAAGAGTCATAGCCAATTGTATGTCTTAGAGGATAAATCTCAACTGCCATCAGTTTATCTTAATAAAGCAGCCTTTTAAAATAAATTGGATTTATTCTGAAATGAAACTAGAAACTTGCTTCCCAAGTTTAAAACAGAATTTTGGAAATAAATTATAAGAGTGAATTAAAAAAGTACTGCTATTAGAAATACAGTTCACTCATGCATGCGTTTCTTTCAAATCAAATGTGTTTAAACATGTCATTGCAATAAGTGGACCACTATAGACAAGTTCTCTCAGTAAACCACTTGTCTAAGTTTGGTTAGGATGCCTTCAAAAAAAGATCCAATCAAAACAGTGGCTTCCAAAGGAATCTTTTAAATCAGTCAAATTCAAGCCAGAGTACTAAGCTCAAAACTTTAAAAACTTTATTCCAAAGGGATAATCTTGATATATTTTTTCACAGAATGATCATGAAGCATAGTGTGAAAAAAATTTAAGGAAACTGAAAATTGCTTTGGTGAGAAAAGTATCAAGAAAGCTGTTCCAAGTTATGTTTTCCTGTCATGGCAACACACTTGTTCATTCTTTGAAAACAGTCAAGATCATCCTAGGAAAATTTCATTGAGAAACTTTATCTCATCCATCCTGGTACCCTGATCTTGCTCCTTGAGCTTTATTTTTCCTAAATAAGGTCCTAAAACTCAACCAATCAAAACCCACGGACATTTAGTCAATTCCAACTCTTATCAGCCATACACAATTTCTGAGGCTGTATATCTTTACTGGAACACTTTACTGTCAACTTTCTCCTGCTGGGTAGTTCTTGGGTTTGAAACACTGACCTTTGGTTATTGACCCAATGCTTAAGCAACATCATCACCAGAACTCTTCCTAAAACTCAAAGAACATTGAAAAGAAACACAATTTGAATCCCGCGAGGATGTCAACATGACCACTTTTAAATGTCAAAATGACCATGTGTAAATTGAAGCAGACAAAATTATTTTGGGGGAAGATTCTGGAAAAAAAAAAAAACCAACCCAAACAAATGCAGATTCACTGCCACGAAGTAGGTTTAGAGTTAGCGACCCTACCTGGCAGAGTCGAGCTCTCCCTACAGTTTTCTGAGACTGGAACTCTGTGGGAGTAGAAAGCCCCATTTTTCTATCGTGGAGCGGCTGGTAGTGTCAAACTGCTAACCTCACGGCTAGCAAAACCGAGTCACAACCCACTACACTGTCAGGGCTCCCTAAGACATGGAAACACCACACCCAAGAATATCCACCTAGGAGGAAGTTATGTGTTTAAGCAGTTGCGTCACATTTTGATGTTTTTGCTTAATAAATTTTTCTATGACTCGCAGCAATTTTTTTTACTATCCCCTATAATATCAGAGTTAGGCATTAAGTCTTGATTATTAAAACTCACAATCTGCAATAATCAGAAATGCACTTACTAAAAGATGAAAGACTGATATTCAAAATCTTGGTAACAAAAATCTTGACTTAAAACCACACCACACAATGAGTGTGGCTGACTAGAAAGATAACGAACATTGGCCTTCAACCATACAACCCAGTTTTATCTGATTTCTTTTAATGAAGACAAAATGTGCATTCAGTAGAGAGCATTTAGGGCCCATGTGACTGTACTACTTGTGGAAGGTAAGTTCTTCTGTCTAGATGACATGCCTGGGTGTCCTTTGAGGGTGCTATTGAGTTATATCTAATAAATAGTAGTACTTAATAAACTGCAATAAATGTTTGACAACTAATTTCAGGACAAAGATTTTATTCCAGTAGTGAAAAAAGCTTATCAGGTTCTCAAATTCTCCAAAGAAAATATAAGAAATATGAAAGGATGTAAAGATATAAAACTAAACTGGGCTTTTAGGCCTTTCTTGGCCAGATGTATAGTGGGTTCTAGTCTTTCCTTGATGAGTTCAAAGATTTGGGAGAGAAAAAACAATGCCAACTGCCCTTTATCTCTTTCTTACCTTGCCCTCTCGCTTCTATCTCCACCTACCCAATCTCCTGTCTTCCTAGAGTACCAGTAATTCCAAGGCAATAACATGCTGATGAAGGCCACTGAGACTGAATCTCTGAGTCAAGATATCATCTATGGTTCATAAAACACTATCACTGAATATCTGTTTTAAGCCACCAATTGAGGGCTTGTATCCAACTATATACTAAACAAATCCTTATTAGTGTAGTACTCCCATAATTTTTGTGACAAAAATTTACCAAAGAATGTATATTTCTATAAGGTCTCTAACTTTTCTTAGTATTATTCTACATTATCAGTCTTCAATGGAGAAAAAGTTTGCTTTCATAAAAATAAATGTTGTTCCTATTGTATTTTCTTAAAACATCATTAATATAGAATATAGTCATATGGAGAAGACTAAGGAATAAAAGCCTATAGCTGGCAAGAGCCTGCGGAAACCATCCACTCTTACTCTAGGCTGGCTTCCAGCGACCTCTGAAAGTTGGTGAATTAATTATTACTGACACTAAGTGAAGGATAGGGCTCTCACATTCTTCCTTGATACTCTATTTCTAGTGTCATGGTTGCTGTATCTAATCAAAGTTTCTCTTGTCATAAATTAGTTAATTTCCTCTTATTTTGCTCCTCATAAATGACTCAGGACAGGTGATTAGAACAAGTGACTGGCAGTTTGTCCCAAGTACAACTGAAAAGTTATGTTTTCTGATGCATTACAATGACCTATCCTCAAATTTCTCATACACATGGAGGCTCATGTGTATCTTTTATCCAAAATTACCTTAAAAATCCAGTTTCAATTCCAATAATGGATACAGTTTAATAAATGAAGCATGTTCACACTAAAATAGGCAGTTCCCTTTAACACACTGTTCTATCAAGTCCTTTCAGTTAAGGCCCCGTTCAGTTAACTAACCTAACATAAAATATACGAATGCTAATATTTTGCAGGATAACCCCAAATATAAAAAAATAGCATACCTGGTTGAAATAATGCTATAAATAATTTTTCAGTTTAATTTCAAATCATGCTTTGGGAGTCCACATATGTATTTACCTTATAAAGCATTTTCACTTCAGATTTTAAATCCTGCACTCGGAGGCAAAGATGTCCTATCGCACGGTCACAGTGACCCTTTGGATGGCACGGAGTCCCACGCCACCCTCACAGTTAAGCTCAAGCCTGCTGCCCTGCCTTCTGAGCAGCTAGTTACTAGGTGATTTTCAACACGATACAGGCTCATCTTGTGTAAAAGGCGTCTGGAGGTGGTAGGAATCTTGTGGAAACAGCCTGCTGAAGAGGGCTTTTCTGTTACACACACACACACACACACACACACACACACACCCTTTTTAATTAAAAACAAAAGAAAACTGGTTAAGTGAACTTCAGAACAGGGGACTTTGAAATGACACGTTCCTTGCAGGTCCTGAAGTTTTACTTGCCAATTTATTTCAGATATTGGTTGTTGTTTTCCGTTTTGGTTTTTTTTTGGTGTCGTTCTGAAGCATGAACTCGGGGGCCTTGGTGTTTCTGCCTGGAGTCCCTGTGATGAGTGAGGAATGGCATGGACTGTGCGGATTTTATTTATGGATAATTTCATGGGGTCTATAAATAAAGTTGGTGAACTCCTTTGAATTTTTTTTGAGAAATAAGATTTGATTTTAATATTAACTTTTAAAAAGGGTGGTGGGGTGACCGATAGCTCACCTTTAGGTTTTATTACTATGTACATAGGGTTTTACAACGGACACGAGCCTCCCTTTTCGACATTGTGGAGATTCTATTTAACTGACAGAGATTGTTCACAAGGCAATAACTTTGTCTCCTTCCTGTTGGGCTAAACCCCTGAAGTGAGTGTGGTTGTGTGTGTATGTATATTTGTGTGTGTGTGTGTGTGTGTGTGTGTATGTAAAAATGGAGGTTTGGAACTGTACTCCAGGGCTGCAAATGCTCCCTAAATAATCCTGTTGTGTATATGACATCTGTATAGTAAAAAGTATTCTTGATAGAATCTGTACTGGACTGAGTTGGAATGCATTCTTAATGTACAATTACCTTTTCTATAAAACTCTCTCTTATATACGTATGCATGCTGTGGAAGTCATGTGCTTATGTTAATTTCATTATTGAGATGTAGGGGTGGAGTCTAGCCTGCTAATCTGGAACTAGCCATTTAGTAGCCAGTGAGGCCTCCGTGTGGTCATGGCTTTCTCCTGAGACTTCTGGGAAATCTTGTGATATTTCCTTGGTGGAGATGAGAAGCTATCTCCCCAGTTTGTTCGGAGTTAGTCTCAGAGACAATAAACTACGGAAAAGACAAGATGGCAGCACCCATGGAGCTTGACTAGCCAGAGGAGAAGCCACACGGCCTTGCCCTGATGGAGCCAGATTTCTGACGTTGGAGAAGCCACTTGGAGACCCCTGCCAGTGCTGAGTTGCTTCTGCCACCACTGGATGCTGTTGATGGACTCTGAGCCCTGGAAACAAGGAGCCATGAGGGGACTCCTGCCAGCGCCGGGACTCTGCACCCACTGGTCTATGACTTCGTGAGTCGGAAGGAGGCATTATAGACCGGTATCAGACATATGAGCTAATATCGGACTTGTGACTTTGTACTGGATGGGGTTGGGATGTTTTCTTAATGTCCTATTCCTCTTATATATAAACCTTTTCCTTATATCCATATGTGTGTCTATGAATTTGTTTCTCTAGTCTACCTGGACTAACACACATGCTTATGAATGTGTTTCTTTAGTCTACCCAGACTAACACATCCAAGGTACTTAATTTAGCTGAGTATGAGTTTGATCTAATTTGAATAAAGACATATTGTTTCTTAATTGTGCAACAGATAGGTCACATATAAATTTTTCTCTAATTTTATAAAATCTCTTTAATCCTCAAAAGTGTCTTTGTAACTGGAACTCTCAGAAAGTTATATTACGATTATTTAGCAGGCTACAAAGTGAACTGGAGTGCATTTGTATTCTAGATGCTCTTTCATAAAAGACAAAAACTAAATTTAAGACTAGGAACTTTGAACCAACTTAAAGAGAGAAAAGGTTTTGGCATGAAGCTACTTCTAGTAGCACAGTTTCCCACTACTAAGCTGGTTGAACCAGAATCTTGGACATTAGAAGAGTATGACAGTAGAAATAAATAAATGTCCTCGCAACAGAATGTAGTGTTTCCATAGCCATGTGCCCTTCTATCAGTTGTGTTGAACTACTGCTTCTTTCCATGGGGCTAGAAGACCCCACTTCTGTGACGTAGCCACCATCAAGGCTCAGATCAGTTTCACAGAATGGCTCCTAGATGGCTCATGGTTCATTTATACATGACTACCTTTAAATAGTCTCAGTTTAATAAATCTACTGTTTCCAAGCATGTTTCAGCCTGAGCTTTTCCAACATGTGACATGGAAAAATCTATATAGTATTTGGTGTTTTTGTCAGTCTTTCTTTCTGCTTTTTAGATACTTACTCTCTAATTCCTGACTTTCAGGGTGATTATACCGCCCCAAATCTCAAACACATTGATAGATTATTCCGACTCATATTGACCCCATAGGACAAGGTTATAAAGATTTGTTTTTCTGTTCTCTTTTTCTAGGGCGATAACTTGATATGGAAGAAGACTGCTGCATTTTTCTCCTGCAGAATGGCTGGCGGTTTTTAGTTAGTAGGCCACCAGGGCTTTCACGGGAAGATTCAAAAATAAAAAACTAAGCAACTGTCACTAAATCAGTTGCAACTCAGAGCATCCCTAAATAAGGTTTCTGAGGCTGTAAAAGGTTAAGGGAGGGTGGTTACAGTCCCAACTTTCTCCCCCAGAGTGGCTGGTGGGTTTGAATTGCCGACCTTTATGTTAATTGTCCAATACTTACTTATCAGCCCCACCAGGGCTCCTTACAGGGAAATTAGATGAACTATTTCCTCCGATAACTTGTCTGGGGTTTACAACATTAACTCAAGTGATTAGGTAGCATCTTAAAGAATTATGTATAGGAGCCATACCACTTTCAAGTTTACTTTGCTGCTTTGTCTCCTTTGAAGTACTCATATTAATAAGACTTGCTATGATCATAATAATCTAACATATTTTTCTTTGTGATTTTATATTCTAACCTTGAGTAGGTTTCTTATATTCTTTCATAAAGAATAAGCTCCCAAAGCAAAATGTACACTGAAAAATTTCACTGTGTTTTTGTAAATGAAAACCAGGTGGATTTTAGTGATAATCATTTCATTGCAGTGGTGGAAGCAGAATTCAGAATTGGTTTTGATTGAATGGAGAATGGGGAGAAGTGAGCAAATGAAAAAATATAGAGAATTGTTTCTTTTAGAAAGAACGAAGACCATTCCTGGAAAAGTTGATATAAAGTATAAATGACACCAGCTTAAGAGGAGGTAGATTTGAGCCTAGATTTTAGACATAATTTGGGATAAAGAGAATTGTACTTTAGAGTAAGTATTTTTATATACAAATTTTTTAATAATAAGGATGTGACGATCTTTGGGACTATCACTATCTTGGTATAGAAGCATACATAATAAATAAATCTAAACATTTTCCTTTCCATCTATCTTTCTTCAAAAGAAGAAAATGAGAAAGTATATGGAAGGGAAATCATAACAGAGTAACACCTCTCTTCTTTCCTTACTGCCTATGGAAATATAATGAATATAAATAATTGAAGAGGTTTCTTGTGTTTTATACTAAAAGCTTATATTAAGCAATAACATTAATGATACACTGTAAAATAGTATATAAACTATGATATTTTTCTCTGGTAGTAATACATTGCTCATACTCACAATCTCTATGGCCAGTGGTCTATACTCATAAGCTATTTTGCAAAAGCAAAGGTTTAATCTGTGAAGGTTTCCTATTCAGATTTAGACACCGAGGCTAGAATGCCAATATACCCATTACATTCTAAACCAGTGATGAAATACCGTGTCAAATATCTAAAGCAAACGATGTTAAAGGAGACAAATATTTAGAGCAAAATCTGGGAAGTTGATCAGATAGCCAGAGCAGCTTCAGAGGACCATCGTCTGGTCTCGTGATAAAGACTCCAGCAGAGATGTTAACTGTTAAACGTCAGAGGATTTCCAATGATGTTGCTCATTAATTATTTTAAGTCTTAGGCTGAAGTTAAACCTCTTAATGACTAAATAGGCTATAGCCAGACAGCTTTTTAATATGGAGGCCAAGATAAAAAGCATGAGCCCAGGGAAAAGAGGGAGGGCTACCGATTGTACCAGTGTATGGCACAAGTGAAAAAGATATTCAAATTGGTCTAGTATCTAGCACATTTTTGGCACCAGGCTGAGATCAGGCAATCTAATTTTGTGAGAAAATTTTATAGGTTTGAAGAGTTTCTGATCGAGAATTGGGATCAGCCCTCTAGTCATAATCATTTAAAAAAATCTCAATGAAGTCATGCATAACATGAAGATTTATGTGTATCATTCCAAAACAAAAATGTATTTATATAAGAAAAATGATCTCTAGAATGGGCTGGGATATTTTCTCAATATCCAATTGCTCTTGTATATACAACTGGAAAAAATATCACATAATTGAAAAGTAGTTTATCCAAATTTGACTGAGTGATAAAAAATAGTCAACTACAAAGTTGATCGAGTTTGGGCCCACATTATCATTTTACTCCTTGTTTCTACCCAATACGTTATGAGGGAAAACCAAATGATTTTACAATAACACCTACACCAGACTTAAAATTCTGAGTATGTAAAAAATTGCTTTAAGACAGAAACTTATACCAAAAAGTTGAAAGTCAAAGGTCTTAGTAGTATTTAAAAATGAATTTAGCACCATCTAACTTCAGGAACTTTATATACTGCATATAAAGTTCAAAATAGGATTACAATGTCTCTTCCCTCCCCAAACAAAATCAAGTTAGAAAGAAGTACTTACCGCTATAATATCTAATGTATTATCACAGACCTTTCTGATTTCATTGTTTTTATCATGCATTAGGTCTATGAGATATGCTGGAGCCTCTGAATAAAAATTGTTAAAGATAGAAATTGCTTTCAGACTGAGAATATTTGATTATATTATAAAATTCGGCCTTTCTCTACATTCAAATGCTATACTTGTATTTTTGAAATAAAATCACAAACACAGAATGATCAGAAACATTTAACAATCCTTTTGTTAAACACAAGAAAAAGAAAACCTAGATATAAGAGCGGGTAAGGAAAACACACACAGGAGATCACAGAAAGGCCACTTTCTGAAAATGTGAGAATGAGGAAAAGAATGCAGAGGGGCTTCCAGAGTTGGGCAGCTATGAATGCCTTCTCAATCCTTCCTGAGAGGCCTTGCCAAGTTCACGAAAATCAACTTCCCACAAAAACAAGTCACAGCAGCCACAACCAGGAATCACAGTTAAAGTCCACGTAAAATTATTCTAAGAGAAAATATAGTAAAATGTATTCTTCAAACATGACAACAATATCTAACCTACTATTTCAAGAAGAGAGAAAACAATTTAAGAAAATGTTAAACGATATATGAAAAAACACAGTAAGTGGGAAATAGAAAACGAGTAAAAATATGGGAGAGAATTAAAGGTAAAAGTAAAAAATCATTTCATTTATATGAAAACTACACTCAAGGTAACACAAGAGTAAATAAATTCAATGCATAAAACCTTAAGAGCGTTCCAAAAAAAAAAAAAAAACCCAACCTAAAGTAAACTTAGAGAATCAAGTGGCTTCTGACCCACAGGAATGCTCTAGAGCAGGGCAGAACAGCCCAGGTGAGAACCTGAGACTAACTCTACGGGAGTCTGTCTCCCAAGGAGTGGACGGTGGCTTCCAATGGCTAACCTTAGGGTTAGCAGCCCACGCCTCCTTAGAAGGTAACGAGGGAGGGAGGGAGGGAATGATAGGGTAAAATTGTAAATTGTGATGACAAGCAAAGATGATCCAACAAAGAAATCCAAAAGATGACAACCAAAACAAATATTAAGGTCAGCAATCCTGTGCTCACTTTGGCAGCGCATATACTAAAACGATCAGCAATTCACAAGGACCCTCCTGAAATAAAACAGGGCTTAAAACTTGCCTCCAAAGATCACATTTGCATACTTAATAAGCTACTTGGTTAAAGAAAAAAATATCTCGTGACATCCTGGTGCAAAAAGACCAAGCAACTTCTAAAAGAAAGAAAATGGCAGCAACATAGGGCAGAAGACAGTGGGAAATATCCTCAAATGAATGAGCTAAATTAGCCTCGAATTTTATATTGTGCTCTGTTTTTATTATTACAGCAGGAAAATAAGTTATTTCCAGATTAAAATAGATTTTATTACTCAAGATATTCACTAAGTAAGGGCAAATAAATACACCGCACTCCGAGGACACAAATTACAAATAAAGGGGGAAAGTAAAGAAAAGTTAAAGCATAAAGACATCTCAATGAACCTAAACAAAGAGGCTTTAAAGACACTACTTAGCATGCTGACAGCGCCTCACGTAACGGCAATAGATGCACTTTCCCGTGAAGAGGGATGAAGGTAAAATCAGGAATAAGGATATGGAGAAGAAGCTACTGATATGCTTGTTCAATTTCTTAGCAATCATAGCTTGACAAGTTAATAAATTGCTTGGATCATAGTCTACCTATATATTGATTTAGGGGCAACTTTGATGGAAAATAGCTTGCCCTCTATATTTATTTTTAAAGCTTGATGCTACATGGAGTGTTTGCAAGAGAAAAAAAATGTGATTCTTTTCTGAATATGAAACACCTTTAAAAGGATACGTGTTTCTTTGATTATGACGTCTCTTGTGGCTTGGTGGAAAACCATCTGGTAGAAGACATAAATGATTTGACACACAAATTCATCGTCTTCTTGTTGAGCTGAAAAAAAAAAACACACACCAAATAATAGCATACGATATTTCCATCTCAAAAAAAAAAAACTGTAAGAGAAATAATAGAGACTGAAAAAATGAACAGGGACAAACAGACAGGTAAAGGAATATTAGTTAAAATTATATATCGTTTAAATTATAACTCACTGCCAGAATCAATACTGACTCCTAGTGACGCTATTGGATGGTAAAGATCTGCCCCTTTGGGTTTCTGAGACAGCAAATCTTAATGGGAGTTGAAAGCCTTATATTTTTCTCGTGGAGTGCCTGCTGGTTTTGAACTGCTTACCCTTGCAGTTAGCAGCCCGATGTGTAGTCCATAAAGCTTTCACAAATGGTACATATAATCGAGCTATTTCTTTTAAATGACAAGATAGGATTCCGAAATCCAAATCCACTGCCATTGGATTGCTTTTGAATCATGATGATCCTACCTAGGGTTTCCAAAGCTGTAAATCTTTACAGGAGTAATTAGTTTCATCTTTTTCTCCCAAAGAGCAGATGATGGGTTAGAAATGCTGACTTTGTGATTAGTCGTTCAATGCTTACTAGACAATACCACCAGGACTCCATCATGCTGCTAGTGAGGAGATTTCATAATAATGTAACTACAGAGTTGTAAGAAATTGGGTTGTAGTTAAATAGCATAAAATACTTTGGGATAAAAACAAGAAAAAATTTTTTGAAAAAGAAAAAAATGTTATTCCAGTTCAGAGGATAAATCAGTCTGCATAACATAGTTCACCTCAAGAAATCAAGTTGTACCGTGAAGACTCAAAAGATGAGAGTGAGTTTAGATAAAGGTTCCCAAAGTTTTCATATGTGTTTTTTCAATCATTTCATTGGGGACTCTTATAAAAAGCATAACAATCATGAATTAATTATATCAAGTGTAGTTGTACAGAGGCTGCCATCATCATTTTCAAAACATTTTCTCCTTGAGCCCTTTGATATCATCTCTTCTTTATTTCTTCCCTCCCTTCCCTTAGTGAGATGTCCAAGACTGCTGGGAGAAGGGTATTCATTAGTTCTGAATTGCTTTATAACAACTCTTCACTTTGCAATTTAGCATTTTTTTGCTATTATTTTAGCCAACACTAGAGTAAGAGGTATACTGAACTCACAGGCTGGCACACTTAATTTAAACCACATAATTTAAATGAACAACAATGATTAATATAAAAGATTCTATTTCTAGGTTTCCATTTCTGTGTTTTATATTAAAAAAATTTTAATTAACAACCCACTTGATACATTAGCATAAACACAAAGGAAATTATAATTTACCATTTAACAATTCAATGAGTGCAGGGATTATTCCAGATTTGGCTAGCAATGCAGCACAGGAGTCATCCATAGATACAGTTCCAATCATTATAACCACTTCTAAAACAAGGTCATCTTCTGCAGCACCTAGTAAAGTGAAATCATGGAACGTTTTCATTGAAATGTCCTGATATACAGATGGAGTCTGGTTATCAGAAACAAGAGTATCCAAGATCTTAAAGATTTGTCTTAATATAAACAGCCAACTAAGTGAAGTGTGGGATAATTTCACTGGGAAAAAAGTGTAGCAGTCTGTGTCATCTAAGGATTATAAATAACATAATCCAAGACTGGAAGAGGGAATGGTATTAAGCTTAAATTTACAGCACCCAGTTTGCAGAAAGAGGGTGAAAGCCTCAAATCCATTTGCAGAGTCCCAACCTGAATTAAGCCTCTGGTGAATCCCCTCTGACCATAGTCTAGGGATATGAAGAGTCTTGCTGACAGATAAAGTGCAATGGAAAGTGGACCAATGCAGATATAATTAGGTTGAAATGTATCCACCTCATCATTTGTTCTCCCTTTTGACTAATTTTAAGGTTGTTCTAGTTTTTAATATTTTGTGCTTTCTTTTCAATTGAGATCTTTTTGATTTTTTTTTCAGTTTTCAATTTTTAATGAACTTGGAAACAAAAAAAGCTCCCATTTCAAAATAAAAATGAAATCCCAGATCATATAGATGTTTACCATGATTACATTATCTAAGCAACATACATACATGTTCAATTGTAAGATGGTAACTAATTTCCTGTGACAAATAGGCTTTTAAGTTTTTGTTTGTTAAAATATGTTTTTTTGTATATGAAATCCAGGAAGGTAAAATTCTATAAAGACAGTAAGTGGATCCATGGCTTCTTGGGGGTGTCACAGAGGAGACTGAGGGGAAGTGGGGTGCTAATAACAATAAGTACAAAAGGGAAGAAAATGTTCTAAAATTATGGTGATAACCATATAACTTTAAGATAATTAAATTATTGAATTATACATTTGAACTATATATCAATAAAATTGTTAAAATATTTTTCTGTATCTATCAGAGACAAAGAAAAAATGTTAAGACTAATTTTGAAAATAATATTCTGATACAAATCCTCTAATACTATCAAATTTTCAATGCACAGAAAAGATAAGGAAACTATTACTAAATTACTTAATATAAATCCTTGACATGATTGCAGATAGTCTTTTTCCAGACTTCCATGTTTACTGATGACAGTAGGGATAATAATGGAAGTAACAGTTTTGGAAAATTCAATTGAGTGACACAGAGAATAAAATACTAATTTGAAATGCCTTGAAGAACTGTGTCCATGCCTGCATGAGAGTAGAGGGGAGGCGGTCAGAGAACGGGGTAGAATAGGGCAAAAGAACAATGAAAGTAGGAAATTGAGGAGAAATATTATATTTCAAAATGTTTTGTTAGTGAACTATAAAGATAATTGGAGCAAATAACCCTCTTGCTATGAGACTAGTCAGAACTGGAGCTATAGGAAGGGTGACTATAACCTAGCACTAGGTCACTCTGTGTCCCTCTGGTCAATTCTGGCCCACAGCAATGCCAGGTGACAGAGTGGAAAAGCCTCACCCAGTTCACTAGGATGTAACCCTTGGGGAAGCAGACTGCCTGGTCTTTTCTCCAGTAGAGCCACTGGTGGGTTTGAACCGCGGACTCTTTGGTTCACATTTAATTGCTATGCTACCAGGTTTCCTTTCTAGTATGTATATAACAAGAGTAACAAAATGCTGCACTAGCAGTACTATACATAACAGAAAAAAATAACAATTGATTATGCAAACATAGGATTCTTTGCACAGACCTGGTTTCAGTTTATCCTTCAGGTATGGAACCAACTTGTACTCCTTAAGAACCAATTCCCAGTCTAAATCTGGAATGGTCAGGTTTGCAAGGGTTCCTAAACATTCTATCACAAACTCCTCCTCTTCATCATTAGAGATCTGGGCTGCAAGGTCCCCCACATAATCCTGGATAAAACAAACATGTAATACAAATTCAAAATGTTTTCTGCAAAAGAACCAACCCAATAAACTAATAAATTCTATCAGCTGACTCTGACATAGCGATAGGGGGAGCCAATCACAAGGACCGACACATAACCTATCTGGAGGACGGTCATCGAAGGAGTGGGCAAGGGGAGACGCCGGGCAACATACGATATGGCAAAATCATAATAATTGATAAAGTAATGAGGGGTGGTAGGGCGGGGGAGCAGGGAGGGGAAGGGATGAGCAGCGGAGATCAAGGGCTCAAGTGGAAAAGCAGAGATTTGGAGGATGATGACAGCAGCAGGCAGGCGAAGGGGCAATGATACATACAATACATATGTATCTATGTATTGTGATAAGTCATGTACAAGCCCCCAATAAAATGATTTTTTTTAATGTGCTGAACGATGCACGAGTGTTTATACATGAGTATATACGGAACTTTGAACATGTGATCAGGATCACCGATTTCTGGAAAAGGACATTATGCTTGGGTAGAGTACAGAATTGGGGGGGGGGCGGTTAGGGGGGGAAGAGGAAGATCTCAATGCGACGGATTGATGCAGTGGTTGCAACAACAGGCACCGACAGTGTCATCAGCGGTTGTGAGGGCGGCTGAAGTCTATACACTGTTACATTCTGTGTGCACAGTATTGTGAATTAATATTTGATCAGAGCTCAGAAAGAGTTACATTTTCAAATGCTATATTTTACAGCTCAAATCCTTAATTGATTTGATCAGTAGACAATAAGCCAAAATCTATACATACAATAAACAAATTTTTAGTTGGTCCATCGTGTTGGGAAATGTTTCTAATCATTTTCATCAGCAATGGATCCTTGAACTTCAGAGCCCTCTTCATGAGCATCTTAAGCCCATTTCCTGATAAAAAAAACAAATAACACAAGATTCCTTCAGTAAAATTAATGCTAACATAAGTTTAGGCTTTTTGGTTCACAATGCTCAAATATGAATTTATGCAATAGTGAAATGCAAAAGTGTGAAGTATAAAATTAGTGCATACCTATAGAATATTTTAATTCACTCCAGAAAATGATCTTGTCTCATTTTCCCATCCAACCTATTCTTCACTTGGAATTATTTTTCTTCCTCTTCCTTCTTTCTCAGACCCACCTCTTTCCATTCCCTTCCCTCTCACTCATCTTTCCTTCTCCTTTTAACACAGGTTAGTTTTATTTGTTCTAGAGATTCATATTAATGGAATTATGTAGATGCTATATTATAGTGCTCTTTAATGTATTACATATGCAATATACTCTTTTATATATATAAAATAAAAAGTATATACACACATACACACCCTTTTAGCTCTGAAAAATGTACCATAAAAATTTTAAAAATCTAAATATTCTTTAATCCAGAATAATTTTAGTTGTAGATGTTATCTTAGTATAAAAATGAAAAGGTAAAGAGATTAAGATAAAATAACACTGCAAGATAATTTTTTGAGCAGAAAAGAATTATTAACAAACCCAAGGTATCAGGTTAAACAATGGCACATCTTTACTTTGGACTACTTTGAAGATTATTAACAATAATGTTTTATAAAAGCACCTTACACCATGGAAATATACCCAATAGTCTACTAATTAAAAAACCTCCCAGGTAGAATTGACTATTATTTTTATATAGAAATATGCAGCTGTATTACACTAAAATTTTATGCCTATAATTATTTTGGGTGGTGGGAACAAGATTTTAACTTTATCCTGTTTGTTTATTTACACTTTTCATCATAAACCTCTTGCAGTTACTCAACTACTGCATGCATAGCATTAATTTAAACAGTGGAGAAAATGAGAAATATTAAGGATTCGGGGGGCATATCCTCAAGATAATGGGGTGCTATTACATACTTTAATATTTGTGTTTCAAAAAGATCTAGGAAGTGCATATCTTTTACATAAGATAAAAATTAGAACAGTTTATGTAACATAATACATTACAATCCATTTACCATGAAAATAATATGGGAACAATAATCTATATAATTATATGTATTTTTTAAAAGCTCCCATTGCATCAAATAATTTACTCAGTGAAATATACAAATAAAATGTTTTGTTTCTTCTATAAAATGCTTGAAAAATTTTTTCATTAAGTTTAACTTGCTATCATTTCTAAAATGCTGAGAATGCCCATTTTTGCTTTATGAATATTTTGAGTTTTCTTTTCCTGAAGGAGAGATGATAACTATCGTAAACAAACAATCTCAAATTAGGGTTTACATGTACAGTAGAATTCTTAATTCCTTTTGAAATATTTTCCATCAAATGTCAATTGGCATATACTAAAGAGATTCCAAGACAGTCCCTGTGAATCTCCCAGTCACTAACCTTCACAGATCAGCTGTACATTCCTCTTGTTAGCAGCAAGATTAATGCAGAAAGAAATGAGTTCCAAGTCAATTCGTTCATCCGAACATTCAAAAAGCATCTTCATTAACTAGCAAGAAACACAAACTATAAATTAACATAAAAAGAACAAACAAACCTCGGAAGCAATATTTTATCACTAATATTTATCAATACTTAAATCATATATTGAAAATAAAAAATCAATTTACATTGTTTGGGTGCTCATGGTTGGATAACTAAATAAATGCACAGTTAATCAACTACTGCATGCATAGCATTAATTTAAATAGTGGAGAAAATGAGAAATATTAAGGATTCGGGGGACATATCATCAAGATAATGGGGTGCTATGATATACTTTAATATTTGTGTTTCAAAAAGATCTAGCAAGTCCAGATTGAAACACAATTCAGAAAATCTCTTTGACAGCTAGTACTGTATTCTATGTATGGTCAGTTAGGCTGCTAGTGCAATGGGCTGAGAGATAAGAGGATGAATTGGAGATATTTTGGGAAAGAGCATCAAGATTGAATTTTAAAAATTAAAAAAAGAAGATTGAATTTGAGAATTTTCTTAATGTCTTGGCTAAAGGGGAGCAGAGGTCTATGTTGATTACTAGGTTTTGACTTGGAGCAAAGGGGATGGATGTTGGTACTAACATTAACCAAGAGAAAATGCAGCAGAAGAAATGTTAAAGGAAGGTAGTGATTTTGATTTTCTTTTTTTTTTGTTTTTGGGGCATCACTGCCCTCTGGTGGTGGGAGTAGGAGGCCCAGCCTTGCTGCTGGATTTGAACCTCCAGCCCAGTGGGCCGCAGTCCCACGCACAACCACTACACCACCGGGGCTCAGCCCCTTGATTTTGATTTTCAATGAACTAATTTTACGGAGCCTACAAGATAAGTTTTGTATAGATAAAAAGAGGAGGAAGTAAGACACACACATCTGAGTTTAGAGAAAAAGTTAAGACTAGAGGTTTACTTTAGAAACTTAGATTGCATAATTTAGGTATTACCCATAACTGAAGTTATAGGATGAATCTCATCACTTGGGTAGGTGTATAATGGGAAGAAAACTATTAATCATACAAGAAAGGGAGGAAGGTCTACAATGCAGCTGCTAGAAAGATAAGAGGAAAAAGTAGGTGACCATTGGACAGATTCTTCATTTTTCATGTTGAGGACAGTTGCAACAATTAAGAAATGAACAAATTTCATATCATAGTTTTGGGAAATTAGTCTTCATTATTAACAAATCCATAAGCCGTTGCTTATTTTTGGGCATGGTGGCTTTGGTTCAAACAAAGAGACCCTCTGCACAACAATGGTTATGTTTGGGTCCATTCCTGCAGTCAATTCACGTTGCTGAGGATCTTTCTCTTTTCCCCTGACCTTGTACTTCACCAAGCATGACGTCTTTTTCCAACACATGTCCAAAGTACATGGGATGAGTTTCACGTCCTTTGCTTCCATGAACTTTTTTGATTTTATTCCATTCAAGAAAGATTTGTCTGTTTTTCTGGTCAAAATCCATCTGACATTAAGAATGGCATCTCTCTTGTTCCATGTCCTCTTCTCAATCTGTGTTGAATGATTCATAGTTCCCTGTTAATGCATTGGTGCACTTGAATTACCTCCAGCAAACTAGTCGTATGATGCCGTTCATTAATTTCTGCATTCTGTTGGATCACCTTTCTTTGGAATGACATAGATGTTGAGCTCTTTCAGTAGGCTCGCGAGGAAGCTGTCTTGGCATACCCTTGTGAGAGCTTCCAATGTTTCATCAACTTGCTGACACATTTCAACTAGCCATCAACTCCTGGAGCCTTGTTCTATACCAATGCCTTCAGTGAAGCTGATACTTCTTTCAATACCATCATTTCTCAAAACGGTTGATCATCAAACAATTCTTTTGGGTACAATGACTCTGTATATGCCTTTCATCTGCTTTTAATTAAAAAGTTATAAATTAAGTGGGTGTTTATATTTTATTGTTTTTGCTTGTTTGTTTTTTGGGCATCACTGCCCTCTGGTGATGGGAGTAGGAGGTCCAGTCTTTGCTCCTGTGGAGTCACTGCTGGAATTGAACCAGTGGGCCGCAGGCCTGTACACAACCACTACGCCACCGGGGCTCAGCCCAGGTGTTTATATTTTAGATCAATAATTTTGTTCTCAAAATTTAAACTACTTATACCGGGAGGGTGGAGGGGGGGGTGGAGTAGAAAGGGGGAACCAAAGGGATCTACATATAACCTCCTCTCTAGGGTACGGATGGCAGGGAAGTGAGTGTTGGGACACATTGGATAATGTATGAAACGAAAAAGCAATAATTTGTAAATTATTAAGGGTTCATGAGGGAGAGGGAGGAAGATGGGAGGGGAAACATGGGGAGATGGTACTGGTGGCCTTAGTGGAGCGAGGATGCTTCAAGAGTGATGATGTCCACAAGTGTGCAAATGTGGTCCGCTTACAACTGACATATGTATTGATTGTGACAGGAGTTGTATAAGCCCCCCCCCCCCCAAAAAAAAAAAAAGATTTGTAAAAAAAAGAGAGGGAAAGAGGAGCTTATGCCAAGGGCTCAATTAGAAAATATTTGGAAATTAAATGGCAACATGCATACAAATATGCTTGACACAAGTGATATATTGGTTATAAGAGCTGTAAAAGACCCCAATAAAATCATTGAAAAAAATTTTAAACTACTGCTCAAACCCTCCAATAGTTTATCCTTTCCCTGCACTTAGATTTCTCTTCTCTCTCTCTTGTGGATCACCACCTTTCACTTCACCAAGTTAATTAGTGTCAACCTCCAAGTCTATTTGCTTTCTCTTCCCTCCCTTTCCCTTGTTCAATATTTTACCCATAGAATTCTTTAACAATAAAATGCCAACAGGTGGTACTGTTTTCTTCAGTTCTTTCAGCTTGAGTTATGTTGCACATTTCTTTTCTTTTTGCCTATTTTATTGTGATATTTTATTTTGTCTTTTAGAACTTCCCTTGAAATTTTTTTTATTTAGCTCTTTTACTTTATTATTTCTTCCATTTGCTTTAGCAATTTCGTGATCAAAAACAATTTTCGGTTTCTTCTGACATCGACTTTGGTCATTTCTTTCTTGTCTTTTGAACTCTTCATGTATTATGTGGTTGATTTTCTACAACTTGTCATGAGTGTTTGATGTGTCAAATTTGTTCTTGAGATGTCCTCAGAATTCAGGAGGGATAGACTCATGGCTGTATTTTGACTCTTGTGAAATTGTTTACATTTTTTTCAACTTCAACCTGAACTTATATATGAGCAATTAATGGCCCTTCCTACGGTTGGCCCTTAGTCTTGTTTTGGCTGATGATATCTAGCTTTTCCATCATCTCTTCCCACAGATACAGCTAATTTTATTCTTCTGCATCTATCTAGTGAGCTCCATGTGTACAGCCACCATTTGTTATCAAAGAAAACACATTTATCATGAGGAAGTGGTCTTGAAGAATTCCATTATGAAATCTCCAATTTCATTTCTACCATCAAGGCCATTTTCAACTACTGATCCTTTCTCTTTTTTTTCCAACTTTTGCACTCCAATCACCAGAAATTATGAGTGTAAAAATTAGTTTTATATGTACTATTAAAAATATCTTTAAGTCCAAATGATTAAGTTTTCGGTCCTATCCTTAACATTTATAACTTTAATTTTTCTTTTGTTTTATTCCAGAGAAATACTTTTCAGTCAATATGCTTTCATAGATCCAGCACAATGTCTTGTATACAGCAGATGTGTAATAAATATTGACTGCATAACTCCCACTCTGTTAAATATTGCACTTATTATTTTGTGTGCTAGTTCCAGATACCTCAAATTTAAAAAGGTCTAAAGTAAACAAATGGAAAATCATTGTATTCTTACATGCAAGTAATACACACTTGGAAATCCAAATTAAAAACATAATGCCATTTAAAATGGTTCTCCCCTCAAAAAATAAATAATTCTTAAGAACTATTTCTTAAAGTATAAACTAAAAAGAAAATGTATAAAAATCGCCATATACAGGATCTGTGGGTTAATAAACTACCAAACACTATAGCACGCAAATGTAAGCTTTTACCATGTTTTTTCCCAGAGACCAGTTCTTCAATCAAAAATGTTGGTGCTAATGGAATCTCAAAATCATTAACACTTAATAGTGCTACAGGATAGAAAGACAGTAGAAAGATAATATAATGATCTTATCTGACTGTGTATTTATTTAACAGATCTTGCTAAGTTTCTGTACATTAACTGTTAATTAAAAAACCACAAGTTAATAAAAATATAGGTGCCAATCCTCTCTTTACTATAATTATTGTTTTTATACTTTAATTAAAAATCAACTACTGATTTCTTCCAAAATATTATATCAAAACAACTTATAATAGTGAAAATCATTGGCATCAAAGCACACTTTTAAGGAAGCAAGAAACTTCTTCCTAATAGGAATTATTTGCTTCAAATTGACCTTTGTAATATGAAAATTGCCCTTATAAATAGGCTTTCCGATGATGTTTTAGAAGCTGAGGACAGTATTTTGATAGTTCCCACGTTAAATCCTGTGTAAAAATAGGTGATCAGGAGTTACATTAAGAAAAAGGGGGAGGTGCCATGATCTGAAATCTTACCCACTCCTCCAAAAGCTCAAAAGAAATTAGGATTAAATGTGAATGGAATGTATGCGATATACAATTAGTTTTCATAATAAGAAAGAGAAACATTTCAATTTTAATTAATTTTAAACTATAGTTTAGCTCAAGCACCATATGCAAACCTGTCTTAATTTCATTTGATTGCTACCTGTGGCACTTCAAAAGTAAATGTAATTGCTGCCAACTCGGAAATATTAAAATTAGATTTGTTCTGTTTTAACCATGTTCATTGTCATCTTTGACTGATTTAACAGGAAGGCACTTAAAGGACTTCAGCCTGCACAATGACCAGGCAATAGTGTTCAATCAGACAAGTCCCATATTGAGTATCAGATACCAAAGACCCAAGACTGAAATCACTGCGTCTAGACTCCCTGGCACCTGCCTTCACTTAGTTACCAGTGACCAGAGGCCAACCCCCACGGCTCTCTGTATTCACATACACCTCTGCCACCCCAGCCCCCTACCCAAACATCTTTGAATGATTAGGCCAAGACTTTGCATGCCTCAGGAATCTCTTCTGACTGGCTACTCCCTAACTCTGCTGTTTGAAGTGATGCTCTGGTTTCTGAACTTCGGCAGATAATGGCAGGCAAGAGCAAAGGGGGCTGTCAGAAAGGACGTTTACCAGCATTCAGCTAGAAAGAAGCATGCAGATCAAAGACAGGCCAAGCAGGACAACTGTGGTCGAAAACATGTGGATAGCTATGAGGTTCTTGCATACTGTTCTTGGGTAAAAATATTAAATAACACCATGACATCACTACCTAACCATGTACTTTGATTGGCCATTCTATTACCAATAAATACTTTTTATAAGCATCTGGATGGCATTTGCACCTATTTAAACAAAACATGCATCTCAGAGGTCTAAATAACAATGAACTGTTAATGTGCACTTTTAACTATTATTAGAATACAACCATTAACTCCTGGTTATCCCCAAGTATGCTTACCTGAAACAATCTACTCATTTTGACCATTAAGTTCATGTATTTAAAAAAAAGACTTGATCTGGCTTACAGATTTTGTAGCTTGGTGAGAGAATAAGGGTAGAAAATCCAAACATATGATGGGGCTTCAACAAGTTCGTGGAGAAATGGGATGAAATAGTAATGGAATTTTCCACAATTCTATTTTAACTATTGGATAATTGAAGGCAATAAAGAGGCCAAGGAATATAATATTAGAAGAGATTACAAAGCATGCTGTAGAGAAAATAATAATGATTTATAATTTATCAAGGGTTCCTGAGGGTCGAAGGGTGGCGGAGGGAGGGAAAGACAGAGGAGCTGATACTAAGGGCTCAAGTAGAAAGAAAATGTTTTGAAAATGATGATAGAAACATAGGTACAAACATAGGGATTGTTATAAGAGTTGTAAGAGTCCCCAATACAATGATTTATATATAAAAAGGCAATGTCATAATCATGGACTAAATAAAATGGAAGCGTGATACTATATCTCACGTTTTCTGAAAAATCTAATCACTTATTCTGATGTTAAATATTTTATGAAAGTACTTTATGTAATTATAAGCTTATCCTAAAAAACACCAATAAAATAGGAGCTAGTCAAATCAGACTATGGATAGTTTCAAAATGACGTTTTAGCTACAGTACCTTACTGTTGCAGAGTGTTTTACAGTCTACAGTTTCTTTACACATATTATCTAATGCAGACAAAGATAATAACCATATTCCACATTCTCCTTGAGCAGTGAAACTGATGGGTTACACTTCACTTCAGTAGGGTATATAGTTGCTTTCACAAATTAGTTGAAAGTTTTATAAGTACTACTTTGAACAACCAATACCAATGAAAGGAGTATCTTTTTAATTCCTGACAAGACATTGGGAATTTCAATTTAATTCCTGATTTGTTTTTCTGACTTTATTTTGCAGGGAATTTGGCTCTGGGTGGCAATTAAACTGTGTCTGTGTCCCTCACTTCTATCCCATCCTCTATTATACCAAAATTGAATCCTGAAATGCAAGATGCAGGTTGGATGTATTTTAGGAACAAATATATTGATGGAATCACTTGGTTTTCTCCAAAATATGACTGCATATTAAAGAAGCATGAATATATTTACAACATGATTTGGTAATATAACCTCATGATTCCAATTAGTCTTTAACTTAAAAAAAAAGTAGAGCAAGGAAAAGAAAATAAGTAAAAAACTTTGAACTTGAAATGAGTCATGAAAGGTTTTATTTATGAAATACAACCAATCAGTTACTGTTGCCAGGTGAATTCTGACTCATGGCGACTCCATGAGTAGTACACTGTTGCACAGAATAATTGATTTACTAGCAGGAAATAACAGTCAAGACTTTTCTCCAGGGTGACTGAATGGACTTGAACCTCTCACCTTACTGTGTTAAACATTTGCACTTACCACTAAAATACATGTCATAAATATTCTGGAATCTATCCTGAAGATATGCTTGATGCACGAAAATTAGCTGGTGAGAGAACATGGATAAATATTGCTCTGAAAACAGTATGGAGGAGCTGTCTAACATTTTGTTGTTAAGTGGTGATGAGTAGATTTTCAACTTGTGTTGGGCCCCATGTAGCAGAGTAGAAATTCCGCATTGGGTTTCTGGCTATAATCTTTAGGGAAGCTGGTCACCAGGACTTTTTCTAGCAGAGCTGATTTTTTTTGGGGGGGGGAGGGGGGAGTGATGCTAACTGCCAACCTTACAATTAGCAGCCAAACACTGGACCAGGATCCTTATATAAAGTTTTAAACTGTAGAAAAAACAATAATGCAAAAGTAATCTAACAGATCTTAAGGTCTTAATTCTCCTTTATGTAAAATAAAATTGTATATTTGAGATGGTATAAGAGTAAGATAACTCCTAATTTTAAAGTTTCCCTTTACTTTTAGTTCTCATGCTGCCTTTGTTTAAATAGTGTTTTCATTTTAATCTAAACTAGATAAACAGAGTCCATCTCTATAATAGTATGATTCTTGTTGGGCTCCTTTCTAACTCTTTGTCCTGTAGTCAGTGAAGTTTGGAGATTAAATAGGATTGCAAAAGAAACACCCATGGAAATTGCAAATCAGAAACCTTCAGAATATGTGCAGTGATACTATAATAAACCACCTGTAATCTCCCTTTGACATGGTTACTCTTTTATGGAACATGTGTTTGACAAAAGAGTTTTATTATCATTAGCATTAGTTGCAGTCTGATATGTGTTATCTCTGTAAGAAGTTCTGCCTCCTTAGTTAAGATATGTCTATGTTTTTTCATGGATGTATACATTTTATAAACAAGAAATATTAGATTTTCTCCTGATATAAAAGGATAAGAAATTACCCTTGAAAGCACGTGAACTTGTAATCAAACTATTAAAATTCTGAAGTAGCAGATTAAAATTGCTTCACCAATTTGAAATGAGCACAAGGATGGTACAAAAAATAATGAAATGACAAATTATGGGGTCCTCTAAATATATTCTAATTATTTAGCATGTAACATATGTTAACTTACATTTGTCTTATGAAAAGTTACTCCAATAAGTATGATTGTCATTCATATGCTCCTAAAACATTTTTAGAAGTGCTATTTTTGCTGTATATAATACAATCTGTAAATTTGCTCTGCTTCCATTCATTGGGCTTTCAGTGTCTGAAAATATTTTGAAGCTATGTGTATGGTTTTCTGTGGCTACTTCCTCCAAGGTGGGCGGCCGATTCCCACTACATTATCTCTTCTTAGTCTGGAAGCTCCACTGAGACCTGTTCACTGTGGGTGAACCTGCTGGCATTTGAAATGCCATTGAGAGAGTTTCCAGCATCACAGCAACACACACATCACCACAGAGTGGCAAACTGACAGACCAGTGGTGGACAATTCAATATAAAGAAAACAAAAGTCCTAACACCTGGACAAATAGACAACATCATGATAAATGGTGAAAAGATTGTAGTTGTCCAGGATTCCATTTTACTTGGAGCCTCAACTAATACTCAGAGGAGCAACAGTCAAGAATTCAAAGGATGGACAGCATTGGGCAAATCTGCATACAACCTTTTTTAAAGTATTAAAAGAACAAAGATGCCACTTTGGGAACCAAAGTGTGCCTGATCAAAGCCCTGGTATTTCCAGTCACCTTATATATGCGTGAAAGCTGGACACTGAGTAAGATAGGAGAAGAATCAATGCATTGGAATTATGGTGTTGGCAAAGAACACAGGAAATAGACTGGATATATCCTAGAAGTATGGCTACCATGCTTGCTAGAATCAAGGAAGACCCCACTTCATCTCATAAATTTTGAACATGTTGTCAGGAGAGATGAGTCCCTGGAAAAGTACATATCGTGCTTGGTAAAGTGAAGTCAGTGGAAAAGATAAAGACCCTTGACAAGATGGATTGGCACAGTAAGAATGACAACCATGGGCTCAAATATAACCATTATGAGAATGGCACACAACCGGTACAAGCCTATGTACAATAGCATGCTTTCTTCCAATCTTGATGCCACATTGTTCTTTGTACAGCCCAGCTTCTTGAATATTTGCTCAGCATATAGATTGAATAAATATGGTGAAGGGAAACAAGCCTAACAGACATTTTTCCTGATTGTAAACCATGCAGTATCTGCTTGCTCTGTTCAAACTACTGCCTTTTTGTCTCTTTAGAGGTTCCACATGACCACAATGAAGTGTTCTGGAAACCTCACTCTTCATAACCTTCTCCACAGTTTATGATCTACAATTTAAACATCTGTCTTTGCACAGTCAATAAAATAGAAGCAAATATTTTTGGTATTCTTCACTTTCAGCCCAAATCCATCTGATAGTAATACTATCCCTTGTTTGACATCCTTTTCGGAATCCAGTTTGAATTTCTAGCAGCTCCTGTTGATATATTGCTGCAAACATTCTTGAAATATTTTCAGCAAAATTTTACTTGCATGTGATATTAATGATGGTATTTCATAATTTCTGCTTCTGTTGAGTCAACTTTCTTTAGAATGGGCACAAATCTGAATTTCTTCCAGTCAGTTGACCAGGTAACTCTCTTTCAAATTTCTTGATGTAACTAATGAATGCTTCCAATATTGGATTTTTTTAGCTTATTGGAATACTATTATTAGTATTTCATCATTTCATTGGTATTCCATTATTTCATTGAGTATTGCTTTTGGCTAGTGCCTAGCACAAACTATTCAAATTTGTGCTACCTTTGAAATGTTTGAATGTTGGCTGACCATTTGTAAAATACCTTGCAAGGTATTTGTCACATGACAAAGAAATTAAATGGTTATTATATTCATAGATCACATTTAACAACACAATATATTTACTTAACATATATTCATATGTATAATATTGAAAAGGAAAAATTTTAACAATGATCATCGCAAGATACAACCATATAATATAATATGCCCATTAGAAATATTTTTGACAACTTCTCAGTATTATAGAAGGGTACTTATGATCTATTATATAAGGTACAATTATATATCATATAATGCTAACATATAACTACTTTTAAAGTATGTAGAAGGAAATAAGCCAAAAGTTTACATAGTTATCTCTGGGTTTTACATTATACTGTACTTTCTTAATTTCCTCTAACAAAATTATATTATTCATAAAGAGATAATTCATTTATTTTAAAAGAAACAGTAGATCTAGCATGATTAAGACCAGAGAGTGAAAAATACACATTTCTTCATAATCTTCTTTAAAATACTTAAACTGGGGCTGAGCCCCGGTGGCGTAGGGTTTGTGCGTGGGACTGCGGCCCACTGGGAGGGAGGTTCAATTCCAGCAGCGGCTCCACAGGAGTAAAGGCTGGGCCTCCTACTCCCACCAACAGAGGGCAGTGATGCCGAAAAAACAAACAAACAAACAAACAAACAAACAAATAAAATAAAATACTTAAACTGCTCACCTGTGGTATACAGTCAGTGTATGCGAACATTGATTTAAAGCGGTCGTCCATGCTTATGTGGTAGAGAATGCACATTGCTATTTGTTTGTAGCTTTCATTTCCTGGAAATTAAAAAATGTGTATATAATGCATCTGATATGGAAATAAAAAATACGAATTTAAGTAAAAAAATTACAACTAGAGTTCCAGTATACAGACATACACAATTATTCCAAGTAAAACATGTTTCAATATGCCTCTGTGAACAGTAGATGACTGCAGAGGAGTTCTTTCAGTAATACATTTGTCCGAGTCTTGCTAGGGTACCTTCAAAGAGGATATTAAAAAAAATGTTGTGTAAAAGTTAGCTTGGCAAACAATGGATGGATGGATGGTTTGTGATAAGAGGTGTGTGAGCCCCCAATAAAATATTTTTAAAAAGTTAGGTAGCTCAAAGAGTTCATATGTCTTTCAATCTTTCAACCATGAGCAAAGATAAGAAAAGCAACTTTATGGAATAAATCTTTACCAGAGACAAGTCTGGATGCATAAATAAGATCCAGGAAAAAGGTCCACTCAAAACAATGGCTTTCAAGGGGATCTGCTGAGCCAATTCAACTCAAGGCAGAAAGCACTGCTCAGAATTCCAAAGGAGGGAATCCCTGCATCAAGATGACCCCTTTGGAATTCCAGAAAACAGCTACCACTTTTCTATGCTAGTTTCTCGTACTGGGATGGTTGTGTGCTGCTGGGATGCTACAAGCTAGGACACTGATATTTCAAATCCCAATTGGGTGAAAGTGGACAGGTTTCAGCAGAGTTTGTAGACTCAGAACAGACTAGGAAGGTGGTATTGGCTGTCCACTTTAAAGGGATTAGCCTCTGCAAACTGTATGGATAGCAGCAGAACATTGTCAGGGACCAAAAACCTAATGAATAGCAAACATGTCACCAGGAGAGACCAGTTCCTTGAAAGGGATATCATGCTTGGTAAAGTAGAGTGGCAGTGAAAAAGAAGAAGACTCTAGGCAAGTTGGATTTGCTCAGTGGCTTCAACAGTGGGCTCAAACAAAAGAACTATGAATTTTGAGGATGCTGCAGGACCAGGCAAAGTTTTGCTCTGTGGTACGTAGGGTTACTGAGCTGGCATGACCGCAACAGTATACCTAGCAGTAACAACAATCTTGACAGATTTTCTTGAAGGAAACAGGATGATCATAGAGGTTTATTATGAAGAAATTTTAAGGAAACAAAAGTGTATTGATAAGAAAAAGGCCAGAAAAATTGCACGTAGAAGCTTCTTTCCTCATGACAATGCATGTGCTGCAAGAGTAGCAAGAGCTATCCTGCAAGGTTTATCAGACAACCAAACCCCATCCGCCACATAGCCCTCATCGTGCCCCTCAGGCTTCTCTTTATTCCCCAACCCAAAGATCGATGAAACACACACAGTTTAACCTACTCAAGTATATCAAAAGAGTCATTTTGATGCTGAGTTAAAAAAAAACCCTAAAGAATTTTTCAGGGAAAGGTTAAATAGAAATTTAGCTTTCAGATGTGAATAGATCTGGATGGAAAATATGTCCAGAAATAATAATGTCATATTTTGGTCTTTTTGTTTCATAACAGTATCTATGACTTTTATAGCAATACTTTTGACTTACCTTCATATTTAAATTTTTTCTCGATCTACTTGTCAACTAAATACACACACATTTATTTTGCTATAGCAAGGATTTCTTATAAGCCAGAATTTTCAAAATGAATGTGCTGTTTGTTTGAATCAAATGTTTAGTTGGAACAGTTTTCTATCTCTTTTCATTGATTTGAAGAGCATGAACAGAAATAACATATGGTCTCTATGGAAGTAGAGGAATTACATGATACTTTAAAGTCCCATTTGAGTTTTCAAATCTCTGATTTGTCATTTACCTGCTCCTAGTTTCAAAATATATTAGAGGTAGAGTAACTCAAACATTCTGAAACAACCCACAGATTGGTTAGTCTTCCAAAATTTCTAGTCATGCATTTATTACTTTTTAATTCTGGAAATACTGTTCTACTTCTTTCATCATTTGATGATTTTTCTAGTTTCTGATTCATGGAAATCAAGTATACTTTTTTGTTACTTACTTATCACCACTATAAACAACTAAGTTAATTACATATCTTGATAAAACAGCAAGGGTGGAAAAAACCAATGTGGCTTATAATGGGACATTAAAAATTATTAACTCAGAGCTGTGATTAATGTAAAAACACATAACTGTAAAAAAAGACATTCTATACTGGATATTGGTTATACATTATAGCATCGGTGATAAATTGAACCACAGCAAAAAAAATATTAAAATTCTCAGTGCTTTTAAAACTAATTTTTGACATATTATCTCAGGGTGATTAAAAATATAAGACTAAAACTGAAATATATGAGTACATTTAGTCCTAATCAGATATTACTATAGACCTACAAGGGCTTGAGATGTAAGTTAAAGTATTTAAAGGTGTTTCAGGAAGTCCTTAAAGTAAATTTAAAAACATAGTAACTCACTATTTCTCAACTTTACTGATTCTTCCTTACCACCCTTTAATCTATTATATAAGCATGAGGGGAGAATAAAAGTACCTTAGACAGTTCAATCATCACACCCCCAAAATAGTACATACCACAAACTAGGTTACTTAATATTTACTGACTGGATAAAAAACAAGCAAAAAAACCCCTCATTGCCTTTCATTGAATTCAATATATGGTAACCCCATATGTGATAAATTTAATGCATTATCAAATATTTGTCATATATGAACAGAATATATATCATTTAATCTTCAAAATAGTCTATCAAAAGGTAAAAGGGGATTCAAAAGTTCACAGGAAAATCGAATTAAAAGACAATAGGCATTTTCCATCAATTTGTTACACAGTCTTGTAAGTGGCTTACCTTCAAGGACTTAAACACAGGTCTCCATACCCCAAAACATGCTGAGAACTAAAGAACTACAAGAATCAGAAGCTGAAGGGACACTAACTAGGGAGACCAATCCTTTAGCTATGATTCTTTGAGCGAAGAACTGAAAACCAGAACAAAATAAAACAAAAAACCGCTGTCATTTAGTCAGTCAGAGTCACTTTAAGATGAGATTGTCTGCTGCCATAAAGACTTACGGCGTCAGAAAAAGACTTATGGCTTCAGAAACCCCAAGGGGCAGGGACTTCCAGCAATCCTTGTGAAATCTTGCTAAGTCTGAATTCAGTTGAGGGCAATGAGTTTGGTCTTTCGAGAGAAGGGTCTAGAGAAAAGGCTATGCCCACAGTGATATTCTTTATTAAGCCTTTACAAAAATTAAGGAAGTAGGGATTCTCTTTGATTTAGAGAATAGTATTCTCTTTGATTTGGAGACTAGTACTCAGTGAGGCTGTGAATTTTTGAAAAGGAAACAACTGGGATTCTGGGATTCAAACTTAGGTCTGAATACAATGTCCTGATAGGGGCTTTCTACTAAGTTTTCCAGAAATTAGCAAAAGGGTTAAATCAAAATGATATATAAATGTTATAATTTCTGAAAGGCATAGTACAGGCAGGAGAGAAGGTACTCTAGGACAGCAGTTCTCAACCTGTGGGTCGTGACCCCTTTAGGGTCAAATGACCCCTAATGGTCGCCCGATTCATAACAGTAGCAAAATTACAGTTATGAAGCAGCAACGAAATTAATTTTATGGTTGGGGAGGGGGAGTGGTTTCACCACCACATGAGGAACTGTATTAAAGGGTCACAGCATTAGAAAGGTTGAGAACCACTGCTCTAGAATGTGGGCATAATGTGAAATCTAAAATGATGAATGGAAACACATAAAGACAATCAGATAATTTTCTGAAAAGTTATGCCAGGTGAGGGCTTTCCACCAGCATGAACTGATTCTGCTATGGCCTCTGGAAGCAATGGCAGCAGGCATGTAATAGAACAACCAAATCTCTTGTGTGTTGAATGTTGATTGTGAGTAGGAAACAGACAGTGATGTCCAGCTCAAAGCTGGCAGGCAGCTGCGCCACTGTGAGAGGTGTTGTGGCTTGGTAGGGCGCCATCTTTGAGCAGGCCACCACTGCTGTTTCTACTCAGATCAAACACCTAAGAGAGTTGCTATGTAATGTGGGTGCTTCTCTTGTTTCTGTGGACCCTAAGGGAGTCATTCTCGAGCCCGAGCTCAGATGGAGTAGGCTCCAATAGATGACAGAAATTCTTAAGACAGACAAACTTCATTAGGAATTAAGCAGTTTGGGGGGAGAACCCAAGAGTAGCCAAAGTTCCAAAATGTTGTAAACTGTTGGAGAATAGAATGATCAAATCCACTGCCACCCAGGCAATTCCAACTCACAGGAGAGAGTGCACCTGCCCCGGAAGGCTGTCATGCCTGTAAATCTGTACAGAAGCAGAAGGTCCCACCTTTAAGCAGCGTAGCTAGTTAGTTGGGTCCACCAGTCTTTCCCTGAGAGGCTGAGTGCTAAACTACTCTGTCAACAGCCTCCCTTGTGGGAGACTAAAACTGAAAGCTCACTCACTGCGTTTGAGTTGACACTGACTCACTGTGACCCAATGTAGGTTTCGAAGCCCGTAAATGTTTACAGGAGCAGAAAGCCCAGTCTTTCTCCTGCATTGCAGCTGGTGATTTCAAACTGTGGACCATGCAGATTGCAGTCCAGTGCATAGCCACTACTCAGCACTTGATTTCGAGGCAGTTTGATGTTGTGGTTAAAAGCTCAGACTCTCTAGACGGACGGCTGGCACTCACATTGTGGCTCTGCCACTTTGTCGCTCTGTAATTCATTTTCCTCATCTATGAAATCAGGCCGACAATGGTACTGCCTCAAAGAGTTATTATGTGAAAATCAGATGAGAGAATCCCAGCAAGCCAGTTAGCAGGGTCTGACACATCATAAGTGGATTCAGTCAATAAAATTTATTCTTCTGTATCATTATGCTGACAAGAACACTTTGTTTTATCCAGGACTCTGAACTGGTTCAGTGTAGTTCAGTCATGATAGGGAAATGACACTGGAACAAATGCAAATTTTTACAGTTTGGGTGAGCAGGAGTGATAACTGGAATGGTAAGGAAAGTCCCAGGTTGTAGCCTGCTAGTGTACACATTGCCTACCTACCCAATTTCTTGCACATAGAGCGGAAAACCGCAGCAGGTGGCTCAGCCAACTTTACTACCATCTTACTAATAAAACAATCTCCTACATCAGGCTTCAAAATGGGCTCATGATGCCTCTTTTTTAACCTCTTATTCAAGGGATTTGACTCATTTTTTTCCTGGTTATTGTTCTTGTTCATCCAAACTTTAAAAATTGGTGTCTGTTTTGTGTTTGTTTTGTCAGCCATGAATGAACTGGTTTGGAGCACTCGCTTTACCAGCAGCATCAACTGCCCCTAATATTTGTGTTATCTTTTTCTATCTTTCTATCTATTATCATTGGAAGTAGTGTGAAAGACAGCCAAGACTTTGCTCAGGAGTCAAAGACTGACGGTAAGCCTGTGGTGATTTCACCTAGCCACTCTCCTGTAATGCTCTCTTACTTCCAAAGGACGGATGTGTGAGAGTCACTGGATATTTAGAGACTCTACTCAATGGCCTATCTCTGATGAAAACTTGCATCATTTCTCCTTCTCTTGGGATATAAAATTTTTAATGAAAATAAAACTTGGGGAATAAAATGATACTCCCCCACACCAACCCCCCACACCTTGCGAGTCTCCTTTCCTGTTTCCTGAGCCTACTTACATTTCCAGAATGGGGAATGATCATGGATGGGCTGCCAAGTAGAGTAAAATATTGAAGACAACCCTCAAAATTAGACACGCTATTTCATTCACCTTTAAACAATGTGTCCTTGCAAATAGAACCTACACAATAATTGGTATTGCCCTGACTGCTCTGAGCAAGTACATTTGAATAAAGCAAGAGGAATGCAGCTAGTGCAGCACTGGGGATATTTTTCTTCCCGGAGAGTGTAAAGGGGGTGATGACAGACCTAAGATTGTACTTGGAGATCTGTCTAACCCAAGGTGCTGATGTGTCTTATGGATTTTGTTGGGTAAAATTTCCCCTAAAAAAAATCAAACAATTCCCCCTTTCTGTTTTTATTTGGTGATTGAAAGAACAGATATCAATTGGTATTTTCCCTTTTATTTACAAGAGATAGAATATTTTAAGTGATCTTCCTACCAATATGATTCACCTTAAGGATTCTAGTCCACTGCTGGAACTTTATTTCATTTCACCCCTAAAGAATAATATTCAAATGAAAACTCTAATATATGCACTACAGCTATCTTATTCAATGACTGTTAATTACATAAATGACTAACTGCTTGATACGAATGCATTCTAAAACCTTTTGGCTTTTAGCAAATATCTGACACCCATAATGAAATGATCATGCAACTTAGGGCAAAAGTGAACACCTGGAGTGGGAATCTATCTGGAAAGACCCTGAATTTATTATTTCTATGGCAGCTGTGCCCACAAAGTACTAGAGGGTCTCTAGCAGCTAACACATTATCATTTAAAGGCTAATTTGCAGATCAACTAGCAATAAACAGTCATTAAGAGAGATTAAATGGTCTAAGTACAATTAGATGCTTATCCTTTATTAAAAACTTAATAGTTTTTTTTCATTCTTTGCAAGAATATTTGAAGTCTTATAAAACACACCTTAAGGGGAAAAGTTATATGTACTTTAAATATATTATTGTAATTAATTGAGGGGAGAGAGGGGATGCTTGCTCATAAGAATTCATCACCAGGAACTGTAAACCACAGCTAATCAGCTATGAATCCTCCTCCAAATGCAGGCATTTCAAAAGGGTCCCTTTAAGACTTATAGACATCAATTATGCGCTAATGGTATCCCGAGGAAAAACAGGTTGCCGACAGTTTTGTTTGCTGGCATAGTACCAAAGGCTCTGTGAATTGTGACCAGAGCAGTGAAAAGAGTGAGTATTTTGAAAACTGCCTTCTTAATGACTAGAGGTAGATTAGTCAAATCTGTTCAAGTAATAAGGGCAGGGTGGGGGGAAAAAAGGCCTGGTCATTATGATTCCTTTGGTATTTATGGTAATAAACATGAATCATGATGAACTCACTGACTATTAAAGCAGAGGTCATAAGTACTTTGATAGGATTTCCACAGGAATTCACCGTTAATTAGCTGGATCATTATTTGAAAGTGTTACTGAATTATCTTAGCATTTGTGCAGCCATTCTCCCAAAATTGGTCATTCCCAGCTGAAGGCAGTTAATGCCTTAACAAACTGGTCATTAGCTCCAGTAACTGATTTTGTGGGAATTATGGCTCTTATAAAATACATTCAAGAGTTTATAAGAAATGTTGCCCATTTTTTTCTTTTAAACGAAACTTGCAGCTGTAATTCAGCTGCAGCAGCTGAAAGAAGGGGAAAAAAAATCAGCTCTCAGGCTGCTCTCACAATCGATTTTCTGCCAATTAAAGGGCAAAATGCATGCTGATGGGTTTTGATTTTTTTTTAATGTCTTCAGTGTTGTCTTTTTAACTCTAAAGTGATTAGTGAAAACACCATTCAACTACTAATATTGCAAGACACTTGGGATTTTTCCATTAACAGTTCAGTCATGCAAAAATATGAGTTCTGGACACCAGAACTCAAAGCCAAATTTCTGCTTCTGCAGTAGACTCAGCCCAACACTTTGTGAAAACAGAGTGAGAACACACGTTATGGGCACATTACTAACCAGACGCTCATTCCCTTCGCCACCTCGTGTCTTCTTCTAAATCAAGAACTCTCTTTGAAGTCACAAAACGTCCATGAAAAGATGGGAGAAATGTGGTGATATGAGCATGTTTGCATGAGAATAGAGTATATCACAAATCATAAGTGTCTTTAAGGTTACTAAGGAGTCAGAGCTCTTACAGGGATATGGTGAAAATGCAAAGGTAAAATTACCACTTAAAAATAATTATGACAATTGCTGAACTATTGATTGACTATATTAAAATGTACTAAGCTATATTGAAAGTAGATTAGGAAAACCTCTTTACTATATTTCCCATGCAACTTTATGCTTATATTACTTTATGCATATATTACAGATACATACCCACTACAATTAGATGCCTCAAATTAAACTTGAAATTAGACAGATACATTTTTAAGATTGCAACTACATTGTATTGCCTTCTGTTTTATATTTGTCTACTTTATACTTTGTTTTATACTTGTCTAAATCTTTCAGTCTAATACAGATTTAAGGCAAATTAAGGCTGATAATGATAGAATTTAGAGGTTTACCCCCAAATCAGTATGAAAACATGAGACATAACCAGAGCTTTAAAAATACCATAACTCATGGATAAATGATTTTTGAGGATGATTAGTATTTAATGGTATAGGAAATTGAAATGATAAATCTACCATTTTATTATAGTAAGAGATATTTAACAAAAGTATTCTGAATTCCATTATTTTAAATGCATTTTCATTTTTTTAGTTTGTACAATTGTACATTTTGCCATGTAGCTTATTTTTCCATAATTTCAACATGTCTTCAATTATTTTATTACTTTGTCTGGAGCATTCTTTTATTACATCCAGAACATACTACCACAACTTATTTGTAATACATCCTACAAAATATGCATACTTGTGGTCCAAATGATAAGCACCCAAAATAAAGCCCTTAAATATGACTGCTTTCTGGCCTACAGGCCCACATCATTTATTTAATAATGGGCTTTGGTGGACTTTTACCATATAGAAATGGAGACACCCCAGGCAAAATTCACACACACAGTATTGGAACCAGCTGGTGATAGAAGAATCTTAAGAAAAAAGGCTTCTTGATTTAATTGGGAAAACAGGAGGAAGCATAAATTTTACTGCCATTAATAACTTCAAGCAATCTTGATATGACTTTACCTCACCCTGACGGCTAGACATGTGCTTTTTGTTAAAGTGTTCGCCACATCTGACCTCTATTGTTTGCTCACTTGATCAGGTAAGAAATGTAGGTTGCTTTATAGGATAAACGAGGCCTATTAAAATTGAGAAACAGTGCAGTAGTCTATGAGAAGCGGCTTTCTGAAACAGATGTGTGAAATTCCATAACAGTGTGGTAATAAACAGACTAAACCAGGTTATTAAAAAAAATTGACCCCAAGTTTCTTAAAGAAGCTATCATAAAGGCAAATTAGCTTTTAAAAAATGAAAACAGCTTTCAATTGGAAAACATATTATTCTGATGGTTTCCAAACATTACTTAATAAACAAGTCCAGAAAAGCCATTCACAAATTATTTTTTTTCACAAAATACAAATGAACTTTATTTATTCACTTATGATGTTTTTGATAAATTGAAAACTAAGTTACATCAAGAATAATGAAAACAAAAAATTTAACATTATGGGAGAATTTCAAAGGTATTCAGAACTTAACTTTTTCACTGATCCTTTGTGGACATGAAACAATATAGTCAAAGAAAATAACCTACAACTCCAAAGTGATCAAAGTTTAGAGTCCAACAGTATCTGCTCTGGTGACTGCCAATAATAGGGGAAATCAGACTTGTCTCAACCGGAAGAAATCAAACATTTATCACTTAACTCTTGACCTGGTCTGACTTCCTACATGCACATAAAATCATTCTACAGCCCTGAACCACTGATCATCATAGACCAAGCACAGTTTATAAATGAGCACTGGTCTGTGGGCCATACTTTGACTAAAACCGCAATAGAAGACTACTGTCCTAAAACACACAATTCACCAAAGCAAGCGGTAAGAGACATTGTAAATGAAATTAAAGCTGTGTCAATGTTTAAAAACAAGTCTTCTGTAGCATGACTAAATACTCAAAACGTTGAAGCAAAAAAAACTTTGTTTTCTGCATTTCTGATATCTTCCCTTTGGCAGCGAATAAGCTTCTTCAGCCTTTCCTTCTTCTTTCACTTCCTCTTATCATGGCTAGCATTAGCATATGGATGTCCAGTTATGAAATAAACATTGACTGAGTCTCATTGCAACCAGGTGAGATATGTTCCATTTTCTTTTCTTATTTTGTGTACAGGGCAAAAGAGTCCACGAAGACCACTCATCTAGTGTTATTCAGCTAGTGAGGAGAGAAAGGAAGACTCAAGCTCAGATCTTTGGATACTCATTTGTGTCTTGTGTTCTTTGCACCCATTCATCCACCCACCCACCCACCAAGTACTTGTTAGCCATCTACTGTGTACCAGGGATCCTTGGAGGCACTGGGAACTCAGGGTGACCAAACCCATGCATGTGCCTGTTTTCAAATCTTTGGGATAGAGAGGGAGAATGGTACAGAGAGGGTCCAGAGTTCCTAAGGAGGTCTGGCAGCGCTGCCAGGTAAGCGATGGGAGTGCAGGTGGCAGTTCAAACATACTACTCCCATGAAAATTGAATGCCTAGAAAAACCTGTACAGGATCATCATGACCAGGAATTGATTTGATGGCAGTGTGGCTTTTTGGTTTATGAAGTAAATACAGTGATTCAATGAGAGAGAGAAAAGTAAACCCAGGAAAGAGTAAAGAGAGAGTCAGGAGCCGGAGCTGAATTTTAAAATAGTAACTAGGGAGCAAAACCTGGGGAGCAAAACGGAATATGCCATACAGTAAATGAGGTAAGAAGATTCTAGGCAGAGGGCACAAAAAGTACCAGGTTCTGAGTGGCAAGGAGGCCAATGTGACCTCAGGAACAGGAGCACAAGAAAGAGAGAGAGCACACTAGAAGATATGAGGGGTCCAGTAACTTTTTGGAAAATTTCAATACTTTTTAATTCTGTTTCCACAAGCTCTTGAAGCCACCACACATAGTCAGAGAGGTAACAGGAACAGAACATATCGAAGGAGGGCCTTATAGGCTATTGTGAAGAAGCCTTGTTGGGTACATCGGTTAATTGCTAACCAGAAGGTTGTTATTTGAGTCCACCTCCTGCTCTATGAGAAAGAGATGTGGCAGTCGGCTTCCACACACAAAAAAATTCTATCCTTACAAATCCTACTGAGGTAGTTCGCCTGTGTTCTAAAGAGTCACTTTGAGTCCAAATCCACTCGGTGGAGGTGGGCTTTAGGGAACTGGGGTAGGTTCTTCCTCTAATTGAAATAGGAGGTTACTGGAGTTTTCTTTATAGAAGCTACTTGATTCAATGCAAACTGTAATAGGATTGCTGTGAAGGACATTAAAGAGAGATTTTGAAGCAAGGGTGGAAGCAAGTAGATGAGTTAGGAGGCTGCTATATTTAAATAAACCAGGAAAAGAGTAGTAGCAATAGTATCAGCTACAATTTGAAGAGAGAACTGATTGGAATAAGTAATAGATTGGATGTAGAGTAGGCGGGAAAGAGAGGAATCAAGTTTTTGCCTCTTTTTTTGGCGGTTGGTTAATAAGAAAGACAAAAATTATTTACTGAAATGGAAAAGATTGAAAAGAGTGGCTTTGAGAAGAAGGAATGGAGATCAGGAACCCATTCGAACATCAGATGGATATCAGAAGCCAACAGGGCTAGAGTCACTGTGAGTTGAAATGGACTTAGTGGCAATAGGTTTGGCTTGGGTCTAATAAATATTCCAAATGCTATGATTTGGAGAAAGCAAAGAAGAGGCTGGATTACCTATCTTTCTATTTACATTTCGGAGTCTAGGCACAGTTGCCAATCTAGACAGGGTATTCACGTGAAATTGATGAAGGAGAATAAGCGCATACCAGGAAAAAATAATCCAGGGGCTAATCGTGGAAGTGTTCTCATCTTTAGGGATTGGAGAGCTAGGAGGAAGCAGAGGAGACTGAAAGGAACTGGATGGATACAGAGATAGGAGGAAAAGCAGACTAGGATGGTGTCCAGGAAAACAATATTCAAGGTGGAATGATAACAGTATCAAGTACTGCTCATAACCCACATCCCACACCAAACAAACTGCCCAAAATAAACTTAAAGTCACTGAGTGACTCTATAGGACAGAGAAAAACTGTCCCTCTGGGTTTGAGAGACATTAAATCCTCAGAGGAATAAACTGCCTTGCCTTTCTCCCATTGACTACCTGGTGTGTTTAAATGACTGGTTGAACTTGGTGGTTGTAGCCCACAATATCTCAAGATATGAGTGAGAGAAGCTACAAAAGAGAAGACAAAAATCAGGCCCAGAAAATGAAGACAACATTCTGTAATAAGGCAAAGAAGAGAAATGGGATAATAACAGGAGAGTGAAGGAGTTAAGTGGATATCAGCCAATAGGAATCTTAGCATGAAAAACCTAATCACATATTTATATGCTGAAGGAAATGATTCATTAGAGAGATAAATATTAATAATGCAGGAGAGAAAGAAGCACTGCTGGTATAAGGACCCTGTATAGGGGAGACGGAATGGGATGAAGAGGAGAGGTTAGCCTTGGTAAGAGTAGGGCAAATTCACTGATATTCTTGGGAGAAACAGCCATGTATTGATAAGACTAGGTAAAAGGAAGTTTTCTCTAACTACTATTATTTTCTCAGTGCCATAGGTGTTAGGTATTTGAGAAGGTCAAAGGAATAAAATCCCTACTTAGGAAAATGGTACATTGATCACTCAATAACATACACTATGATTCGTGGACAACATTTTAAAAGCCTCAAAAGGCAAAAACCAAAGTCATTGCCAAACCAACTTTCATCTCATGGTGACGCTATACAGTGTTTGTGAGACTGTAAAATTTTTTTTTTTTACATTTTATAAAGATCCCTTTATTTAGTCTTTAGAAGGATAAGTACAAGACAAAAACAAGTTGTCCATACGAGGGAGGCCATCAACATGAAGCATAGTGGTAGCCAAGGGGTTCACAGACACACGAGCACTCAAACAGGACACAGAAATAAAGGAAATCATCATGAAAACACAATTGGAGACAGATCAATTATCCCAGGGAGATTAATTCATCACAGTTGAAGGTGGGACTACAGAATCAGGGAAGAAACTGTGATAGGGATACATACACTCTTACGAATTTAAAAAAAATTTTTAGGATTGGTTCTGAAACCCTCTGACCACCTGAGTCAGGGCATGATGTATAAACATGAAACCCTAGAAACCCAGGTTCCATCAACAGATGATCCAGGCAAGTTGCTGAGACTGACACTTCCCCCTCCCTGGGCTGGTCAGGTGAGTCAAAGTTAATTTACTCAGGGCAAAACTTTTTACATTGCCAGTCAATGATCAGCAAGAAATCAGTGGAGGCTGGATCTTTGTGAAGACTCAAAATGAAATTAGGACTCCCATTGGCACTATCAAGTATTTGACTGCTAAATTCAAAGTCAGCAGTTCAAATCCACTGGCCTCTCCTTGAGAGAAAAATGAGGCTATCTGGTGACATAATAATTTATGAGACTGTAAATCTTTACAGGAACAGCCAGCCTTATTTTTTTCCTGCAAGTCAGCTGGTGACCTTGTGTGTGGCAGCTCAATGACTAAATGATAGAACAACCAAAGCTTGTTAAACAGTCTCATAGTAGTCTCATATAATAGAATTAGTTATAGACTGTTTGCTGCTGTCCTTGGGCTTTGAACCTTCATTCTCCTTCCCCCATACTTCCCTTCATCCCTTTTACAAAGTTGTGAAGAAATTGATTTAAAAAAATGATTCTAAAGTGTGAAACAATGAACACTCAGGGCAAAGCAGATAATATCACTAATGCTTAATATCACTAAAGGTGTAAAGCATTATGCATACTATAAGAGGAAGGAAAGGAAAGAAAAGGAGGGTTTGTGGGTCTTACATCCAGAAATCAAAATACAAAAGTTTAGTTGGTATTTAATAATAGACAGCTTACTGCCATCAGGTCAATTCTGACTCATTTTGACCCTGTAGAACAAGGTAGGGCTGCCTTATTGGTTTCTGAGGCTATAAATGTTTTTTTTTTGGGGGGGGGCATCACTGCCCTCTGGTGGGAGTGGGAGGGCCAGCCTTGCTCTTGGAGCTGCTCCTAGATTTGAACCGGCAAGCTATTGGCCTGCAGTCCCACACTCCACCACTACGCCGCTGGGGCTCAGCCCTGGCTATAAATGTCTATAGGAGAAGAAAATCTCAACTTTCTCCTACAAAGATTTGAACAGGTGCCTTTGTGATTAGCAGCCCAATGAATAACTCACTACACCACCAGGGCAGAAAACTCAAAACAAAACCAAAAAAACCCTCACTGCTATCAAGCCAGTGCTGACTCAAGAGTAATCCTATAGGACTGGGTAGAACTGCCTCTGTGTGTTTTAGACTTTAACTCTGCCCTGGAATAGAAAGCCCTATGTTTCTCCCACGGAGCAGTTGGTAGTTCTGTTCAGTTTCTGGAGTGGGTAATACCTTGGATCTTGGCTTCCCAGGATGAAAGAATTCATGCCAACACCTGTTTTGTGATCCAAGTGGGGTTTTATGGAGGACAGGACAAGTTTCAGATTTTACAGCCCCAAAGGGGTTTACCACTGGCCCCGAAAAACTGCGTGGAAAAGAGCAAGCATGGGTCTGTGCTTTCACAAAGGGCCCTGATGGTATAGTAGTTCACGAGTTAGCAGTTCGAAACCACCGGGCACTCTGTGGGAGAAAGATGAGGCTTTCTATGCACAGAACAAGTTAGTCTCTGAACTCCAAAAGAGGGAGTTCTACCCTGACCTTTATGGTGGCTATGAGTCAAACGGACCTGCCGGCAGTGAGTCTGCCCCTTAGTTAGTTTTCCATGCCAGCTGCAGTCCCATAATGTCAATTCCGCCTCAGAAGTTGACAGAATATTTGTTGGATGCACTAGGTAGAAAGCTATGAAAATTTCCACGTGCTTTTGAAACATAATCAGCGCCTTCCCCAGTGACTGAGGAATACATTCTGACAAGGAATTTCCTCACCATATCCCAACCCAGGGGTTTTTGACATAAGGAAGCACTCTTGAAACACATCGAGGTCAAATGACTAAAGGACTTGTGACAAGAGGGGTTTTTGAAATTTTTATTTTTTTATGATCAGATTCTCAAATGAGGCTCAAAAAAATGTTTAAATACTTTAGAGGAGATAATCCAATCCCATGAAAAAAGGTTGAGCCTGCTGTGTTAGATAAGTAAATTGATGTTTTCTAGGCCCAATTCAATCTGCATAAAATCACATTTGCTGAAAATACTATGACTGACTATTACAGGTTTTCTAGATGTTAACAAACTCACCAGACAAAAGAAACTATGTGTCATCATACCACATAAGCATGAACAGAGTTGAAAATATTTACAGCTGGTAATAAACTATGCAGAAATCGTTTAAGATGCTTAGGAAATCTCCAAAAAGTAAGATAAATATTGAAAGCAAACCAAATAATTTTGGTTAGAATAGAAAAATAGACATTTAGATATGATTTTCCATGAAAACAGTAACATTTTAAAAATACCCTGAGAGATAATTCCTTCTTTCTCTATCACTAAGAAAAATATCAAAACTATTCAAACATGCAAATTTTGGAGTAGGTAAAGATAGAATTTTTAAAAAAGTGAATTTGAAAATTTTAATTGATTCTTTTATTTATTCCTGTTGTCAGAGATAAGCTTTATTATAGGAAGCTACATACCAAAAATTTTAAATAACAATGTTTGATATTATAAAATATACCATTAAAATAATTTTTGATAGGATGGCAGTGATTCTCAACCTTTCTAATGCTGTGACCCTTTAATTGTGGTGACCCCAATCATAAAATGATTTTCATTGCTACTTCATAACTTTAATTTTGCTACTGTTATGAATCATAATGTAAATATCTGATATACAGGATATATTTTCATTGTTGCAAATTGAACATAATTAAAGCAGTGACTAATCACAAAACAATATGTAATTATATACTGTGAAATGTGTATGTGTTTTCAGATGGTCTTAGGCGACCCCTGTGAAAGGGTTGCTTGCCCCACAAAGGGGTCGCGGCCCACAGGTTGAGAACTGCTGCCATGGAGCTTCACATGGCAAAAGAGACAAAAAAAGTCACACACACACACACACACACACACACACACACAGGTTTTGAGGAGATAAAAAGTAATATCATTTCCCCTCTGCCTTTAATAATGATTCAAATCACAAAACTTTCTTTAATTGTGTATCTTTCAGTTTACCACCAAAGAAAACTTTTGTGGAATGGCATACTGGTAATTAACCTCAATCTTACAACAGCAGGGGTCGCAATGTACTAGTTAATTGCTTCAGGAAACCCGAGGAGGAGATTAGCTATTCATATAGCACAGATTTATTAGAAACTGAAAGGTTCACAATTCATCGTACACTAGTTAAAATAATCTATTATTAACTATAAAAAGATTTTTCAGTTATAGGGTCCCCAAATAATAATAAAGAAAACCTATTAAAAACCTGAGAGCACTACAGTTGAAACAGCATCCCTTCAAAGCCGTCTCTGAAAAGTTCTCCAATGTGGATAGCTTTTACATTTGTGCATATTTTCTCTACATAATAGGTAATTCTTCATCATATAGTAAATCTGGCCTTTTGAAACTATATTAAACACTGATTTTATTTTGGGGGCAAAAAACCAATCCCTCATGTTATATTCTATTTTCTTTAGTTCCTTCTCTAACGATGCTAAGGAACATCCATCCTCAAACATTTAGTTATTTGAGATATGTACATTTCAATTTCAATTCTATGAAATCATTCTAGGCACTTGCCAAAAAACAGCTTAAATAATATAAATTATCTACTGCTTAACACAACCAAATTCTAGCAGGTAATATTTCTGAAGGTTTGAAGAATTAAATTAGTCACTTCTTTTAGTTCAATGTTTTTCAACTGATCATCAAATCAATTAGGGAACACAAAATTATTCAATTTCGTTCTGGTGTACACAGGTTTTATTATGAGTCAAAACCTACTTGAGGATGCCTAACAACATAAGAAATTATCAAAAAAAAAGAGAGAGAGAAATAAATTATCAAATAATAGTTAAAACAACGAACATTCACACACTCACAAAGCTTTTGAACCCTAGCAGTATTGCTTGAAAGCTCATAGTTTTAACTGATCCACGCACAGTTCACAGATACAAAATTTTAAAGTAAATGTAGGAAAATATTTGAGAAAACAAAGATGTCATGAATTTTCTAAAGATCTTCACACAAGTGATTAAAGGCTCAGTGATCTGCGTCTGAAAAATGTCTTATAAATGAAGACATTTCTGAATATCTTTTGTTAGGGTACTCTATACATTGATAATAATTTTGCATATATATAACCTCCAAACATGTATTGCTTTATATTATTTATTGAATGTTTCCTATTAGCATGCATCATTATTATCTACATATTAAAGATAAGAAAACTAGTATCGAGGCTAATTGATTTGGCCAAGTTCACAAAGATAGTAACCGAGGAAGTTACTATCCAAAGGCTTATCTTCAGAATCCTCGCTTGCCATCAACATGTCCGTGATAGAATAGTTGCTAGAAGGATGAAGTGCTTCGAATGTTCACGGAAAAGGGGGAATCAAAAGATAATAGAATTTTCCATGAGTTTTTGAAGCCCCCTCATACTCCTTACAGTAGGGTTTTCTATGATGGGTTGGCTATGTTGGAAAACCAACTAAAATTTGGAAAAAAATAAAAAATTTCCTTAAGGGCCACTAAGCTGCTTGTCTCAATAATGTCTCAGTTCTTTTCCTCATGGCCACTTTCTCTCTATGTAGATAGATATGGCCACGTGGATTGTTTTGATCCATAGAATATAAGCAAAAATGACATTTATCATTTCACAGTGGAAGTCTTTGCATGTAGTTTGCCATTATCCATTTTTCTTCTCTGGTGCCATGATGACCCAAAGGCTGTGAGAGAGTGGGCTGCTAACTGATGTTAACCTGGACTCGCATCCTCTCCTCACCAACCACAGCCATGTAATCGGAGCAAGAAGTCTGTGTGAGGTCTTAACCCACTGAGATCCTAGAGTTGTTCACTAAAACATTAATACTTTGTCCTCGTAACTAGTACATTTAATTGAGAGATTTTCCTGGAAAAGAATGAATTGGAGGGAGGGCACATTTGAAATCTGATACTAAAGTAAATGCATAGTTTACAAGATAGATATTCTTCAAAAGCTAATGTTGAATCAGTTATTATTTGGGATTTGGAACATGTTCTTTATTGGAGGGGCCTCATTTTAAAAAGGGTATGCAAAAATTTATTTGACCTATAATATAAGTGAAAAAGAGTAGAAAGTGGTGCCATTAAAATTACTAAAGTTATATAAAGAGATAGGCGTTTTAGATGGTTTGAACACTTGTAAATATTACATTGTATTTTGCAGAAATTTAATACATTGTTCTCTATTCTAGGTGATTTCTCCTCAAAATGTACAATTTCTCACCAACCTGTGTGATCATAAGGTATCTGTGGGATCAGGTATCATGCATAAGACCCAAAACAAACAACCATTTTGAGATGAATGAGGGAGGTCAGAATGGAAACACAAAGCCCATCTATAGACATTTGGACATCTCTCACAGAGTCACAAGGAAGGGACAAGCCAGCCAGGATACAATCCATCGATGAAACACACAACCTTCCTCTATCTCCCCACCTCCCTCCCCCTGACTCCGCAAACACACACTGTCATTACCCCAGTTCTACCTTACAAACCTGGCTAGATCAGAACATGTACACTGGTCAAGACAAGAACTCTGGACACATAGAAGGCAGGATAGAAAAACTCCTCAGGACCAATAATGAGAGTATCATGATATTATGTGGGTCGAAGGAAGGTGGGGGGAGGAAGGGGGAACCAAACAAGAGAAATGTGGGTGAAGGGAGACAGTTGACAGTGAAAATATGAAAAAATAATTTATCAGTCCTCAAGGGTTCATGAGGTGAGGGGCGTGGAAGGAGGGGAGAAAGAGGAGCTGATACCAAGGGCTCGAGTAGAAAGGAAATGTTTTGGAAACGATGATGGCAACATATGGACAGATACGCTTGATACCATTGATGTAAGGATTGCTAGCAGAGTTGTAGGAGCCTCCAATAAAATGATTTATTAAAACTTTAAAAAAATGTACATTTTCTCCCTTTATCACTATACATTCTATTTTGCTAATCTTTTATGATTGCCAATAATTTCTTGACCTATATTGAAAATAAAGAAAAACAAACAAACTAAAGTCACGAGGCAAAGGGACATGTGAACATTGAAAATTCAAAAGAGAATTCCTGAATTAAAATTTAATGGCTTATTAACAATGAAAAGGCAAGGAGAAAAATCAGAAAAGGCATGGCATACCTACCTAAATGGGAATTTCCCTGCCACTCTACATGATCCTAAATAAATGGGATTATATGATCTGCATTGCTTTTTAATTATTTTCTCTTAACATAATGATCTTCACCAAAAGAGCAGAGCTGTAATTAACAGGCTCTCTGCTTTAACAACTGTTTGGACCATACTGCCTTCTTCCTGTGAAGGAGCCCAGGGAGCTGTGCTTCCGTCTGTGAGCCGCAGGGGGGCGTGGGGATGAGCCTGGAGGCCTCAAGTATTGGAGAAACAAGAAAGCTTCTTCTTCTCTTCTTTCAGGTGTATTCTCCCAGGAAATTTTGGACAGGAGCTTTATTTGGCTAATTATCTATTTTATTTACTGTAGAAGGATTAGCCAAGAAGTTACTAAGGCATATCTAACCCTTCAATGACTAAAAGAATTACACTGCTTTCAATTGAGCAGCCAAGATCAGAAACAGAAAAATTTAAAGCCCTACATTATGAGTTTTGGAGGCTCTAACTATTTACAGAGAAAGAAGAAAAAGCCTTCTCTCTCCTGTGGAGCAGCTGGTGGTTTTGAACCTTGGATCTTGTGAAGCACGGTCCAATGTGTAACAACTACATAACCCCTATGCCACCAGGACTCCTTCTCATATAGAAAATGCAAATGCATTAGGAATTAATATTACAAAGAAAATAATGAGGTAATGCTGTAAAGAAAAAGGCTACTCAAAGCTTCCCCATTTTACCAATACCTGAAGTTTCCAAGATCATCACTGTATCTTACTGGGACAAAACCAACATCTCTGCCATGAATCAATACTGACTTGTAGTTACCTATAGGACAGGGCAGAACCACCCCTGTGACTTTCAGGGAGTAGACACTCTCTCCCCCCAAAGGCTGGCTGGTAGCTTAAACTGCTGACCTTGCTGATTGTAGGGCAGGATTGTAGCCCAACATGTAACCACTATGCCACCAAGAAAGATCAATCAGCAACACTTACAGTATTTCAACTTTTTACCAAGGAATAATGATAAGAAAAATTATAATAAGACCTAATATTTATTGAGAAAATACTATGTGCTACCAGGTACTACTCTAATTATACTACATTTATAATTACATTCACCCTCAAAAGTATTCTAAATTGATTGTAACTATCATCCTCATTTTAGAGAGAGAGAAATCAAGTCACAAAAAATTTTGGCAGCTTGCCCAAAGCCACAGATTTAGAAGTAAACAAGAATCACAAATCTAATAAGACTTTATGATTCCAGAGATTGAGGTCTAAAGGAATAAAGAATATGCTAATTTATGTAATGGATATGCAATCCTATATCTAAAATGTTACTATTTGTTAACAACAATTAAAATAGCATGTAAGAATTTTTAAAATTTAAACAAATTGTTTTCTTAACCTATCTTACAAGTTCATAAAAGTAGGAGACTGGATAGTAAATAACCTATGAATTCTAGCAGACAAAATCTATAATATTGATATTTGTATACTGAGACCCTCAACTAATGATTCACGTGAAATTGCATTAGATAAATAATAGATTCACATGCAAATAAAAATAGTCCCTTTATTTGCAGACTACTTAATTCCATATATAGAAAACCCCAAAGACTCCATTAAATAAGATATTCAAATTATTTGAAACATTTGGCAGTGTAGTAGGCAGCATGATCAAAATACAGTTAGATTTGTGTATATTAAAGATGATGATACTGAAAAAGATCAAAAGAAAAATATTTATAATAACAATACAAAGGATAAAATATTTAGCAATAAATCTTACAGGAGAATCAAAAGACTTAAAAAAGGAAACTACAAACTACCTCTTTACGGAGCTGAAAGGAACTTACACAAATGGAACAAGTTACCATGTTCTGAAGAGGCGATTAAGTATTGTGTAGTTGCCAACATTAGCAAAATTACTCTACAAATTCAATGCAAATCTGATCTGAATCCCACCACAAATTTTTAAAGCTTTGGAAAAACTAATTACTAACTTTATATGGAAAGTAAAGAAACCTAGGATAAAAAAATACTATTAAAAATAAAAACAAAGTAAGAAGGCTTTCATTCCCACACCTTAAAACTTTCTATATAGCCATGGTAATAAAAACAGACTGGTACAGGTCCTAATAATAGCTATGAAGAGCAATGGACTATAACTGAAAATCTAGAAACAAGTATGTACAGACACCTATTTTTTTTAAATATATAAGGTGTTCAATCATTCGGTCATATAAAGATGAGTTGTACAAATGCTATCACAATTAGTTTTATAACATTTTCTTCCTTCTTGTACTTCTTGTTTTTAGCTCCTCATTTCTACCCAACCTCCCCTGCTATGCCCCAAGAAACTCTCAATCCAATTATTATTTCTACAGAATCATCTATCCTGGGTTTCATATACTGAAAATAAAGAAAAATACATTGAAAAGAGTCAGAAAAGGCTAGTGACACTAACAAAAAACAACAGAGAAAAATCCCAGCTGGAAATATAACAGAAAATATTACTAATGAAAGCAAATTTAAAATGTAGACACCTAATTTTTCATAAAGAACTAAAACACATTAAATGGGTAAAAAACAGCTTTTTCAACAATTGGCACTGGAAAAACTGAATCTTCACTTGCAAAAGAATGAAACAATACCCATACTCCATACCATGTACAAAAATAAACTCAAGATGGATCAAAGAGCTACATATAAATCATACAATCACTAAAACTATCAATAAGACAACAGACACAAACGTAAGGACCCTAATACAAGTCGTTAAAAACCCTATTGAACATAATGAAAAATATTCACACTATAGAAGACAAAACAAAGATCGGGGATCTACTAAAAATGTAAAATTTATGCACAACAAAATATTTCATCAAGAGTCAATGGAGAATCCAAAGATTGGAAAGAAAATGCTCAGTAATAATAAGTCAACCAAGGATCTAATCTCTATAGAAAACTACGACTAATAAGAAAAAAAACTAAATAATCAAATTTTAAAAATGGGCACAAAACATGAATAGACAATTTACCAAAGATGACCAACAACCATATGAAAAAATGTTCGAGATCATTAGTCATAAGAGAAAACCAATTAAAACAACTCACACTGACACTTCTGGCAAAATTCAATAAAACAGAAAACAAATGCTAAAGGAGATGTAGAGACATCAGAAGCACCTTTACATTGCTAGTGGGACTGAGGAACTGTATAATCATTATGGAAATCAGTATGGCACTTCCTTACACAATTGCGATTCCAAATAATTTATGATCCAGCAATCTCTCTACTGTATACACCAAAAGAAATCAAGAGTATAATACAAACAGACATATCTACACCTGTGTTTATTGCTTTGTTTTGTTTTGTCTTTTGTTTTTTTGGGGGGGCATCACTGCTCTCCAGCGGTGGGAGTAGGAGGCCCAGCCCCACTGCTGGAATTGAACCTCCGTCCCAGTGGGCTGCAGTCCCGCGAACAACCATTACGCCGCCGGGGCTCAGCCCCCACCTGTGTTTATTGCAACAGTTTTCACAATAGCAAAAACATGGGAACAACCCAAACTCCCATAGAGGAATGAATAAACAAACTCTGTAAATTCATACTATAGAATTTTATACATTAGTAAAAAACAATAACTCTCTTAAACACCAAAAGACATAGACAAAACTAGACATATGCATAGCAAACTCAGTCAATGTTACAGAGATAAACATTTGATAGCACCATTGTTACAAGGAAAAAACAAAGAAGCAATGTGGCTTAACCACCAATTGATAAGACTTTAATGACTGTGAAGAGGTCAGGGGCAGGATTGAGTACAGGGTGAAGGGAGAGATGATGGTGGGGTGGGGAGAGGGATGGTGGCAAAAATATGGAGGGGTTAACAGAAATAAATAGACAATAGATAGATGATATATATAAAATCCCTGCAGATTACTTCCTATCCACCCACCCCACCCCAGATCTAAGTATTGGTTTAAATAAGGAGAAAGGAGTGGTTGAAAAAGGAGATAAAGTAGAATTGAAATGGAGTGTTTATAGTGACATACACGTTCATTTTAAATATATGAAACCAAAAGAGTCACTTGCAGGAAGTTCAAGGTTCATCAAGTGTACAGCTTTCCTTTCTAAATATTTTCATTGCTTTGGTTCATCCGAAGCAACTTTCAAAAGTACTAATCATTAAGCATGTCTTTAAAAATATATAGTCAACGTCCTATGCAAGATTGGTAGACTGCCTGAATTTACTTATGGACTGCATTTTGTCCAATTAGGAATAGAGTAAGAAAAGACAGGGTGGTGCTTCCTAAAACTCATTTTTGGGATCTGGAATTTCTTACTTCTGCATCTATCTTACCTACTAAATCATGTGGTAGTTAATTAGTAAAGCAAACAATGGCAGCAGATAGACCAGAGTTTGAGTTCAAGCTCCGCATCTTATCAGTTGTCTCATCCCAAACAAATAAATTGCTAATCTCCAATGGAGATTCCAAGAGATTATGTACATAAAATACATGGCAGCATTCAGTACATGTAACCATTAAATTATAAAAAGGATAATGACAATAACCAATGAGATACTGACTCAACTGATACTGAATAGTTAAAAATAAAATTTTAAATCATTTCACACTAAGTGTAAATAAGTAAAAACAACACTGCATAATTAAAAGTAGAATTCTTTAAAGATGAGAAGAACTTTGCTCTATCATTAAGAAAGGCAATGAGATTCCAGGTTAAGATAAAATCTGGGAGAGGGGTACTTTGCTTTGAAGAACCTGTTTAAGGAAGCGCAAGTACTTCAATACTGTCATCCAAAAACAAAACAAGACAAAAAACTCATTGTCATCAGGTCAATTCTAACTTAAGACAACTCCATATGGACCAATGTACAACTGACATACATGGGCATTTTCAGTGGTTAATGTTTCAGAAGTTGATCACCAGACCTTTCTTCCAAGGCCTTTATGAGTGGATTTGAACTACCAACAGAATGTGCTAACCATTTGTATCATTGGTTATAAACAGAGTATAAAGTACATATGGCAGACTAGCAGGAGTCTATAGAGACAGAAAGGGGACAGATCACAAAGGGATTTCAAGGAGATTAACTAAGAAGGTTAACATTATGTAGGAGAGCACAGAAGAGTTAACGTTCATCTTAAGTAGAGACCTAACTAATACCTAAGAGAAAGTTTTAACTTAATGTGTTAGATCCTCTAACATAGGGAGCCCTGGTGATGCTGTGGTACTGTGCTGGGCTGTGAGACACAGGGTTGGCAATTCAAAACCACCAGCAACTGTTTGGAACAAAGACTGGGCTTTCTACGCTCATCAAGTTATGGTCTCAGAGACCCACTGGTGCTTGTTATGCCTCTCCTCACTGACTTGAAGGTAGGGAGTATATGCTCCATTGTAGTATTTTCGAACTCATGCTGTACAAAATTGTCTTTCTTTAGCAATAAGAAAAGGCTCCACAAAGCCATATATTCACAAATCATATTTTTAAAATGTGGCAGAATCTGAGAACAGCTGCCTTTAAAGAAATGATAAAGGTAAATGAATTTTCTTTGTTTATTCTCTGGCAGTACTTATATATTTTAACTTTAGTTCAGTATGGCTAAATGAAGTCCAAGGGTTATAAGTTTCCATTCGATTTCATTTCATAGTACCACGGAAATCTGAGGACAGATCATTTTCTGATTAATTTAATTCTGCTTATGTTTATTGGTTACTATTTACCCTTCCCACAGTCCCACTCAAAGAATATGTGTAGGGTTTTTTTTGTGTGTGTTTGCCTATCATGTTTTCTTTCCCAACAGTTTAATTGGCATATAAGTCACATATCATTCATTTACATCAAGGAGAGTTATGCAATCATAATCACAATCAGTTCAAATTTCCACTAATGAAAGAAAGTCCAGAGCTATTCCTAGTTTTTTAAAAGCATACCTAGAAGCGCAGTGAGTTTGGGAAGCAGTCCAACTTGTACCATTTTATTTCTTAATCCAGTGTCAAAGGAAAGATTCAGCAAGAGCCGGAGGGTGATATTCAACAGATCTTCATGCTCACAAGGTATCATTTTAACTAGCTTTTCAACAATATCCATTTCCACCTGTGTAAAATAAAAATACAAATAAAACAAAGTTCTGGCAAAGCAAGCAAAAAAGATTACAACTAAATTTTTTTATTGTTTACATAATGTTTCTCTGTTTCCTAGGTAAATATGTCCTAATTTGGTATATTCCTACTTTATTTTTTTTATATTCCTACTTTAATGAATTAACTTGCATGGAATAAAACCTTTAAGGAGAAATAAATATTCTTACATTATATCCCCCCATCTTCATGCTTCCTCACTTAATAATGTCAATCCCCTTGTATAATATGATTTAAGATAAAAAGAAATGTGCTAAGTGTTCTGGAAGAAACATGGAAGGAACTACTTATTAATTTACCTAGAAAAACACTAAAGCCTTGAACCAAGAGTAAAGTTTTAAAAGATGACTAATCCATGTGTTGGTTAAGGCATTCCAGGCAATGGAAAAAGTAAGTGGAGAGGCACTCAGGCATTACAGAATTTGTTTAGAGAAATGTTTCAGTATCGATATAGTATACAGAGACAACAGAGAATGGCCAGAGTTGATAAAGATTCTTACAGCATTAAAATCACTTTATGATTTATATAGTATCTACTTCTTTCCTTAAATCGTATTATATGAGGGGTTTTCCAAAAGTTCATGGGAAAATTCAATTATCTTTTAATTCCACCTTTCCACAAAGTTTTTGAAATCACATCATATATTAATTATTTGTTATTCTTGTCTGTTTACCTTTTAAACCAGGGAATCCATGAAGACCCAGTTTCTGATCGTATTTGATTCAGTATAGGGCCTAACATGTAATATAGGGTTTTCATTAACTCAGTTATTTTTTTTTTTTGCATCACTGCCCTCTGGTGATCATGGGGGCTACCCAGCCTTGCTCCTCAAGAGCCGTTGCTGGATTTGAACCACCAAGTCCGTGGGCCGTAGTACCACACTCAACCCCTACACCACCGGGGCTCAGCCCAACTCAGTGATTTTTAAGGATCAAATGTATGTTATCATCTAGTTGACATTATTAAGTAAGGAAGGATGAAAATGAAGGATATAAGAATATTTATTTTCTCCTAGTAATTTTAACCTATATATTGCATTGGGTAAGTCTGTTATAAAAGATAAAGGGTCAAACAACAAAGATATAATTGTGAGAACAAGGATGTATGTGACCCAAGTCATGATATTTCCAATCACCCCATATGCCTGCAAAAGCTAGACAATGAATAAAGGGAAGACCAAAGAATTGATGCCTTTGAATTATGGTGTTGGCAAAGAACTATGATTATACAATGACAGCAAGAAGGATGAATAAATCTGTCTTAGAAGAAATAGTCAGACTTCTTAGAATACCAAATGCGGAGACATTGTCTCATGTGCTTTGAATATATTAGAATGGAGTGGTCCCTGGAGAAGGACGTCATGTTTGGTAAAGGAGACCTTCGACAAGGCATGTTAACACAGTGGCTGCAACAATGAGCTCAGACATAGCTCAGATGGTGAATAAAGCACTGGGCTGGGCAGGATTGTGAACTGTTGTACACAGGGTTATCATAAGATGGAACAAACTCAATGGCACCTAAGAAGCACAACAGCTCCTCAAATCAAAAACCAAACTTAGCACAACTGAGCCAATTGTAACTTATAGTGACCCTATAGGATGGAGTAGAACTGGCTCTTTCGACTTCTAAGGTTGTAGCTCTGTACAGGAAAACACTGTCTCGCCTTCTCCTGAACAACAGCTGTTAGCTTTCAACTGCTGATCACACAGTTAACAGCGCAACAGGTAATTCAGTAAGCAACCAGGCACGAGTGAAGCATTATTCTATAGGCAACAGAGTTCCATGAATGATCTTAAGTCAGAGGCTGTTGTAGTCAGTCCAGTCCCAAAAGTTAAATAAAACAAAACCAAAAGGCAACTTTTAGTTAGACGGTGGAGGAGGCACATGCTTTACAGACCTGCTACAGTAAAGCTAGAGATGAAACAGATGAAACAGATATGGATGATAATCTTGGAACCCCCCCCCCGCCAACTGGGGTTTTAAAGCCTTGTCTTAAAATAAACAGCCATCTAAGTAAGACATCAGAAGAAGTACGCCAGGCTGTGTGATCTGAGAATTGTAAATAAAAATGCAGTCTATTGGAGGGAATGTTAGTAGGGCTTAAATTCTGAGCACCCAGTTTGCAGAAGGCTAAGGATGACAAAACAAACACACAAACAAACAAACCACAACACCAAAAATAACGCAATTCACTCTCAAAGTCCCGTATGTAGCTTAAGTTTCTGGTAAATCCCCTCTGACTACTAAGCAGAGATGGTCAAAGCCTTATTATCCGAGAGCCCACTGTAGGATTGCTTATTGTAGTTTACTGCAACTGTAGTTAGGTCAAAATGTGACACATTGCGAAGGATCTCCCTCTTGATCCAATGTCTAATTGCTCGAATTTTTAATACTTTCGGCTTTGCTTCCAATTGAAGTTTGTCTCTGTTTCATTCTGTCATTATATGTTTTTCTTTATACAAAACCTAGTTTGGTAAATCTATAGATAACAACCGGATTAATGGATTCAAATGGGCATGACAGAGGATGCTGGTGGGAAATGGGGAACTAACAACAAGTACAAAGAAGAAATGCGTTGGAATTGATAGTGGTCAAATTTGTATACCTCTTAGGAGTGTGACAGAACGACTGAAATGTATGATAGGTGAACTATTGGTAAAACTGCTAAAAATAAACATTAAAACAATTTCAGAATTAGGTGGATGTCAAAATCCAATTATATATAATTTGAAATATTGACAGTTAGTGGTAAGTGTGCTTTGGTTATACAGATGAATCTAATAATTCCAAACATATAAAAACTTCTCTTTTAACTCTTTGATTTGTTCAACGCAGCTAATAAACTAAAAATAATAAAGAACTAGTGAAAAAACAAAAACAACAAAAACCCAGCATAGTACTAGTAAACAAAACACACATACACTAATGAAACAAAATTGAGAACCCAGAAGTGAATGCATCAATGTCTGGATAGCTGCACTTTGACAAAGGAACAAAATCACTTTAAGTGGAGAAGACACACTATCTTTACAAAATGATGATAGCAAAACTACATAAACTATTTGTCAAAGATTTAAACAGGGCCTGTATATCACACAATTAAAAAAAATAAACTCAAGATGGATCAAAGAAACAAATGTAAAACCTAGAACTATAAAAGCTCATCACTGAAAAAATAAGACAAACTTAACAGGCCTATTTCATGGCAGAAATACACTATCAAAAGTAAGGAAACTATACAAATAGCAGAAGGCAAAATAGACAACCAAGAGAACCCCTAAAAATCAGACACTTGGGCTGAGCCCCGGTGGCGTAGTGGTTGTGCGCGGGACTGCGGCCCACTGGGACGGAGGTTCAATTCCAGCAGTGGGGCTGGGCCTCCTACTTCCACCACCGGAGAGCAGTGATGCCCCAAAAACAAAATCAGACACTGATGCACATCAAAAGATTGCACTCCAAGGGTAAAAAGAGAACCCAAAGACTAAGAGTAATTTTTAGCAATGATGTATCAAAGGACTAGTCTCTAAATTTTATAAACAATTTTAATACCTCTACAAGGAAAAGACACATAATCCAATTAAAAAGAGTCAGCGCAAACAAATAGGTACTTCGCCAAAGAAGACATCCAGGAGGTCAAGAAACATGAAAAGATGCTCATGGTTATTAGTCATCTGAAAGATGGGAATCAAAATAACTATGAGATATCACCTCCCTAACATTAAGAGAAAAGTTCGACAAAGCAGAAAACAACAAATACTGGTGAGGATGCAGAAAGGCTAGGCCCCTACTACATTACTGTTGGGGCTGCAAAATGATGCAGCCACTGTGGCACTTACTCAAAAAGTTGGAAAAAACATATGATCTAGCAATCCCTCCACTTGGTAAATACTAAAGAGAAATATGGGCCATGACCTAGATAGATAGATAGATGCTCATGTTCATCACAGCATTCGCAATAGCAAAAAAAAGAAAAAAAGCAAACAAGCCAAATGTTCATTGAAGGAATAAGTAGACTTGAAGAAATGATAAGTAAACTTTGATACACACATAGACAGACATATACAATGGTATACACATTATAGAATATTGGTGACTACGAAAACACTCATACCATGGAGGGATCTGGAAGATAGCTACATCAAATTAATCAATCACAAAGGGAAAACTATTTTATGAGGCCAGTATTAGAAAAAGTTAAAAACAAAATACATTTTTACACTGAGAGAAACATTCCTTGATGTCTACCTGGGGAAGAGAAGGAGGGGAGGGAAAGTCAGGGGCTAGTGTTGACTTGGATGGAAGGAAAGAGAATACATAATAAGAGAAAAGTTGAGAACAATGGAGGTGGGGGAAGGCACTGGAAAGTTTGCAAGAGTTAAAAGGTAGCAGAGGCAAACACGGTTATATACCCAGTCCTACAAACGTGCTGATCTATGAAAAGATGCTGAGACAGACATCCAGATTGAACAGCTGTGGGAGGGAAAATACAAGTATGCCACAGATACATATAAAACTGATAAAGGATATTTGCATATGTATTTTTACTTTTGCTCAAATAGACACAGGAATATGGTAGAGCATGCAGAGGGCAAAGTTATGACAACTTCTTAGCCATAACCAAACACTTTGAGAGAATAGGTTGCTTGACCAGGGGGATTAGGACCATAGTCTTGGGGGGCACCAAGATCCATTGGCCTAATAGTTCACAAAGATAATGTTCTACATCCTGCTTTGGGTAGTAGCACCTGAAGTCATAAAAGCTTGTGAACAGCCATCTAAAGTGCAACTGTTGGTCTCTTCCATCCATAGGAGATAAAAATGATGAGAGACAAATGAAACTGTCAGTCCAAATGGACCAATACATCACTACCATTAAGTCGATTCTGACTCACTGTGATCTTATAGAACAGGGAAGACCTGCCCCTGTGGGTTTCCAAGACTGCAATGAAATTTTTTTTCCCACAGAGGGGGCTGATGGCTTAAAAAAGCTGACCATACATTTAGCAGTCCAACATGTAGCCACTATATATACCATCCCCTAAATGGACTAATCTTTTAGGCAAACACGAATTTCCATGACCATGAAATAAAAAGAGCTTGGCAGTAGGTACCTGATTACCACTTCCATCTACTTTGAAAAGGTTCACCTTAGAAGTTTCTGGATAGAGTGGGATAAAATTCAAAAATCGTAAAAGAGACTTACTAGTCAGATTGCTGGAAACCTGAGATTATACACCTCATTCACCCTTCAGATCTAGAACTGAGTTTTCTCTTATATTAGGATAATCAACAATTTAAGATCAAAAGAGCAATATTTACCCCTAGACAAAATTCAGAGGCTGAGGAAAGGAGAATGATTGAGAACAGGAAGTGCAGGTAGAAATTGAGATGAGCAATGGTACATTGAAGGTATTGTAATGAATGAGTTTAAATAAAATATATAAGAGCTGTTGAATGCAAACCTGATGATCTGTTCCATATACCTTCACTGAATTCACAATAAAAAGTAAAAATAATAGGAATATTTCTTGACAAAGTGAATGACACAATAGGTAAAGGCTCAGAAGTTTGAATACTCCAGCAGATTGACTTGAGGAAGAAAAGACCTGTCTATCTGCTCTCATCAAATGAGAGGAAGAATCAATTTAATGACATAAAACAATACGTGATCCTTATCTCCTGAATCCAGGGCTGGTTTAGCATCAGAAAACTTATGAATGGGATTCATTATACCAACAGTCTAAAGAAGAAAAACTATAAAATCAATTCAATAGATGTGCAAAGGCATTTCATGTTAAAATCTCAGCTATTTAGAAACAGAAACCGAGTTAGCTACCAAAAAGCTACAAGTAATTTCATATTTAATGGTGAAAGATTTTATTGTTTTCTTCTAAAATCAAAAATAAAGCAGGGGTGTTCCCATTCTTCCCACTAATTTTGAGCATTGTACTTTTGAGTCTTGCCATTATTTCTAGCAATAAAGCAAACAAACTAGACGAAAAGAATAAAGATTGAAAAGGTAGAAATAAAGCTGTTATTATTTGTAGGTGATGTAAATACAAACAGTCAGGACTAAAAATTATTTACCATGTTAGGGGCTACAAGGTCAAAATATAAAAGTCACAAGCATTTATATATAATATCAATCAACAACCAGAAATGAAAATTTGCCATCACAGTAAAAAAAACACAAAACACAAGTATAGATGGTATAAATTATGTGTAAAATATGCATGCTGAAAAATATAAAATGATGAAAGAAATCAAGGAAGCCCTAAATGGATGGAAACCCTTGGAAGTGAACTAGTTTAAGTGTTTGGGTTAACTACAAATTACAAAGCAAGTGATTCAATCCACCATTTACTCTGAGGGTGAAAAATGAAGCTATCTTCTGCAGGAAAGATTTTCAAGTCTTGGAAAGTCTAAGGAGCAGTTCCACTCCATGATATGTGGTCATTATGAGTTGCAATGGAGTCAATGGCAGTAGGTTTTGTTTTTTTTTTAAGTGGGGGTGTTATACAATGCTCATGAGTTAGAAATCCAATTTATTACATTGATTGAAATTTACTGTGTAGTAAATTGAATTTACTATATTGCTTCCTACCAATAAATTCAATGAAAATCTAATTAAAATTCCAGAATTTTCTCAAAAAATAAGACTAGCTCAATCTAAAAGATACACAGAAAGTATATAAAATTGCTAAAATATTAACAAAGTTGAAGCCCTTCAACTACCTGATTTCAGCACTTACCATTAAAGCTTCAGTAATCAAGTCAAAGAATGAGAATGCACAGATGAACAGCCAGAATCAATGAATCGAAGAGAGAGACCACAAAGAAAACCATAAATATATGGCCAATTGATTTTAAACAAAGTTCCAAAAGAGATTTCAAAAAGGCGCAATGGCAAATCCATAGAGAATGGAATCTCTTTTAATAAATGGATCTGACATAAATGGACATTTATACTGAAAGACACGAATCTGGAACCATACCTTACATCATAAACAAATTAGTTCAAATAGATGGCTCACAGGCCGATAAATACCAAAGTACTAAAAACAAAAAATAACTATAAACCTTGAAGAAAATATAAGGGAAAATTTGCATCACTTTAGATGATGAGAAGATATCTTTAAAAAGACACTCAAATTCAATCCACTGAAATTAAAAATATAAATATATATTGAGTTTCATCAAAATGAACACTTCTGTCCTTCACTAGAGAATGAAAAACTAGCCAATGACAAGAAATAAATACTTGCAAAACACCTAAGTGTAAAAAGGACTTGAATCTAGAATATACAAATGACACTGAAACACAATAAGAAAACAAGCAACCCAGCTGATCTGTAATGTCTGCTATTCTTCATAAAATCATATTCTAAAATGATTTATTTGTAACTGCTAATTTTACATAATAAAGGTAATTCATCTTAAACCATTCACTAAAAAGATTCCTTAATTAAAAAGATTTTTAAAGTAAACTAAATTTGCTTTAAAACATATAGCTCTAATAAGCAAAGTCAGTACTGGTTCACATCTATAGTAAAACAAATACGTTATTGAAATGAAAGACACAAATTTACAAATTGATAAGCCATTCATTAAAAAATAAAACAAAACCTTTATTGGTAAGGGTTTAACTGGATATTAACTATGTGATTCATACTTCTTTTGAAAGAACAGCATACAGTGGTTGCTACAGCAAAACCTAATAATAATAAACAGCCAGGAGAGTTGTTCTTGTCTTTCTATTGCATCAAATGGAACGTGTATGTGACATGCAGTCATTCAGATGTACCATTTATTTATCCCAACCTCTGACTAATGTCTTTCTGGCTAACAAATGCCCAGTTCTAACAGTTGTATAAAGTAGCTGCTTCTCTTACATAAAATTGATATCTATCAAGTATTTGTACTAAATGCTCTTACATAGAATGAGAACTAGCAACAATCACCACATCAGATTCTACCTTAAGTATCTGTTTTTGGTGTTATTGAAAGAAAACATTTAAAAGTTGATTAAAACATAATAGAAAGAATTTTAAACAAATGATTGACCTGGAAATAGAAAAGAGTATGAAACCTATTCTTTTACCTGGAGAGATGTTTTTTGGGCAAGTCACCTAACCTCTTTGACCCTTTGTTACTTCATTTACAGAATGAGGAGCCTAGATTTACTACCTAAGTTCCAGTCAAGGTCTAGAGATCTTGATTTCATAAGCTACTTATAAATACAATACATGTTTCTACAATGAAACATCAAATATATATTGTCTATAATAAAGTCTAGTTAATCAGATCCTTCTATGGTCATAGATAATGATTTACCTAACCTGTTTGTTTCCTTAAAAAAAAGCTTTAAGCAGTCCTTCCAGTTTCATTATTTAACAAGAAAATAATTTAAATAATACCTTTCAAAGATAATTTTTGATAAAGGTGTCAGAAATGCATTACTTCAATATAAATCTAATCCTTCCATAGCAAACACATATTGAAGTCAAATCAAATTGAATCATGAGAAGCTACTAAAGGCAAAACTAATCTAAACTACATAAATGGAAGAATATATTTCAACTTTATTACAGGGAGATAACTCCTCCCCATATTCCACCTACTCAAGGAATACATATATATCACCATGTCATCATATCCTTATTAGATATAAGATCAATGAAAAGAGAAAGTATGTTTTTTATTAATTCCTATACATAGAGTCAAAGTTAAAGCAATACCAGGCACACAGTGAACATCAATAATTATGTTCTAATGATGAAGATGACAGATGATACTAAATATCTGTGAGTAAAATAAAATTTCATATATTTCAAATATCAGAGTTCAAGGCACTTATTAAGTTCTTGTAAATCAGTTTCAGATTTTTAAAAGTAGGCCATGTCATTCAATACAGTACAGTCTATTCCCTAGTTGATGTGATTTTAGTAGAAAAGATATTAGGCAGCAATATTATAAAATTAGACTAAATGAGGGATAACCCACTTCTACTGATATCACATGGCCATATGACTTACATTGCATGCAGTTTTAAAAGTCATTAATGATTCCATTTCTCGAAATCTACCGTAAGAAAATGACCAAGAACATAAACAAAGATATATGTATAAATATATTCATTGAAATATAATCCTTAAAACTGTTGACACCCTAAATATATGAAAAGATGTGATTAATACATGCCTATTCAAAATAACATTGTCCTTACACAGACTTCTTAATGGCATGGAAAAAAGCAGATGATAAAAATTTATACTTTACAGAGATGGAAAAAAAAACAAACCACACTGGAATTGAGCTAGGCAGAGCAGAGCTTTCATAATACACATTTTTCCCACTAGGTGAGCACAAAGCAATTCGCTCTGAGTTGGTGTACCCAGTGGCATTGCCTGGGAAAGCTCTTCACTCTATTCACAGTGAATTTTTTCATATAAGGAGTTTCACTTGGGCTGAGCCCCGGTGGCGTAAGTGGTTGAGTGCAGGACTGTGGCCCGCGGGTTTGGCGGTTCAAATCCAGCGGCAGCTCTCCGGAGCAACGCTGGGTAGCTCCCACAACCACCAGAGGGTAGTGATGTCCCCCTCCCCCCATAAAAAACAAAGTAACAAAAGAAGTTTCACTCAAACCTCGTCTTTTAAAATGGCTGATTTAAGAGTGTGGCTGTGAAATTTTTTCAGAGATCGTTGTGAGGTTGAGCACAGATTACAAGAACAGTGCTATGGGAAAAACTCAAGTGTCTGAGGAGATTTTTTTTTTTTTTAAGGCCTGAGTAGACTTTTTGTTTGAAGACAAACCTCGCTTCTGGATATCTGTCAACCCAATGGATGAAAACGTCCCCATGTAGTGCAATTGGAGGTCATTTCACCAGGTCAGACTGTTAATCAAGTTTTCTGTTTAGAGGCTCTGAAAAGATTGTTTAACAGTGTGCAACAAAAAAAGGACTCATTTATGTTGAACAGGGAACTGGTTTTGCCACCATGACAATTCACCTGGTCACACAGCCATGTCAATGAGCCATTGTTTTGTTTTGTTTTTCTTGGCAAAAAACAACATGCCTCTCTGGCTCCATGAACTTTATTCACCAGACTTCATTCCATGTGACTTTCTGTTTCCTTTATTGCAGAGGAACATGAAAGGACAACGTTTTGACAATATAGAAGAGTGAAGAAAGAAAACAAGAGAGGTGTTGTCAGCCATCCGAACAGATGAGTTTGAAAAATGTTTCCAAGAAAAGAATTGCAGATTTGACAAATTTATTACATGCAATGTGGGTACTTTGAAGGTGATAAGATTGCTTTGTAAAAAAAAAAATTTAGATACATAGTTTTGAAAAAAAAATTCTTTTTTTTGGGGGGGGGTACTCCCTCATCTATTTCTGATTATAAGTCTATCTAGAAAAAGACTACAAATTTAATTTGTATTACTCAAAGATAATTGTGACAACATAATTAGAGATGGCAAAGAATAGTCAGCACCCTACTATATAAATTCAAACAAGAAATGAGGACTCAAATGATTACACTGGTGCTGGGGATAGAAGGAATGCATCCTATCAAGAGATACTTGAAAAGCAGAATCAGCATGCTGTTCCTACTGATTAGAACAGTAGGTGATAGGGAAATGATTGGGCCAAACTATAATTTCACAAATAGCAGAACTATATACAGGAAGCAAAATAGTGCATAGGAAATAGTATGCTTAGATGATCCTGAAGTACAACCAGAAGTTTAAAATATTTTGCATATATTAAATTTAAAATGGCATGCACTATACTAAATATAGGATTCCTGGTGGTGGTGGCAGTTAAGTGCTGGGTTATTAACTGCAAGCACGGTCTTCCTCGGGACAAAAATAGGATTTTCTACTTCTGTAAAGTGTTATAGTTTCAGAAACTCACAGGGGAAGTTCTATACCACTCAATAAAGTCACTTTGAGTTGCCATTGATTAATAGCAGTAAGTTTTAAGTTTAAAATAGAGCCCTGGTGCTACAGTGGGTTATGTGTGTGCTGCTCACATTGGGTTGTGCGTGGTGCCACTACCGGTGGGTTATGCGTCGTGGGTTATGGGTTGTGCTGCTAACAGCAAGAATAGCAGTTTGAAAGCATTAGCTACTCCATAGAAGGATGAGGCTTTCTACTTCCATAGAGATTTACAATCTCTGACATCAATAGAGACTGACCTACAGAGTCACTCTGAGATGGAATAGACTTGGAAGCAGTGAGGAGTTTAAAATCTAGAAAGGCTCATTCTATATACAAGGAAAATATTTTTATTTATACAGCTCCGACTATCTGAAATGCTAGGTCAATATGGACATTTTCCACTGAAGCCATTTACGTGAGCTACTGTGATTGTAAAATCTTCACTCAGAATTATCTCAGAGAGTTCATTACCATGCTCTAACTTGAAAATACATAGCAGAAACTGTTTCAAGATGTTTCATACGTTACCATGTCATTTTTATTCTCCATAAAAATGCTGAGTTTCTTCAAGAATGACACAACCAGAATAAGCAGCTCAAAATTGTCCCGATCAAGAGCCTTCACCAACATATGAACTATGTTTTTGTTCCTCATCTTCAGTTCTGTACGAGTGTCTTCGGCAAGATTCAGAAGTAAATAAAGCGCAACTAGAAAAGCAAAACAGAGAGAATTGCGTGACTGGTAAATGGAATCAATAATCGGATAACTTTTATTCAGTTAAATAGCTAATAACAGTTCCAAAAAAGGCCACTGATGTTGACTTTTCATTGTTGTTGCTGTTGTGAGCTACTAAGGAGTCAGCCCCCCACTCACACTGACTCCATGCACAACCCAACAATATTCAACCCAGTGTCTGCGATTTTATGAGTCTCACTGGCTGATTTCTGGTAGTGAATCACCAGGCCTTTCCTCCTAGTCTTAGTATGAAGGGTTCAGTGAAACCCCTTCCACATCACAGCAAAACGAAAAGCTCTAATTTCAGATGGGAGATGGCTGTGAATAAGCTACATTGGCCAGGAATTGGATTTGGGTCTCTCATGTGGAACTATCAGTCTTTTCAGACTTATTTCAACAGAAACCATCTACTCAGTACTACTGAGTGGCATGAAAATGGGAGCTTTTCCAAGAACTTTTTGAAACCTCTTTGTGCAATATATATAATTATAAGCAAGAGACAATAAGCAATAAAGGAGAGTAATTTCCACCTTCTCAGAGTTTAGAACTTAATAGCAATCACTGGAAATTAAAGGTAGCCAATAGAAAAGCTGGCAACGAACAACAGATTTCAGACACACAGAAAACAAGGCGCATTGAAATGAACAGCATGTATAATATGCATGATAGATGGAGCTGATTTTGAGAATACTATAATTTTATTTTCAAAATGGATTGACTGGTACTCACTACAACAGCCATATGAAGTTCAATAATACCTTTGTTGTACTAGATAAAACTGAGGTCACTGTCCACTAGTTTAAGTAAAATTTCCTTTAGATTACCTCTAATAAAGATGGTTGGTTTCTTATAAGAAACACACTTGATTGTTTTGACAGTGAGAATCATGTGGCAGATAACTGCTCTTCATTTTGCCTTGATTGATAGGAACCTTCGGACTTAAATTTTAACAATTTCTGTCAGAATCACGGAGATTATTGGAGGTGACATAAATGTTTGTCCTCCTGTGACTTTAATTTTACTCTACTTTTAGTATTTCATATATTCTTGTAAGGTAAGAAATTAAACCTCTAAGCTGTTATCAAAGGTTTAACTACTGGTACACATCATCTTGTGGTTATTAGGTTGTTAGGTCACCTTCTGACTCATAGCAAACCCTGAACAATAGAACGAAGCACCACTCAGTCCAGTGCCATCCCGACAACCGTTCTTATGGTTGAGCCTATTGTTGCAGCCCCTGGGTACATCCAGCTTGTCCAAGGCCTTCCTCTTTTTCACGGCCCCTCCACTTTACCACGCATGATATCCTTCTCCAGGGATTGGTCCCTCCTGACAACATGTTTAAACCATGCTTGCCTCTCAGGAGCTTTCTGGCTATATTTCTTCCAAGATAGATGTGCTTCTGTTTTTGGCAGTCCATGGTGCTTTCAATATTCTTTGCAAGAACCAAGATTGAAATGCACTGATTCTTCTTCAGTTTTCCTTATCCAAAGTCCAACTTTCGCATGCAGATGAGGTGACTGAAAATACCATACTCAAGGATCAGATCCATCTTACCTTCAAAGCAAGGCCCCTTGCTTTTCAACACTTAAAAGAGGTCTTGTGAAGCAGACTTAACAACTGCAATGTTTCATTGGATTAATTATTATTTTTGATATCACCAAACAGTCAACTCACTCATAGTGATCCTCTAGGGCAGTGGTTCTCAACCTTCCTAATGCTGTGACCCTTTAAGACAGTTTCTCATGTTGTCGGGACCCCCCCCAACCATAAAATTATTTTTGCCGCTACCTTATACGTATAATTTTGCTACTATTATGAATGGGACGGCCCCTGTGAAAGATCGTTTGAAACCCAAAGGAGTCACACCTCACAGGTTGAGAACTGCTGCTATAGGGCATAGAACAGACTCTGGGAGTTGTTTTTTTTAATTAATCATTTTGTTTGGGGGTTCTTACAAATCTTATAATAACCCAACAATCAATTGTATTAAGCACACTTGTATATATGCTGCCATCAACATTTCTAAAACATTTTCTTTATACTTGAACTCTTGGTATCAGCTCTTCTTTTTCCCCCTTCTCCTCCACCCTTCCACTCTCATGAACCCTTGATCAATTACATAGTATTATTTCATGTCTTATACTGTCCTTTGTGTCCCTTCATCCACATTTTTGATATTTGTCCCCCTGGGGGGTTTCAAATAACATATAGTAATATGTTATTCTACTACAAGTAAAATCCAACCCTGTGATGGGTTCATCTTCCCAACATGATCAAGGGCAATGTAACCGAGAGGAATTACTGAAACCCAAATGAAGGCTGAACATGAGAGAGGATCAAGAGGAAAGTAAAAGGAAAGAGAGGAATGAACGAGGGGGCATCTACAGGGATCTAAATACAAGCATGTACATATGTAGATATATTTATATATGATGATGGGGAAATAGATCTATGCGCATATATTTATAGGTTTAGTAGTAAGGAAGCAGATGGACCTTGGGTTCTCTACTCAAGTACTCCCTCAACACAAGGATACTTTGTTCTAATAACCCAGAATTCTGAGATGTTCATCTTCCTAATAAGATCGCTGAAGACAAGGCAGGTGCATAAACAAATGTGATAAAGAAAGCTGACGATGCCATGCTATCAAAAGATATAGTGTCTGGAGTCTTAAAGGCCTGAAGATAAACAAGCAGCCATTTAGCTGAGAAGCAATAAAGCCCACATGGAAGAAACACACCAGCCTGTGTGATCATGAGGAGCAGATGAGATCTGCTATCAGGTATCAAAGACTCAGAACAAAAAATCATAATGTGAATGAGAAGGGAGTGCAGAGTGGAAGCCCATAGCCAATCTGTAGGCAATCAGACATCACCTTGCAGAAGGGTCGTGGGGAGAAGGCGGCCAATCAGGGTGCAGCATAGCACTGATGAAACATACAACTATCCCCAAGTTTTTTTTTTTTGGGGGGGGGCATCACTGCCCCCAGGTGGTGGGAGTAGCCTCCACTATCATGACCTTAATTCTACCTTACAAATCTGGCTAGACCAGAGCATGTATACAGGTACAGATAAGATCTGGAAACACAGTGAATACAGGACAGATAAACTCCCAGGACTAATATTGAGAGTAGCCATACGAGGAGGGGAAAGGGGGTGTAGGGCGGGAAAAGGGAATCTGATCACAATGACCTCTCTATAACCTCCTCCCGGGGGGATGGATAACAGAAAAGGGGGTAAAGGAAGATATCAGACAGTACAAGACAGGAAAAAAATAATAATTTATAAATTATCAAGGAGGGAAAGAGAGAGGGGAAAAATGAAGAGCTGATACCCAGGGCTCAAGTAGAAAGAAAATGCTTTGAAAATGATGATGGCAACATATGTACAGATGTGCTTGACACAATGGATGGATGGATGGATTGTAAGAAGAGTTATAGGAACCTCCAAGAAAATTATTTATAATTTAAAAAGTTTTTTCAAAGTAAATAAATTAGAAGTATATACACATTTGACCCAAAAGAGCTTTGGTGGAAATAGATTGGACTTAAATTTAAAACACTACTACTTAGGCTAAAGACAAAAGAACATTTATAATTATCAAGATTCATAGAATTTTGACTATTCTGGTATATTAGTTTAATGAGAAAAGTTGAACAAAGCGTTTCTAGAGTAATTGGTTACTTTTCTAATTGTTTAACAATTCATACCTCTTAAAAGTTGTTCCTGTTTTACGACAAGCCCCTGGTATTTTTTAAATGTTTTTTCATAATCTTTTCTCAAAGTTTGGTTTTCCGGGTCTTCATCAAGTAAATGATATGTTAAGGATCTTAGGTACTCAGTAAAACAAATAAACAAAAAAGCTTTCTGAAAAGTATGATGACAAATAGCACTAATAAACTTTATATGAAACATTGCTATTTTTCTAATAGCTTACTTTTTAACACACATATATCTTCTCTAATACACACACACAGTTATTAGGCAGAGGTCTCTTCTCTGCCCATTAACTGTGCTCGTGGGATATCTTAGTCTATGTTTCCAGGGTTTTTTCAGAGTCCTAATATGTACACATTTGACCTTCACTGAGGTCTTGAATTCCCAGAACATCCAGAAAATACTTCCAGAAATATTTTATGTATGTGTACAAGTCTATCACTTTCAACAAAGTATCAAATGTATCCATGACTTTTTATCAAGTAAATAACTAGTAAAATACTAGATTCAGCTCAGATTTCCAGAATATTTAAAGGATGAAAATTATTTTATTTTTTGCATCATCACTGCCCTCTGGTGGGAGTGGGAGGCCCAGCTTTGCTCCTGGAGAGCTGCTAGGGGATTTGAACTGGTAAACCAGTGGGCTGCAGTCCCACACAAAACCACTACGCCACCAAGGCTCAGCCCTAAAGGATGTAAATTAGAACTAAAGCTTTCAATCACCCACATTAGGCTGCAAGGGAAATATACTAGAATTACAGGTAAACATATTTAAAAAGCATATGTTAAGGTCTTTACTGGATTTGCAGAAATAACCAGTTAAACAAAGAACCCTGAGTATGAAGTAAACAGTTGCTACTCTTACATGCTATTTGCATCCAATCAGAAGGAAATTTAGAAAGTAAAATAGGATTTATTTCAAGAAAATTGGTCAACATTCTGAAAGGTAATTTTAATATCTCTTCAATTACCATAACCTCTTGATTCTAAGAAATACTTCTCCCATATTTAACCACTGCAGAATTACAGTGTCTCTTCTAATCCATGATGTGTCATCATTTAATTGGAAGCACTCTTTCTTAGTGGTTCAAACACAATAGTGAATTTCAGATTCAATAGTGTCTGGCAGAAATATAACAAATATAACAATATTAGTTCCTGTAAACAATCACACTCATGAAGAAATCTTAGCAAAATCAATGATTACTAAAAAGTTCTAGCAGTGTTTTTCTTCCTTTGACTCTTATTTAAATAAACTTTGGTTACACTGAATCATTCAGGAGGTTTGGGACTTCATGACCTATATCTCAAGTCTCCCTAGTTAATCAGCTATCTTAGTATTTCAGGGCAGTACCAATTTGGGTGCAAGACATTTATAGCACACACAGGATATTTCTAAATATAGAGACCCTAATTAAGTAAATTCAAAATATTGGGTTGATACATTTTAAAAGTCTTGGGAATTTCAAACTAAAATAATAAAAACCTGAGAGCTCCTGTACAGTATACTCAGAATTAATTTACATACTATAGGTGAGATAAAATTCAAGTCTTAGTGTCTCTAAAGGCCAAAATTAATATACAGATACTGTCTCCTTTTTCCACTAAATGGAGGTATGAAATGCAAGATATTTCACACAACAGACATTATATTTTCACTCTTTAATAGATGAACAAATGTCAGATTCAAAAAAAAGAACTAGCATGACTTATAATCTAGGAAACATGCTAGATAAAGACAGATCTGAGTAAACAAAAGCATTTAAATTAGGGTAATTTATAGAGCCACTATGATAAATGTCTTCCCAAAGGAAAGTGTTGATATTGAAAAGAAAGGCCTTAATTACATTGCTTCAGTGTGGAGGGTAGGACAAGGACTAGACGGTACTGAAAAATAGATTTTTGCTCACTGAGACAAAGAACATTAAAATACATAGAATCTCAAACCACAGAATGGGATAAAATTACGAAACAGATACCGAGAAGATGAATAACCATCTGCCAGAGAGAGAGTAAAAAAAGAGCTAAATACATTCATTTCTAAGGTCTCTTTTATAGGTTCTATCACTTATTTGGCCTCTCAAATTTGTATTTACAAAGAAAGCATTTTTGTACTAATTAGAAATACAGAACACGTCACCAAACGTACATGAATTCTAAGGAAAGTCATTCTACTACTCAGAGAAAGCACAAAAGCCTGAGTGGTGAGCCAAATTTTCGATAACAAAAGGACTTCAGAAGGCATATGGGGTAGCTAGCCCCTTCAGGACTCACCAATCCAGTAACTCATAACCACAATTACTTGCTCCCGACAACCTCATAAGCTAAAGGCACTACGGAAACAAACTAACCGAAAAACAACTAAAAGTCTGTCAAACTATAGTCATTCTGTTATTTTCTATCTGTATTTTTATGCACTAAGCATTGTGTTCTATATTCAAGTACTTTGAATGGTAAATAAAAACAACAACAACAAAACAAAAAAAAAAACACCCCCTATTTCCAAAGTTTATAGGATTGGCAACACAGGGGAAAATATTATTTTTAAAGGATATCAGCTTTCTTCTTCTTAGAAAGTTCTTCTTGCCAAAGCTCATGTCTTTTTAACTCATGATCAATGATATTCATACACAGAGCTCCAATTTTATAATGGGTGATAAGTCCATGAAACTGTGAAAAGCTTTAAAGAAGAGATTTTCATACATATTAAAAGGAATACATTCTATAGGTTGAGGAGATTTTCTTTGAGTAAACATTGGTACAAGTAATAAGTGAAGATACTCCCAGTACTCATACTTAAAGATTTAAAAGTATAAGATTACTTCAAAAATATTTTAACATACTCATTTACTTGAAATCACTTGATTGTCGTTTTTAGAGTTACAATTACAGCTTTGCAGTTAACTACTTTTTGAGATACTCTAAAAATAAAATTTCAGAATACCAAATTACAAAATTAATTGTGTAATAATACTAGAAATTGATTTGACTTACTGTATGAAACTGGTACCAAACAACACCTTAGTAATCAGGATTTTCACATATGTTCTCAGCAGTCATTCATTCTGATATTTACTCACTAACTTTATGCTTAGCAATGCTGGCACAATTTTAAAAGAGCACCAAGCAATTAGTGAAGAATTGGCTAGAAAGTTCATGTCTGAATTTAAAAGTCTCCTTTTAAAGATTCCATGTTGATAAGTAATATATATGAAGTATGTGTGCGCACATGGACTGGGATACAAAACAATATCATTTCTGAACATTCCCTGAGTCAGGCTTTCTTCTGATTCTTTATGTTTTAGTTCATTAATCCACATTAGGCCTCAAAACTAGTCTAGGAGATGATTTTTGCTACTCACATCCTGCAGATGATGAGGAAAGTGAGGTACGGAGAAGTCAAGTCATGGAACCAAGGTCACAAAGCTACTACATACAGGAGAAATCCGGAGAGCTTACTGCCAGAGTCATAAACTCTAACCTGCTATCCTCACTTCCTGGGTTTGCATGCAAAGAGGTGTGTGTGTCCATGCAGGAGTATTTGTAGACTACATGCAAGAACAACAGTGCTGGGCAGAGAATGGGAAACACCCGTGATAAAGAGTTCAGAAACAGAGCACAAACAGAAACAGAAAGCCTAAGAAAACAAATGATTTACAGTCTGAACTAATGGCATAGAGAAAAATACCGACTAGGACTTTTACTTAATCATTTTTATACTCACCTAGAAAAGCAAAAAAAGATGTAAATTATATTTGTGGCTAACTCAACACTTTGCTTCCAGTCTTCTCTCAGGACTCGTGCTAACGCACCAAGGGCAGTTTCTAAAGATAAAAAGGAGACGTACAATAAAGACCATTCACCTTACCTCTGGTAGAAAGGATGATTTGGTTTTAAATGTCTAGTCATTAATAAATAATAAGGCTAGGAACTGGAACAAAAAAGTAGGATGCAGTTTTCCAACACAGAAAACTATTTTAAAAATGCAAACAAAATCTTTATTTCAAAATTCTTAATATATCACTTTAAGTTTACAACTACAAACAAAAAGAAAATGTGATTTAGACAAAGTAACATAATATGTATTGTGAGTTATAAAAATATAAGGTCATTTATTTCTTTTCATTTGTGATCTTGGTATTAGAATACCATCTTTTTCTTTCTTAATAGATTATTTCATGTATTTAAGAATAAGAAAAAATCAGGATAAGTCTATAAGAAATAATGAACACTTTAGCAGGCTGAAACTAACCCCATCAAAATAAATTAACATGAAAATAAAATTTACATGTAGAAAAATAGGTAATATATAAGTATCATACCAACTTATGCTCAAACAGTAAAAAACTGATAGTTCATAAATTACCTTTAGGCTAGGTTAATGAACAACTATTCTACATTTTTTATTGATGAAGGTAAAATCAATAAACACCTGGATAAGAATTACCATGTAGAAAAACAGAACCAAGTACTTTAGTATTATGGAAATGATACCTGGCAAAGAATAAGTGTTCAAGAATTATCTGTTCAAAAAAAGAATGGCAGATATGGTAAAAAGATATGCCTGAAATCTTTGTGCATTTCACCGACTAGGTTGGAATAACTGGCTATTAAATATGAGGGAAAGATAACTGAATCGCTGTTTCCCACTTTAAATTAAATTAAATTAATCTGAGTCAAGCATTTCCAAAATGGGCATGGGTTTCTAAAATCCACTCTTTGATAAACAGAATGAAATACATTGGTAAAAATTATAAGAACTAATAACTAACCAAAAGACTGCAACTATTCAAGAAGTGTTTACTCCAGTCAGAAGGAAAAAAAAAAAAAGCTAAGCACAGTGACCTTTGTGGCATTTTAACTTTCCTTAATTCCATTCACCTCAGTTCAGCTATTTGGTAGACCTTGAAAATCAATAGGATCATAATTACTATCTGTGAATAGCTGCCTACCAACAGCTAGGGGAGACAGATCAGCTTAGAGATCACAGCATTGTCGCTACTTTGGGGTGATCTGGATGCTCTCTGAAAAGTTCCACTCAGTTTGTCTTTGGGGAGCGATAGCTAGTGGAGAGGGGGCTTCCTTCTGGGCTTGTGAAATGTTCTGGAGTTAACTAGTGACAACTTTTTGAATACATGAAAACGACTCCACTGTGCAATGAGAAAACAAGTAAATGACGTCTCAACAAAACTATTACAAAACAGTAAGTTCCAAGATGATTTTAAACTTCACTGTAAAATGAAACAAAGAAGTCTTCCTACAAATATGTGAAAATAAGACAAATCTGAGTATATGAAAATTTAAAACCTCTGCATTACAAAAAGATATTGTGCATAAAAAGCAAGTAATAGACTTAATTATATTCAAGTAAACAGAAAAATGTTTAGAATTCAGAATATATTTAAGACATGAAAAACATAAATAATCTACTCTTGTTATTCACTGTAATTATATTCCAAAATGTTCCCATTATGAGTGAATTAAAAAATGGATCATTCTTTTCTGACCTTAGCTGGGAAGTTTTTGCCACTTTGCCCATGCTATTACTGTTCGGTGCTTTTGAGTCAGTTTTGACTCATAATGACCTATGTACAACAGAATAAAATACTCCCTAATCCTGTGCATCTTCCCAGCGATGTTTGAGCCCTCTATTAAAAAATGATGCATCGCTTCAGAGACTGGTCCCTCTTGATAACATACTAGCATACTAGAGACAAAATCTCACCATCCTAGATTCTAAATAGCATTATGGCTGTACTTGGTCCAAGACAGATTTATTTGTTCTTAGAAGTCCATGGTACTTCCGATACTTTCTGCCAGCACAAAAATTCCGAGGAATTAATTCTTCTTTGGCTTTTCTTAGTCACTGTGCACCTTTGGCAAGCCTATGAAGATACTGAAAATATTATGGTTTGAAAGGTCAGGTATACCTTAGTCCTTTGTTTATAACACTTTAAAGAGATTTTTTTCACCCAGAAAATTTGCCCAATGCAATATGCCATTTGATTTCTTGACTGCTGCTCCAATGTATGCTGATTGTAGATTTAAGTCAGATAAAATCCTTGACAACTTCAACTTTTTTTTCCTCTTTATTGATCCAGTAGAAATTTTTTTGTGTTATGCGGTGGTGTCATCCATACTAAAGAGTGTTGTCTTATTATCTTCAGTAAGTTCTTCAAGTCCTCTTTAATTAACAGGTGGTAAATGAGTGTTCTTCCAATCATGCTGCCATCCTCTTCTTCATATAATTAATGATACCTCTCAAGATTATTTTCTCAGCACATGGAACAAGTATGATAAAGGCTACACACCTTGCTGCTGTTATAAAACAGCATGCCCTTATTAAGTTCTAATGAATCCTCATGTTGTGTGTGTGTGTGTATGTATACAAAGGACCGCAAAAGTACCATGAGTAATTTTAGTGAATTCTTAGTGATTTTTGTGAATATGATATTCACTATTAATAAGGATTGGCAGCACATGTGTATGCAGATATGAAAGTTAAAAAATTATTGCTACAAAATCACAGAAATGTTTATCAAATAAAAATATAAAAATGTGACATTCTTGACATATCTTCCATATCATATCTTACACTTATGAAGACAACATTTTTAACTCTCCTTAGCTCTTCCCTGAAGAATTTAACATGCAATTCATATCGTGCTGAAACAGCAGTTTGGGCATCTTTTAGCAACTCATATTATGTACCTTTTAAATGTTCTTTGAGTTTTAGTGAGTGATCTCAGGACAGTGGGGTGATTGGAGTAAAGTTTCCCAATAAAATTTTTGTAGGCCAGCACTTGCTATCAGCTGATAATGAGCAGGTAAATTGTTGCAATGGAGTGGGGGAGGCAAAAACATCACTTTCCTATGTTTTATCTCATCCATGTAATTTTCAATTATCTTAAGGCTTCCTCATAGTAAGCCCTCATGCCTGTTCTGTGTCCATGAAGACTAATCCTTTTGCACCACAGCTGTCTGAACTGACCTCTCTGCAGTAAAAGTAAGTAGCTGGGCAGATCCCCCTGGAAGTCACTGCTTGATTAAAGCACACGTCTGTGTCTCATTAGGACACCAGGAAGGCATTCTAATGAGACTCAGACATGTGTGTTACTGAGAGAGTTTGGTGGGTGGTTGTGAGGCTCCACAGAGTTATTTCTGACCAACGGCATCCCTATGGACAGTAGACCGAAACCCTGTCTGGTCCTGCACGTGCTCACTGTTGCAGCAACACTGCATCAATCCGTCTCCTTGACAGTCTTCCTCTTTTTCACTGCCTCGCTGTTCTACCAAACATGATGTCCTTCTCTAAGGAACGGTGCATCCTGCCAACATGTCCAAAATATGTAAGACAAAGTCTCATCAGCCTTGCATCTATGGAGCACCCTGACCGTACTTCTTTCAAGACTGAGATGGGCTTGTCTTTTAGCAGCCCACGGTACTTTCAATACCCTTCATCAGTACCACAATTCTTTCACAGGCATATGAGGAAATGGAAAGTATCAGAGCTTGGGTCAGCTGCACCTGAATTCTCAAAGTAGAAGCTTTACTTTTCAGTCCTCTACAGAGGTCTTGTGCAACAGATTTACCTAAGGCAACTCTTCTTTGGATCGCTTGACTGCCACTTCCACGAACATTAATTGTGGATCCTACCAGGACAAAATCCTTGATAACTTCAACCTTTTCATCATCATTTCATCATTAGTATATGGTCCAGTTGTGAGAAATTTGGTCTTCATTACATTGAGTGATAATCCTTACTCAAAGTTGTAATCCTTGATCTTCATCAGCAAATGTTTCAGTCTTCCTCACTTAAGCATACACTAATTATAGAGACATATTTAAATATATTTTGTTTGGACTAAATCCATGCACATATAAACTGGAACCCTAATAGCTAAAAAAATATGGGGGTTTCTTTCTCATGTGATAGAAATAAAATAATAATAATCTATTCCTTTTTTTGGAAAACATATGATCAGATCATACTTGAAAATAATTCAATGCTGTTGCTACTGGTCATAATATTTTTAAAGCTTCCTATCTCTTTTTCTTTACTACAAAGCACTTCTAATGCAAAGGAAGCAAACACAGGCAGAATATTAAATTCAATATAAAGGAAATTATATTTTTTTCTGTTTTTCAGTATATGAAACCCAGAATTGATGAACCTATAGAGACAGCAAGTAAAATAAGGGTTCGGGGGATAGGGAGGTACACTGTTGGGGGTGGTGGTAAGGTATAAAAGGAGTTGATGTCGAGTTCAAGAAAGAAGAGAATGCTTGAAACTGAGTGTGGTAGAAATAATACAATACTATTTGCTGTGATTGAACTATGGAATGATATGACATCTGTATTAACTCCCAATAAAATGGTTTGGGGGAAAAATAAAGAAAATTATAAAGATGAAGTATAACTTTTGCTATGCTACTGACAGAAAATAGTGAAATGCCAATTGAATGAAAACATTACATGGATCCTTTTGAAAATTTTACATGCCTGAACTTACATTCTTGTTTTTAAAAATACAGCTTCCCAGAGTAGAAGAAATATTATTGTAAATGTTAGTGTTTAAGTGGTTTATGTAAATGATTTAAGAATTATGCACAGCCTATTTTCAGCATATTTAAATGTTACTACATGTTAAAATATGAATAGAAAGGATGGTAAGATAGCTGTAAACTATACATATCTCTCAAGCTGGTGAAAGCCATTTTAACATGCATGCATTGCTATCATAACAAAAACGAGCAGCTATCAAGTAGATTCTGACATTTGGCAACCCCGTGTGTGTCAAAGAACTGTGCTCACTGTGTCCCATGAGGTTCTCAAGGGACTCTCTTGAAAGGAGATCAGGGGGACTTTCTCAGTGCTTCTCAGGGAACTTGAGCTTCCACCCCCTTCAGTTACAGCCAAACAAGTTAACTGTTTGTACTACTCTTGACGCCTACTTCTATATGATTACAGATTTTCAAAGGTTCTCCAGCTGTTTTTCTACTTCAATATTTATAGACATACATTACCGTTTAGCAACAGTTCTTCCAAGTTATCAGGATTTCGCGCAAGCTGCAGGATCAAAGCAGAACCTCGAACCTTCTCAGGTATGTCTTCATATAAGAGTTCAATATACTCATCCATGTCATTAATGTTAGCAAGTTCATCAATCTGAAATAAAGGAAGAGCCATGAAATACTAAAAGTGGAAACCAAAACCCAAAACCATATTCAACAGAACTGAGGTCAAAGAAATATTGTGTGATTAATAAATTTCCCTTTATAACAACAGATACATTTCCAGAGAACTCCCAGTGCCCATGTTCTTTTAAGAGGAAAAACTATACCCTTGGGAGCTCCAGCACAAAAGTACTTCAACACAAAATTTCTTTCACTCCTCTTTCCTTTGGGCAGGAAGAGGCCAATAATTGAACCATAGCTGGCTGCGGGCAAGCTAAGACTCCAGTCATTACTCAGCAAGTAGGATGTACAATTATGCTAGGCCAGTTGACCTTGATGTCTACCAGGATTCTGATCCTGAGCCTCCAGACCCAGCTATTCATTTCTTCAAACTGTTGGGATATGTTTAAAAAGCTTTCAAAGCTTTATTCTTTGAATATTCTACCATATTCATTGATGCAGCAAAGGTAAATAATCATAATCAAATATCCTGTCATATATATATTTGTAGGTACAAGGTCATTGGCTCCCCCAGCTCCATCCCTACAAATTCAATCTGCATGTCTATCCAAGTATCTAGTCATAGGTCACCACTATGGTAGTACTACGTGTAAAACAGTATTTACCTCTGCTACCTTTAACTCTCGCAAACTTCAGTGCCGTCTCATTTCTCCTTCATTTTTGCTTACCTCTCGATTATCACATATTATTTGCGATTCCCTTTGTCCAAGTTAACATGTCTAGTCTCTAAGTCAGTAACTTCCTGTCTCATACCCAAGAATCATTACATGCTTCTTTTAGTATGAAAACCTTTATTTGACTTTTTATAATAGTGATTTCATATAATATTAGTACTTTTGTGATTGACGAATTTCACTCAACATAGTGACTTCCAGGTTCATTCAAGAGGTGATTCACCGATTCATCTTTATTTTTCACCTCTGCAAAGTATTCCTTTATGTGTATGTACCATTGCTTGTTTTTTCCACTCTCCCACTGATGGACACTTAGATCCCCCCCGCCCCATATTTTCCTATTGTGAATAGAGTTACTACTGTATGCATTAGTGGTGGGAAAAAGGTAACGTCTTACAATCTATTCTCTATTAGATAAGACTGCAGCCTTACCTCCATCCCTTCAAAAGGAGGTGGATCCTTAGGCTTGCTTGATTTTTCCTTTTTTTCTAGAAAAAAATGAGAAGCATTAAGCATACGGTATTTCTAGGTAAATTTCTATTTGAGTTTAATTCTAGTAAACAGTAGGCTTTAAGCTACAGAGGTTATAAAATAAGCTTTTTTAATGTACACAGAATGTTCATCTACATTTCATATGTTCTTATCGAGATAAATGGATTAATATTCTGAAGGCATTTATAATACGGTGTCTTTTAATAAACAAATACGCCACTGAATGTTCAGAGCAAATCATTTTCTTCTATGCATAAACTAATAAAATCTATAAAAACTAATGAAAACTGTCTTAAAAATCTAAACTAACCCTCAAGATTATGTTAGGCAGTATCTTTATCTTTCTTCTCAGCTAATTCTTTCATTATGCATGTAGGCAGGTGAGGAAATTGTATGGGGGTCATGTCTGGCCTCCTCTGATCACACAAAATAGGAGAATGTAACTCCACATCAGCCCCAACTGACTGCCACGAGAGAGAAATCAGCTATGTTTCCACCCGCTATCTTCCTTATCTCGACTCTGACATCAACTATCCTGTCCTCGGTTCTCTACCTCTCTGCTAGGTTTGGTAATGAATTGTAATGGCCACAAAGAACTCACAGATGACACTCATGATTATGGGGTTTATTAGAGGATCTAACAGGCTACAAAATTTTAAGGTTACAGTTCATTTGTCCTCAATGCCTCTTTGTAGCCATGTTGGCATGCATGTCTCTCCCTGGTCCTTGGCCCCTCAGCCACATGGTCACTTGGCTTCTACTTTGTTCCATGGACTAAGCAGCCCACCACCCTGCCTCGCAGTCTTCAAGCTGGCCCTCTGCTCTGCTCCGCATGGCTCTTCTGTTCCATCTCACTGTCTCAGTTTGCCTCATAATCTCAGAGCTTCCGCATTCAGTTCCTTTGCTGCCTCGGACACTTGTGACAGGGATCTTGGACGTAGTTCCCTTAGTGACTCTTCTTTCTTGATGGTAACAACTTCTTTCTCTTCCTTTTTCTGAGACGGCTCACTTATATTGCCAGTGGAAAGGCAAACCTGACCAGTCTTCTCTATTAGTGTTTTACAGATCCTATTTACATGATCCCACCCAGTCATTTGGTGGAAGTTACAAAATCTAATACCAAGTAATTGGGTTTCGTCATACTACGGTTACCATAAAAAAAGGGCAAAGCGATATTTTAAAGTTTCCTTTTCCTTCATTCTTAACTTCTATTTAAGGTAAGAATAGGAAAACCAACAAGGCAAAGAACATGAATTGACTTTGCTAAAATAAAAACTAAGTGAAAATTAATAAAATATGACTTGAATAATTTAAAAGCTAAATTAAGAGTCATTGATATTTTTTTACAAGTAAAAATAAGATAATAAATTAGATTAAATGTTCTACATTTGTGCTAACTGAACATTCCTTTGAAATAAATTAAAGAACTAGTCAAAGGTATTGAATAAGACCAGCCATTTTTGTTATAATTTTTTTCTGGTTAGTAACAATTTCATTTTCCAGTAAAATGCTATCAAAATATTTTAATGATGTAGCTGAAAAAAATCTAAGAACACATCAACCTATATGTATATTTAAAATGAATCAGAATAGGATCTGATTTTTATTTCATAATTCTGTCCTTTGAATGATATTTGGAAAAATCATAGTACCTATAGCATACAACCACCTGATATTCAAAATGTCCTTAAAGGATCAATGTTGCAAAAAAAAAAAATCAATGTTTCTTAGTCTGCTGAGGTAAGCTTAATTTTAAAAAAATGCAAAAGGGGAAAAAACTACTGTTTACAGAAATGCCTGGGGGAGAGGCCCAGGGGGTATGGCAGGGGCCAGACCAAATCCAGGGCTACATATGGCAGCCAACTGGAGTGGGGGACAGGGGTGGGAGTGGGGCGGATGGTGATATGTAGAGAGGGAATGGGGTACTAACTCACCCAGGGGGAGGGTATTGTTTATATCTCCGCAGGGAAAGAGGGACCAAACTTAAACCCAGTGTTCCAGGATAGGAATGCAGCATGACAGCATGGAGTGCAGGGAACCAGTGGAGGGGTCTGAGAGCACAACCCCAATCCCAATTACGGGGGCAGCTGCCTCTCCCCGCAGGGGCATTTGCCTTGGAGGTCAGCACTGAAGGTGCAGCTTGGGAAGTGAGATATGCCTGACCAGAGCACATGAGAACAAAAGAAGGGGGAGGAAGAGAGAATGGAGTGCATCCTAGCTCACTGAGCCTTCAGGATGATATTCCCACTCAGAACAGTTGATGCACAAGGAGAAATATATGGCTGTACCCACTATGAAGTATAGCTACCCTCGCAGACCCAAGGCCTTTCTGGGTCAACAATGGAGAAACAGGGTCAGGATTATACGCTGTCTGACACAACCATACCATGGCAAACAAATATGGATGTGCAACAAAGCAAGGAGTACGAAGGATATACTTTGGGGCCAAGGTGTGGCACCCCATCTCACTTAACCAGGAGATACCCCTGGAGGTCAATGAACAGACCTTGAACTATTTACATGTTTTTATATTGTTATTATTTTTATTTTTTTACATATATACTGGACATTGGGTGTTTTTTGTTATCATTATTTTATTTTCTTTGGTTGTCTCATTTTAGGATGCGTTTTTGCATTTGGTTTTTTTTTTTTTTTTGGTGCAAATTGTTACCTCTGCAGTTCTATCTAGATAAGATTGGCTAGATGAACAGTCTAGAGCCGAAAATGATGGGACTGATGGTTCTGAGGGGGACATGGGAGAAGGGGAGGAAGAGGAAAGGAGATGGTATTGGCCAGCCCAGGGATAAGGGAATAACAATTGATTCAAAATCAATAACAAGTTAGGTGTGAGAAGTCCAATAGAGATTGATCAAGAGTAATGTAACAGAGAAAATAATGAAACCCAAATGGAGGCTGAACATGATAGTGGGACAAGAGGAAATTAAAAGGCAATAGAGGAAAGAACTGGGTGTAATGGGCACTTAAGAGAGGTTTGAATATAGGCATGTACATAGGTGCATACATTCATATATGAAGAAGGGGAAATAGATCAAGAGCATATACTTATAGGGTTAGTATTAGGTCAGCAGATGGTATTGGACCTCCAATTTTGTTCTATTAAATTGGCATTCCAGGATGCTAACCTTCCTGACATGATCACTGAAGACAAAAGTGTGCATAAACAAAGGTGGTGAAGAAAGCTGATGGTGCCTGGCTATCAAAAGATATAGTGTGTGGGGTCTTAAAGGCTTGAAAGTAAACAAGTAGCTCTCTAGCTCAGAAGCAACAAAGCCCACATGGAAGAAGCACAGCAGCTTGTGGGACTATGAGGTGTCAAAGGGATCAGTTTTCAGGCTTAAGAGCTAAAACTCATAGCATTGCTCACTTTCCTGATATGATCGCTGATGACAAATGTGGACATAAAGATAAAGCATTTGGGGCCTTAAGGGCTTGAGTAAACAAGTGGCCATCCAGCTCAGAAGTACCAAAGCCCACATGGAAGAAGCACACCAGCCTGTGTGAACACGAGGGGTCCAAGGGATCCGGTGTCAGGCATGAAAGAACTCAAAATTATATCATTATAAATGAGGGGGGTACAGAATGGGGACCCAAAGGCCATATGTAGGTGAAGCGGCATCCTCTTACAGAGGGGTTGCAGGGAGAGGAGCCAGTCAAGGTACAGGGCAGTAACAATGAAATATGCAACTTTCCTCTAGTTCTCAAATGCTTCCTCCCACCCACTATCATGATCCCAATTCTACCAGACAAATCCAGCTAGAACAGGGGATGGACACTGGAGTCGTAAACATGGGGAATTTAGGATAGATGATCCCTCAGGACTAGTGGTGGGAGTGGTGACACTAGGAGGGTCGAGGGATGGTGGAGTAGAAAGGGGGAAGTAATTTCAGGGATCTACATATAACATCCTCTCTGGGGTACAGACAACAGGGAAGTGAGTGAAGGGACACAATGGACAGTGTACGATATGAAAAAGTAATGACAATTTGTGAATTATTTAGGGTTCACAGGGGAGAGGGTGGGGGCGGAAAAGGAAATATGGGGAGCTGGTACTGGGGGCCTAAGAGGAGGGAGGATGCTTTGAGAGTGATGATGGCAACAAGCATGCAAATGTGGCCTGCATACAATTGATGTATGTATGGATCATGATGGGAGTTGTATGAGCCCCCAATAAAATGATTTATAAAAAAAAAAAAAAGGAGGGGGAAAGAGGAGCTTATACCAAGGGCTCAAGTGGAAAATATTTGGAAATGAATATGGCAACATGTATACAAATAAGCTTGATACAAGTGATGTATTGAGTGTTATAAGAGCTATAAGAGCTGTAATAACATCTTTGAAAAAAGAAGAAGAGAAAAAAAAGATCAATGTTGCTCACTTTATATCTATAGTGGAAGGTGGGGTTGGGTTGTGAGGTGATCAAAAAAGTTTATGAAAAAATGGTATGAATAGATAATGGAATTTTTCCACAAACTTTTTGGAGAGTCTTTGAATGTGTTTTCAGAAAATAGGTTCTTGTAATAAATTATCTTTTATAACTCTAGAATCAATGATACAGATATTTACTTTTCTAATTCTTACATCTGCGAATGTTTACGAACACATAGTATGAAATGAAACCAGGTGATTTTTATGCTGAAGCATTTGACATACAGCTTAGCACACACCAGGCTAATATGATTGTTTTTTCCTTTATTCCCTTTCTCATTCAGAGCTGTAGTGAAAAAAACCCGAAAACTTAACATTCAAATAACAAGAGTAAACCATAGTCAAACTACTCTAGCTTTGCATTAAGATATCAGTAATTCAACTACTTACCTTTTCCTGACAGCGAATCGCGGCGGTTTTGTAGATAATACAACAGCTGTTCCACCTCATTTAGTTTTGAGGGATGAATGAGTTTACATTCTTCAACCACCTTCCGTGCCAAGGAAGTTATGTCTGTGTTGGCATTGAGACTCTTAAGACGAATGCTGCAAGCATATCAGAATTCCCCATCTCAGATGTTATAGAAGAAAGCAACAGTATCAAATCATCTCTCAAATAAAGAATTTGTGAAGCATTTAAATGTATCTGCCCAGATAAATCGGGTAAAATATAATGTGTTACTAGATAAACTCAGAAAACTGTAGACAGATGTTTTTCTTGGAGTTGGACAAACACGAAAGGAAAGGAACATAAAAACCTCTCTCAGACAAGTCAGCATATGTAAAGGCTGTTCTAAAGCAATATTTATGAAGTAAATGTATGTAAAGTTTTTGGTCACTATGTATATACACACACATATATACTATGGATACTTTTCAAATCTAATGATATAGAAGGTATAAAAGGAAAAAGGTACCTATATTTATATTAAAAACTCTGAGGAACAAATGAATACATTATATATACTTAGTTTAGTACACTAAACAATGCCAAAGTAAAGTGAAATAGACCTGTCTTCCTTTTTAAGAGCCTTGGTGGCATAGGGTGTTCTATATAGGACTGCTAAGGACAAGTCAGCGGTTTGAAACCACCAGCTCCTCCTCGGGAGAGAGACGAGGTTTTCTACTCCTGTAAAGATTTACAGTCCAGAAACCCACAGAAACAGTCCGACTCGGTCTGACAGGGTCACTAGGAGTCAGAACGGAAGGGCTCTATGCTGGTGTGGAGTGGGGTAGGGAGTGAATCCTTCTTTTTTAATTTAGCCCAGAAGATTCACAGGGAATCCCAAAAGAAAAGGTTATCTGGAATCTGAAAATGCATCAGGGAGATCACTGGCCACATAAATTAGGTCCAGTGTGAAAACTCATATGGCAAGAGACTGACAAGCATATGCACCCATGGAACCCTTAGATGGAAAAAGCAAAACAAGGAATTAAGATAAGGGAAAATTTCCACAAAATTTTTAGATCCCTTCAGATATAATCTCTAAAACCAGTTCGGTGATATCAGCTATCCCCAAATTTCTGGTCCCCTTGCCATTCTGCAAGCCACTTTACACGCTTCAATAAATTCATTTTGAACTTAAATTTGTTAGCGGCGATCCAAATGTTTGCGACAAGAACTCTAACAATACCATGTCCTTTTATTTTAACTTTTTTTTCAGCTAGTTGCTCTTCTCCTCTAAAGCTTAAAAATATATATTATATTTTAAAATAGTCTTAGTTGATTAAGAAGAAATATAATGGAAACTCTCTAGCCAGACTTTTCAGAGCTTTTTTAGATTCATTTTCTATCAGCACATATATTACAATCTGATTCATCTGCGATCCATTCCAGACAACATAAATTTTCTTCTTTTAGAATGTACACCTCTCTCCCAAGCCTTTTGCTATTATAGAAGACATGGAAAAAACAGGCAGAGCTACAATATTTAGAAAATATTTGTAGTGTGTTCACTGGATTATCTCTGTAACTGAAAACAGATCTTAGTTAGGTAGCTTATACTTATAAAGACAGCTTAATCTATTACACTTATACCTATGAAGCGTATACCAAAATTCAAAAGTAGTTACATCAACTGAAGACCACACGACAGGGAAACTTTCAGAAAACTGGATCTCTTTTGATACTGCAGCTGTACATTCCTTTGTTCCCTTGCCCACTACTGAAAATGAAATATAAGTCTTCTGGGCCTAGACCACAGCGCTGACTAATTTAATAATATTTGTCCTTCATACCTGTCTCAAACTATATGAATACCATCCCCCCTCTCCCTACAAACACGTGTGGCATTGGTAAAACCAACTTAACTTTCAATAAATCACATTCTTCTTCTGACCTCACAAATGATTTTTCTCTATAATCTGTGGAGCTAGGGCTCAGTATCATGGTTTAGAGATACTCAGGTTTTTTCCCCTACTGATACTTAAATCCACTTACTCTAATCATAGTCTGTAGTAACTCTCTGAGCTGACTGTCTTGTAAACGTATCCATGTCAAGAAAGCCTGAAGACTTTCAAAATATAACATTCTCACTTAATTCTAGTTGAGTAAAGTTACTAAATTCAACCTTAAGAACTGAACAGTACATGATCTTTTGATTTGTGGACGTACGAGTTCGAAAGCTTTTATTTGTAAAAGAAAGATCTCAAAAGATTTTCATGCTTAAAACTCAAACAAAACCCTGGCAGAACCAAGAAGAGAAAGCGTATAAGAACACAAACAAGAGTGAGGTTGTCAGCTGGAATGTATTGTGGGAGTATGTGTGTTTGCATGTGTATTCCTCTTCAATTTAACACATGTCGAGAACTCAGTTAGCTTTAATGAATTATATATGTAATCTACTCTCCCTTGTAATCCAAATAAGACAGCAAGATTACAGAACACAGATAAATACTGGTGTTCTAGAGTAATACAAGTGGCTACCATGCTCAACTCCTGAAAACCTCTACGTTCAAATCTGTCGAGAGGGATCTCAGAACCAAGGCCTTGCCAGCTACAAGGGTAAGTGAAAAGGCATGGCTACTAGGTTCCCAGTCCCTACATTTATTCCCAACAAAACAGGTTTGACCATGTCTCGGCCAGCAGTAGATGAGTGCAGACATGTCTCCTCAATCACCCACATGTCTCAGTCTCATTAGAGTGGCCTCCACACAAAGGTCAACTGCCACAATGGCTTCGATGGGGATCTTCTAGAGCAGCTCCAGTCGAGAGTCAATCAGCTCCCAAGGAGCTGCTGTTTAGGATGTCAAAGGGGAAATTGTGAGAAAATAGATTTTCTCAAAGAGTCAGGGTGTCTTCTTAGGAAGAAATTTTAAGAAAACTTCAAATGGAGTTGGTGAGAAAATGCCCAGGAAGGTGTTGCTAAATTTTGTTTTCCTTCATGACAATGCACCTGCTCGATCTGTCCTGGGAAAACAATACTAATGGTAACGCCTCATCCCATCCATCTTCAGCTCAGATCTTGACCCTTTGGAGGACTCCTTGTTGTTCTCTCATTTAAGAGGGGCCAATGCGAGACCCTCCGGGATGGCAAAATTGCCTTTCTTATGAGGTATAAATCAAGGGATACAGAATTCTTCGAGAAAGGGCTTATGGAGCTGGAAATAAAACCTTTAGAATGATATAAAAATAGAGATGCTGAGAAACAATAGACTCGCATTTTGATATTTTTAATATAGGTTTACATGATTTTGTAAGAATACATTGTAGGGCTGAGCCCCGGTGGCATAGTGGTTGTGCGCGGGACTGCGGCCCACTGGGACGGAGGTTCAATTCCAGCAGTGGGGCTGGGCCTCCTACTCCCACTGCTGGAGAGCAGTGATGTACCCCCCCCCCCAAAAAAAAAAGAATACATTGTAATCTACCCTCCTATTTTTTAAAAAGTGAGCTACTGAAAAAACCCATGGAGCACCGTCGTGTTCCAACACATACTGGATTAGCATTTCTAAATGACTAAATGGCAAATCATTTTTAGCAAGAAGCTAAGCAACTTCTTTTAACCTCAACACTACTGACACTTTGGCAGAATAATAATTTCCTATAGGAAGGTGCCTTAGACACTGCAGGATGTTTAAGACCACCTTAGCCTCCACTCATGAGACAACAGTAGTACCTCTCCAGGATGACAAGCAAAACTGTCTCTAGCCCTAGCCAAAGGTGTCCTGGGGGGCAATGAATCCTAGTGGAGAACCACTATAAAAATTAAAAATATGGGAAGGAGGGAAAGAAGAGGAGCGGATACTGAGAATTCAAAGGAAAAGAAAAATTCAAAGGAAAAGAAAATGATGATGGCAACATATGTACAAATGTGCTTGATACACTTGATGTCTGGATTGTTATAAGGGCTGTAAGAATCCCCAATAAAAATTACATACAAAATAATAATAAAAGAAATGGAACCAAGCAGAATCAAATAACATCAGAAAAATTAAAAATAGTTAATTTAAAAATATCTCAATCAATTGCTACCAAGTGGATTCTGATTTACTGTGACCCTACTTTGGAGCAGAATTGCTCCAAAAGGTTTCTGAGACAGTAAATCTTTAGGGAAGCACTCTGACCACTGCTATATATGATTTGTATCTTGTACACTAAATAGACTGGCTGTCTTTATGCTAACTACTATCACATGCATTCCCAGTAGCAAGTAACTGAATTTTTGCATTTTATACTTAATAGTACCACATATAGAGTCGATTAATTTTTTTTCCCAAATCAGTGGCGTTCTGGTGGCATAGGTTACAAGTTGGGCCACTAATCTCGATGTCAGCAGTATGAGACCACCAGTTGGCTCCATAAGAAGGATGAGACTTTTTGCTTCTGTGAAGATTTTTAGTCTCAGAAATCCACAGGAGCAGTTCTAATCTGTCCTACAGGGTCATTGTGAAAACTGAGACTCAATGATTGAGTTGTTTTCTACTTGCTGTTCCAAAATTAGGTGTTTTTGTAGAAGGAAGAGGACTGGACTAGAACACTAGGTGATTTGGGACCAACTGCACTTCACAAAACTATGGAGGCAGAGAAAATTTTCAACACCATTTATACAAGCTAATGAAGGTCAGTTTCCAAAGTAACAAAATCAGAAAGAATTGACACTGGGAGACTGAGCCCAATCCATGAAGTCAGAAAACATTTAGCATTCAATTCTTTCAGAGGGCAAGGTTTGACAGATGAAGTCAAGGTCTGTTCACCTTGACAGTTCCAAAAAGCCACATTAACTTCCTGCAATTCCAGGGAAAAAAAGAGAACACAAGATCCCCTTAAATACAAATTTCCTAAATTAAGCTAAAAAGCTCCACATAAATTTATCTCTAATGATTGATTTCACAATTTCTTGTTTTGTATCCTATTAGACACATTTATTAAATACAGTATATCAGAATAATATTTTTTTCCAACAGGTCTCCATTATGGTTACATAGACCTGGCTTTCTCTGATATAACATATGCACCCTGTATATAGAGTTTAATATAATCAGTTTCACAAATAGACAATATGTCTACATGAATGGCATAACCACTTATCTGCAGATTAAAATAACAACAAGTGTACAAAAAGTAAGCAAAGTTCACACTACTTTCATAACACATACAAACACAGAAACTTACATTTTTTGGCATTCCTTTCGTTCTCCCAACATGGGATCACCCATCTCTCCAAGAATGGTAGCTTCCACTTCATATTGAACAATGAGTGCTTTCTCTGATGGATGCACGTCAATATTCCCTCCCTTAACTTTCCTAGAACATGAAGGAAAAAAGATTTCTCCAGATTAAAAACTCACAAAATATCTAAAGTTTTTATCTAGCAGTTTCGCCCCAAAAAACAAGGTAGCTGGGCTGACATCAACATTTAAATAAAATTTTCTCTTCACAATTGGGCCAAGCAATAACTCAGTTTCCTCCAACTCTGTATTACATATGTCATTTCTGTCCCACAGAAAGTGCCCTGGTGAATAACTCTTCCAGGGAAAAAGACATTATTCAAAGATGCATTCTTAAGATCAAGCCAATGAAATGTTTTGAATTAGATGTTCTGAAGAGAGTGACCTCAACTAAAAGTCAGTAAAGATAAATGTCCTGAAATGTTTTTTTTAATTAAAAATCATTTTATTAGGGGCTCGTACATCGTTTATCCAATACATAAATAAATATATTGTGCCAAGCACATTCTCACGTCCACTGCTGTCATCATTCTCCAAACATCCGCCTTTTCCCTTGAGCCCTTGGTATCAGCTTTTCCAACCCCTCTCCTCTTCCCCTGCTCTCCCTCCACCATCAACCCTCAATACTTTATAAATTATTATTTTTCTGTCGTATCTTACCCTGCCCAACACCTCCCTCAGCCCGCTCCCCTGATGCCCGTCTTCCAGACAGGTCATATGTAGATCCTTGCAGTTGGCTCCATCTCTCAACCCCACCTTCTCTCCACTGATCCAGTAGTTCCAATCTAACCACCGGCTGGAAGGGGCTCATCCATCCTGATTTCCCCATATCTCCAACTCCCGTCTCCACTATTGTACCTTCTCTAGTCTATCCGGATTTGCAAGGTAGAGTTGGGACCATGATGGTTGGTGGGGGGGGGGGGGGGGGGGGGGGGGGGGGGGGGGGGGGGGGGGGGGGGGGGGGGGAGGGGGAAGGCTTCAGGAACTAGAGGAAACTTGTATGCATCATCACTGCCTAGCTGCACCTTGACTGGGCTGTCTCCTCCCCGTGACTCCCCTGTAAAGGGGTGACCAATTACCCACCAGTGGGCCTTAGGCCCCCACCTTGCTCTCCCCCTCACTCGTAATGGAGTGATTCCTGTTCTTTGATGCTCGAAACCTGCTCCCTTTGGCCCTTCTTGATCACACTTGCTGGTGTAAATGTTTTTTAACATTAAAAAAAATCAAGTGCCAAATAAAAATATCATTATCTAAATCACAGAATAAAACTACTAAATTAAGCTGGCATATAACTATTGTATAAATTCCAGTACTAGTATCTAAATGAAATAACCTTCCAAATTTTATCCAAAAATTGCATTTTGAAAACGTGTTTACAGGTAGTACTCTTCAGTCACATAAGTCAAATTATGGTGTTATTAGTAGTATTTATAGAAAGGTTATAAGCACTATTCCCAGACCCCTGAAGTTAAAGAATTAATTCTTAATTGAAGTAAACTAATGACTGAGTAATCACTACTTGTCTCTTGGCGACTTAAAAAACAAACAAAAATGAAACCAAATGCCATCCAATCAATGTTGACCTTATGTTACAAAGCAGAACTGCCCTGTGGATTTCTGAGAATGGAAGCTGTGGTGAGAGCAGACTGTCGCATCTTCGTCCTGAGGCGGGCCCCTGTGGTGAGCAGCCCCCAAGTAATTACTTTAGAAGAAGATAGAATGAGTTGTACTAGAAGAGACTGAGCAATGAAAACACACATTTGCCTACTCTTGTCACATTTAGCAGGCAGGATAGGAGGGGTCCTTTAGTCTGGTAAGAAGGAATATAAGGATCATACTTTAAGTTAACTTTAATTTCACTGAAAACCCCAAAGCTTTTCCTTCCGTTAGGAATAATACTTTGATTATTATGCATATGCTATGCTATTTTTTAATGGCCCATTCCCTAAAAAAAAACTTTTCTTGCAAAAATTTTCTTGCCAGAACTAGGATTCTGATTAAGCGTCAAATGAGAGTAAACAACAAAGTTTGCCAAAGGATAGGGTCTAGGTAGGGGACCCTGTACCTTGGTGGGTTATGCATTGAAAAGGTAACTGTAAGGTTGGTGGCTCACATCCAGCAGCTGCTTCTCGGGGAAGATGAGGGTGTCTGCTCTTGCAAATATTTACAGTCTTGGAAACCTTCTATGGCTAGAAATTGACTTGCTGGCAGTGGTTATAGGGTCTAGCGAGATCAGCAAATAAACTATGAAGAACAAAGATTATAGGAATAAAAATGGTGAGAAACCAGGCAGGGCAGTAGATGTCAGGGAACTAGAAAATCTGATATACAACATAAATTAAAAGGATAGTACAGATTCTAAAAGGTAAAATAAATGGATACAAATTTAGGATTGTAAGCAAAAGCTAGAGAAAGCATAGGAATAAAAAGACCGAAGCACAGAGAAGGAAAAGACATGCACTATAGCACTCCAGCAGAGATCTCCCTTAATTACAAAGCAAACTCGTTTTTTGTTTCCAAGTGAGATAAAGAGCAACCCTTCCAGCACTGAACTTCTTAATATGGAAAGAGGTCATTGTATCCAATGACAGCAGCCATTCTGTCAGGAGGATAACACACTTGCTATAAGCGTTGCTGCCTACCACCACTTTCAGTCAGAGCTTCACACTGGCTTTTGCAGAGAATTTGCATTTTCACAGCAGATATGCTAATCAGAATGTGCAGTTTAACAAGATCATCGGGTGATTCTAATGTGCACATAAGCTCTGGTTAGAATGTTGATTCTGATTCAGTATATCCTGGGGGGGGGGGGGAGAGGGGGAAATCCACATTTTGCGCAGGGAACGGAAATGGAATGAATCTGTTGGGAAGACCTTGCTTTCTGTGAGGAGGAAAGGGATTCTTGTGCTCTGGGGTAAGATCTTGCCTTCCCCTACAGAAATCAAATCGTTCAAATAACCGCACCATCCCTTTCCCGGTTCTATTTGTTCTGCGTTTGTGTGTTTTAGAGTGTCGCCGCTAGGTGACATTAAGCAAATCCTGGCTCGCAGTAATCCTACGTGCTACAGAGCAGAACTGCTCCACAGAGGCTGCTGGACTAATCTTTCTGAAAGTAGATCCCTACTTGACATCATCACTAATTGACATTGGGCCAATCTCGACTCGCAGTAATCCCACGTGCGACGCAGTAAATCTTGCTACCCTCACTTCTACTATGATGACATATTTGTTTATCCTCTTGGCACTCCATGGTACTGGCAATATTTTTCACATAATTCTTCCCCTCCTGGATTCAATATCCAAATTTCTCATGCAAATGAGCCCACCTTAGTGCTCAAAATAACATCCGGGCATTCCAGCATTTTCAAGAGGTCTCATGTAGCAGATCTACCCAATGCAATGGGTCATCTGATATTTTGACTGCTGCTTCCATGAGCATTAACTTGGATGCGAGCAAAACAAATTCCGTGACAACCTCAATTCTTCTCCATTTATCTTGATGTTATCTACTGATCCACTTGGGAAGATTTTTACACTGACTTGTGATTCATGTGGAAGTTGATCTTCCTCAGCTAGTGCAGAAAGCAAACGTGTGTCACCTGCATTTTGCAGGTTGATTATATATCTTCCTCTAATCCTGATATTGCATTCTTCTTCATATAACTCCGTTTCTTGGAGTCTTTGCTCAGCATACAGATTGCATAAGTATAGTGAAAGAATATAATCCTGATGCACGCTTTTCCTGATTTTAAACCATGCAGGGTTCCTGGTGGCACAGTGGTTATGAGTGGTGCTGCTAACCTCAAGGTCAGCAGTTCAAAACCACCCGCTGCTCTGCTGGAGAAAGATGTGGTTATCTTCTACCATAAAGAGTTACAGTCTTAGGAACCCCCAGGCTTTTACCTTGCCCTCTAGGGCTCACATGAGTCAGAATTGCCTCCGTGGGAGTAAGTCAGTTTGCGGTTGGAGTACTTCCTTGTTCAATTCACCTAACTGCCAGGTACAGGTTCTGCATGAGCACAGCTGCTACAGAACCCCTACTCTTCTCAAGGCTATTTGTCATTTTTATGCTCCAGAAGAAAACCTTTGCAGAGTCAACAAAACACAAGTAAACATCTTTTTAGGATTTCGTGCTTTCAGCTAAGATCTACCTGATTTTGGCATTGATATTTCCTGTTCTCTGTCATCTTCTGGATCTTCTCTGAATTTCTGGACACTCCTTGTCAATGAAGCAATTGCTGTAGCCTAATCTCCTGCAAAATTTTACTTGCAAGTGCTATCAATGATAGTGTTTAATCATGCATTCTGTTGTGTCACCTTTCTTTGAAATGGGTACAGGTATCTCTTCCAGTCCTTTGGCTAGGTAGTTGTCTTCCAAAATTCTTGGGAGTGCGTCCGGTGTTTCATTAGTTTGTTGAAACATTTCAGCTGGTATTCCATCAACTTTCTACAGCCTTGCTTTTCATGCTTTCAGTGCAGCTTGGACTCCCTTTCAGTGCCATTTCATTTGATGTACTGATCATACATATGTTAGCTATTGAAATGGTTGAAAGTCAACTAGTTCTTTTTGATGACGCGAATCTATGTATTCTTTTCACCAGTCGATATATGACCATATATCTCTTAATACAACAATTTGAGGCTTGTTGACCCTCAAATATATTACAAAACTCAGTTCATGTAATACACAGTTTAGAAACATACTGATGCAGCATTATAGTGACTTTACGGAGTACTTTGCCTGGGAACTTTATACACACAGTCCATACATGCCATTGTAAGCTCTTCACTTACAACTATATTGAAACCAATTTATAAGACATATATAAAAATATTCAAAAATTGCAAGGATCTTAGTTGATATACAAATATTTTGAAGTTTAAAGACTAAGAGCATTTTGCCTATACTTTAGTTGTTCCATAGGAGGAAGTGGGTTGTATCCACATAGGAACAAATCTCTAAGGAAATATATTATGGTTGGTAATAAATTAGTGAAAAAGAGGAAAATTTTCTAAAAAAAGAACCTTAAAGAGGAAGATTGACACAATGGCTGCAACATTGAGCACAAACATTAACAATTGTGAAGATGATGTAGCACTGGGCAGTATTATGTTCTGTGTATGTAAGTTTCTAGGAATATAAATAAATCAATGCATTAATTAATTTCAATTTCTATTCTGATTGGTAAAAAATTAGATACAATTATAAATTATGTCTGTATACAGCCTATGAAAGACATACTTCTTTTTTAAAGATAATTTTGAGGGCTCTTATAGCTCTTATAACTATCCATACATCAATTATATCAAGCATATTTGTACATATGTTTCCATCAACATTTCTAAATATTTCCATTCTGTTTGAGTCCCTGGTATCATGATGCTCCTCTATTTTTCCCTCCTTCCCCACCCTCCCACCTTTATGAACCTTTAATAAATTATAAATTATTATTTTCACATCTTGCACCAACCACTATTTCCCTTGACCCATGTTTCTGTTGTGTGTGTGTGATGTAGCGATCATTGCAATTGGTTTCCCCTCCATGTCCTTCTTCCCCCACCTTCCCCCTACCCTACTGGTATTGCTACTCCCATTTCTGTTTTGAGGGATTTATCTGACCTAGATTCCATGTGTCATGAGCTCTTTATTGTATCATTGTACATGCTCCTGTCTAGCCAGAACTGAAAGGTAGGAGTGGGGTCATAATAGTGGAGGAAGGGTGCGGAGGGAAGGGAATCCTCAAAGAATCAGGGGAATATTGTGTATTTTATCAGTGCTATACTGTACCCTGATTGACTCATTCCTTGTGATCCTCTGTGAGGGGATGTCCTATTGTTTACAGATGGGATTTGTGCCTCTGCTCTGACCCCCCCTCATTCTTAACAATATATATTTTGTTTGTCTGGGTCTTCTGGTGTTTGTTACCTGATCCCATTAACACCCATGATCAAACAGGCTGGTGTGCGTCTTCCATGTGGGCTTGACGCTTCTCTGCTAGATGCCTGCATGTTTAACTTTGTGCCTTTAAGACCCTAGACACTATCTTTTTCTTTTTTTTTTGACACTATATCTTTTGATAGCTGTGTATCATTAGCTTTCTTCACCACATTTGCTTATGCACCCATTTTGGAAAGTCATATTTATATTGCACAAATTTTAAGTGAGTAAAACTTTTTTTATCATAATGTATCGCACTCAAAAAGACAGTTGCATGATCACAAAATGAATAATAGTATCTTCAGTATTTCAAGAATTAGATGGTAGATTTGGGTCATTGTTGGAATGAACTGATTTTCTATTTGAAACATCTGATTATAAAGATTAAATTGGTATCTTTTAACTGCAAATATATTTTTCTACTTATTGTAGAAACCAGTAACATCAGTAACAACTCCCTCTTTTTTTAAACGTGAATAAGAAAGCTGAATCTGAATATTTGCTAAATTAACTAACTTTTTTTATCTCAATGAAAAAAATTCAGGGTTCAAAGAGTCATATAAATTATACCTCTAAAAAAGGGCATCCCATAATGAAACAACCAAAGAAAAGAAAACAATGAAAACTTTAACAACAACAACAACAACAACAAAAACCCCAATATCCAACATGTACATATACATGCAAAAATCAAAGATAATAACAATATAAAAATCTACAAATAGTTTAAGGTCTGTTTTTTTACCTCCAGGAGTGTGTCCTGGTTGAGTGGGATGGGGTGCAACACTCTGGTCACAAAGTATATCTTTGGTGTTCCATCTAGAGCTGGATGTTCTGTTGTACACCCTTAGTTTTTTGGTGTGGTTGTGTTTCTCCACTGTTGACCCCAAAGTGCCTTGGGTCAGTGAGGGTAGCTGAATTCCATACTGGGGCCAGTCATATGGTTCTCTTTTTGTATCGGCAGTTCTGAGCATGTTATTTTCTTTACAGGTCTATCTGGATGGGGTGGGCTGGATGAGCGGTCTGGGGGTGGGGACGATGGGACTGATGGTACCAGTGTGGATCTGGGTGGGGGGGGGTTTGGCTGATTCAGGGATGGGGTGAGTAGCATGTGGTTCAGGATCGGTGGTGGGGTGGGTGTGGGAAATTCAATAGGGATTAAGACTAATGTAATAGAGAGAAATTATTAAAACCCAAATGGAGGTTGAGTGTGATAGTGGAACAAGAGGAGGTATTGGGAAATAGAGAAAAGAACTGGGGAGTAAGGAACAATTGTAGAGGTTAAATACAAGCATATACATAGGTGCATACATTCATATGATGATGGGGAAACAGATCAATATGCATATACTTATAGGCTTAGACTTAGGACAGCAGATGGACATGGACCTCCATCAGGTACTTTCTCAGTGCAAGAACATTTTGTTCCACTAACTTGGCATTCCCTGACATGATCACAGAAAACAAATGTGTACATAAGCAAATGTGGTGAAGAAAGCAGATGGTGCCCGGCTATCAAAACATGTAGTGTCTGGGGTCTTAAAGGCTTGAAAGTAAACAAATAGCCATCCAGCTCAGAAGCAACAAAGCCCACATGGAAGAAGCACACCAGCTTATAGAACCAAGAGATGTCAAATGGATCAATTATCAGGTTTCAAGAACTAATAATCATAACATTATATCCTCATTTTCCTGATATGATCACTCACAACAAATATGTGCATAAGCAAATGAGGTGAAGAAAGATGATGGTCCCCAGCTATCAAAAGATGTGTGTATGGGGTCTTAAAGACTTGAAGGTAAGTAAGTGGCCATCTAACTAAGAAGCAAGCCCACATGGAAGAAGAACAGCCTGTGTGACCACAAGGTGTGAAAGGGATCTGATATTAAGCATCAAAGACCTAAAAATTATATTATATAAATGAGGGGATTTGGGGACCCAAAGCCCATCAATAAGTGAAGTGACATCCTTTAACAGAGGGGATGCAGCGAGGAAATGAGCTAGTCTGGGTACAGTGTGGCAGCAATGAAATGTGCAACTTTCCTCTGATTCTCAAATGCTTCCTCCCGCCAACTATCACTATCCCAATTCTGCAAGACAGATTCGACTAGACCAGGGGATGTACACTGGAGTCAGAAACGTGGGAATTTAGGATAGATAATCCCTTGAGACTAGTGGGAAGTGGTGACACTGGGAAGGTGGAGGGATGGTGGAGTAGAAAGGGGGAACTAAACAGTTTAACAATAAACTACATGGGTGTAGAAAGGGGGAACTAATTTCTGGGATCTACATGTGACTTCCTGTCTGGGGTGCGGACAACAGGGGGCAGGGTGAGTGAAGTGACACATTCGACAGGGATTAAGACTAATGAATATGAATGAGGTAATAACAATTTGTGAATTATTAGGAGTTCATAGGAGAGGAGAAAGGGAAATATGAGGAGTGGGAATTTAAAAAAATAACTAGAGGAAAGAGGGAAAGTGGAGCGCATGCTGGGCAGGGGTTCAAGTAGAAAATGTTTGTAGGTGAACGTGGTAACATGTGTACACGTATGCTTAATAGGAACAAAGTGTTGAATGTTGTAAGAGCCCCCAATAAAATCTATATTTAAAAAAATGAGAAAGCAGATGTTTAGAAAATAGTGGACAGCCTATGTACAAATATGGTTGATAAAATTGATGTGTGAATTGTAATAAGAGCTGTAAGAACCCCCAGTAAAATGATCTTTAAAAAAAAATTATACCTCTACAAAACAACTCATAGTGACCCTGAAGGACTGAACAGAACTGTTCCACAGGGTTTCCAAATCTTAAGGGTTTTGTAAATCTGTAGGAAATCAGACTGCCACATTTTTCTCCCTCAGAGTGGCTGCTGGGTTCAAAACATTGACTTCTTTTGTTTTTAATCACTCTGCCACCAGAGTTCCTTCTAAACCACATATGTTAAACTGTAATAGTTCAGAGTGATATAACATACACCTGGCCATGATACATGTGTTGAACTGACATCCGTGAGTGCAATGTTCTTAATTACTAAATTCTGAAGTAGATCCAGATGCGTCTGTGTTTCATGTGGTTAGTGATATCATATCTACAGTAGATACTGAGTATTGACAAACACTATTACTCATCATAAATTTTCTTGAGAAACAAAAAATATACTACTTAATTTTTCAGGATGCAGTACTTTTAAATAACTTAGTGCTCTCATGGTGATTTATTATAAAATTTAAAAGCTTTATCAAATGATAAAACAAATGAGCAGTGGTAAATTTACACTCCATAACAAATGACAAATCCATTGTAGCAAGTGTTCAGACTATGGTCTATGATCTATGGCAGGATTATTCAGCACCCATTTCCTGCCCATATTTCTCACCTCCCTAGCCTATTGTCTACAGTCAACGGACCTCTGTCACCTGGCAGCCTAGGATATTAATGCATCTCCCAGACTGGATCTAGATATGGCACAATAGGAGGGTTACAGCGAGAACATTATCCACTCCTTGTATCTTGAGCACTACTGGACATGAACACAGGAGATGCTGTAAGCACAAAGCCTACAAAACACCTACGGAAGCGGCAGTCAAGAAATCAAAAGACACTCAACTGGGCAGATTTGCTGTAAAACACCTCTTTTAAGTAGATTTACACTGTCTTGCAAGTATTTTCTATTTTGGTGAGTACAACCCAGAGTAACTTCATTTTGCATCTGAAACCAGTGAGCTCTCCTTTGCTCTCCAACACATAAATCAAATACATACTACGTGAAATAGTACTTATTCTTATTGTGTCAATAATTCTATGGTATATCAAATTCACTGAACGTATTCCTGAAGTTTGGAAATAAAACCTAATTTATATTGTATACTCTTCATCGCCAATTTGCAGGTACAGGAGGATGTTTCTAGGCTTTTAAATTTTCATTCAATCAGTCTGTTGAGCTATTCTTATATCAAAACGACAATCTAAATTTAATTTAAAATGTCTTGCTATTTAGTAAGGGAACTTCCCACCTTCAGCTCTAGCTTTTCTTCAAATGTTTCGTGGGATTCTAGGACCTTTTCCTTTCAACATCATGTGTGAACTTGAGTGAAATGTCTACTAGAATTTTAATTGGGATGTCAGGAACACATAGATTAATTAAGGCTTCATCTATAAACATGGGATGCACATTGCAAGGCCAGCAGCTCAACTCCACCAGTCTTCTCCATGGGAGAAATAAAGTGGTAATTCTATCCTATCCTGTGATGTCCCTATGAGTCATAATTTACTTAATGATCGATCTCATACAGCAATTTGCTTTCGTATCTCTTTACCTTATTTTTGTTCTGTTTTGGGGCATCATTGCCCTCTGGTGGTGGGAGTAGGAGGCCCAGCCTTGCTGCTGAATTTGAACCTCCAATCCAGTGGACCGCAGTCCTGTGCACAACCACTACGCCACCGGGACTCAGCCCTCTTTAGCTTATTTTTAAAATCAGTATATTAAAATACATTTAGGGGTAGCTATGTAGATTGTATGTCCAGCAATGTGCTTGTATGAATGCCAAGATTATGAACATTATTTTAGATTTCCTATTCAGTAACTGTATAGTTGCCAGGGCGGTGATTACTTAATATCGTTCTTCTAGTTAAAGCCTCAATGACCTCGACCAAATGACCTCTTATTACATGGAACAGGGTGAGAAAGTCAAGAAGGTACTGATATGATTCACCTGAGTGATTGTGAACAGGATTCATTGGAATGTTATCCTGTTGGGTATAAATGAGGCCTCTGTGGAGCAAGGGAGGAGACTTTCCTATATATAGTATGAGCTATGAGTGGAGCGCATTCTCCAGACCCTGACATCATCCCTGCACAGTGAACTTCCTGCATCACAAAGACAACTATTGACATCAGAGGAGCAGCAGGAGTCAAAGCACAAACAGATCACGGAGCAAGTAATGCTGAGTATTTCTGAACAGGAGGCTGGATTTGGAGTGGGGTGCCTCTGGGCACTTAATTGGGTGAGTTGGTCTTACTGACCCGGGAAGAACTTTCTAAGTTGTACTGATGAACAACTGTATCCTGAGCATTTCTCACTAGCATTACACTTGTTGACTTCCTTAAAACCCTAAAATTATTAACATCTGTAAATTCAGTGAAGCCATTACAATGAATAAGTAGGTAGTATTGTTTGAGACAACTCAATAGTTTATGGTTTCTTCTCTTCATTCTCTTGCTTTATAACTTTTCTTGACCTGGTCAGGACCTCTCTTGAAATATTGAGAGGGTTAAAATAGGCATCCATCATTCATTGTTTACAAAAGCATTGTTTCTAAAGTCTCCCTATTAAATATGTTAAAATCATAATTCATTTTTAATTTTGGTTTGGTTTGAGTTAAATAATAAATGTGCAATGAATGTACTCAAATATTTCCTTCATCCATGGGATGTCCGTTTGTTGTTCTTTATCAATGTACTAGCTTAAATTCATTAAACACGTTAGCCTGTACTCATATCCCTGAAAATGAACATGTAGATAATGTTGTATTTTAATACACTCTCCATAAGTCTGGATTTTTGTTCATCAATGATACTGGCCTGAAATCTTCCTTTTTAATATTGTCCTTTTCTGGTTTCCAGATAGAGGTTATTATAACTCCTAAAATGAATTAGGAATATTCGCTCTCTCTATAGTCTCTATGAGAAAAGTAACATGCCACCGTCAAGTCGATGCTGACTCACAGGGATTCACTCTGAGTGGCTGAAATTGAGGTTGTTTACAAGGGTAGAAAGGCCAGTCTTTCTTTTGTGGAGCTGCTGCTGGTGTATGCAATCACAGCTTATGCATAACCACTACCCCAGGGGGCCTCCGTGTCCCTAGAAGAGTTCTATAAAATTGAAATCACCTGTTCTCAGAATGTTTGGTAGAATTTTATATTGATCCCCTCTAGATGTGGTAGTATTGATCAGCATGAGGAAACATTTTTAATTTTTACCATGCTATTTCTCTTGAAGTTGATATAGCCACACTAGTCTTTTCATACTTAAAGTTTGCCTCTCTTTGTTTTCAACTTATTTGTATCTTTACATTAAAATTACATTTATTAATGTAGAATATAATTGGAGCTTGCTTTTTAAATATATTGATAATCTTTACTTTTATATTAAAATGTTAACACTTATACTGTAACACAGACATGAGTTACATAGGTCTATTTAAAATTAAATTTAAATCAATTACATTTTAAAATAATTAAAAATGAACTCCATTAACTGCACTAGCTATACTGAAGTGCTTAATGGACAGCTAGTGCTTACTATATTGGTCAATGTAGTTATGAAACCCCTCTTCTATTACAACACACTGATTTAGCTCATCAACATTTCAGATAACAATTGATAGGGTTGAACCCTGATCTATTTAAATTATTCTGTTTGACACTTCTGTATTTTGTTCCTTTATTTTATCTTGCCCTTTTGGATTATTTGAAAATTAATTTCACTATTTTGTGTCAATAAATTTCTTAGCTATACTTTTAAAAACTCGCTCTTTGGTAGTTTTAGGGAAAAGGACATTTTCCAGTGTTTCCCAAAATGGCCATACCTCTGCCTGGGAGGTTCTAGGACAATCCGGTGGGGTTACAAAATCAGAAACCTATGCTATCCTGGACTGTGGGCTATCATACAAATTTTTAATTATGGGGGGGGGGGATGAGTAATTTTTATTTGAAAAGAGGCAGTAGACCAAATAAGTTTGCAAATCTATGCTTTAGGCTAATTTTTTTTCTTTTGGTAGTGTACTTGAAATTTAATATTATACTACTTCTAACCCTTCCTTATCATGATTCATTATGTTCTAAGTCTATTATAGCACCTGAAAATTATATAATTGTCGCTATGAAATTCCGTGAATTTTAAAGAAATTGGGAGCAGAAACTATCTTTTGGGGGGCATCGCAGCCCTCTGGTGGTGAGAGTAGGAGGCCCAGCCTTTGCTCCTGTGGAGCCGCTACTGGAATTGAACCTCCATCCCAGTGGGCCGCAGTCCCACTCACAACCACTACGCAACCGGGGCTCAGCCCCAGAAAATAATCTTTTACAGTTACCCAAACATGTATAATTGTTGATGTTCTTTATAGGAATGACACCAAAAGAAGTTTGTATTTCTACTAATAAAATAATAGTTAATGATGGGATTGGAGCAATAGGTAAGTCAAAGCAATATTCCTGCTAAGAAAATATTAGAAGCCAGGAACACAAACATATATATGGGTAATGTACATGGATGTATCTGCATGAGGAAAAACAGTGCTAAGATTTGGGAGAAAAGAGATAAAATCTGAGACTTGAGACTGGTTTCCTCTAAAAATAGATGTTTGCTAATTCCTAAAAAGCTGTCTGAATAAATGAAAATATTTTAATAGGCTTGTGTGGCTAGCCACACAAAAGCTGGAGGCTAGCAAGCTGAAGAAGAATGGGTCTAGTCAAGCCCCAAGTTGTGGTACAGGAAAGCTACACTTTAGGATAATAAGGAAGCATTTCATTGGTCCCTGGAGAAGGACATCATCCTTGGAAAGTGAAGGTGCAGTGCACAAGAGGAAGGCTCTACAGGAATAACTGGAGATTTCTGTACTTCACTTTCAGGAATGGAATGTCGAGATTAATGAGAAAAGCATGCACTTAGACCACAAACCAGTAAGATCCAATAACTCTACCTAACAGCTATAGAATGCACATTCCTCTTAAGTATACATTGGACAGTCTCCAACTAAACCATATGCTACAACGCATACAAATTCTTAATTTTAAATGATTAAGATCATTCAAGGAGACTCTGATTGCATGGAATTTTAGGTGGAAATAAAAGAAGGAAAACATAACCATTCACAAATTTATGAACATTAAGACATTCTGAAATAATCAAAGTATTGAAGATCTCTCACAAGAAATTAAAATAAAAAATTGAAAAGAATGAAAACAACGCACAACATAGAGAAATATATGGGATGCAATAAAGGCAGAGCTTAGAGGGAAACGTAAGCAGAAAATTCCTTCATTCAAGAGGAAGGAAACCTCAAATTCATAAAATATAGACTTTGAGAAATTAAAATGTGGAGATAAAATATAAGATAAAGGATTGAAAAATAGAGAAAATCAAGGAAAACAACATTTGGTTCGTTATAAAAGTTCAACAAAATGGGTAACCTTTTGGTTAGACTAGAAGACTAAAATTATTAAAATTACTACTCCTTTTACTGAAATAAAAAAGAATCCAACTGGATACCATAAAAACTGTACTCAAGGAAATTAGATATTCTAGAAGAAATGAACCAATTTGTAGAAACACATAAATCACAAAAACTGACACAATAAAAAAGAAAATTGAAAAACACTGGTTACATAGTTTTGTGTCAACTTGAAGTAGAGGGGTGGAGTTTAGTCTGCCAATCAGGTCACAGGTGACTTTGTATGGGTGTGACCTCTTAAGGAAGGTCCTGGGAACCTCCCCTTCTCTATCTGCCTTCACCTTCCTGTTGACACCACATGGTGACCTGCGCGAGTCCTGGAGAGGTATCCAGCACCATTGGATCCACAAGACTTTTCACCCACAGGCCCGTGACCCTCCTGCATTTTGCATCATTGCATGTGGCTGTGTGAGTCTAAACAGGGACTTAGGAGGTAGCATCGGACTTGTGGACTTGATCTGGACTGGCCTGGGATCTTTGCTTGGTGTACAATTACTATGTGATAGAAAGTTCTCTCTTACACATATACGAGTGTTACTGGATTTGTTTCCCTAGTCAACCAGCCTAACACAAAGATCTGTAACAAGAAATGGAATCAGTAATCAGACATCTCTTAAAAAAAGAAAGAGAAAACAATTCAAAGGCCACATGACTTTACAGGGAATTCTACCACATACTAAATGATGAACTTACATTGTTTCTTAAAATCTTGCAAAATAGAGAACACTTCCTAATTGATTCTCTAAGGCCAGCATTATCTTGATACCAAAATAAAAAAAAGATACCACAAGAAAAACTACAGACCAAAGTAGGTTATGAATATTGATACAAAAGTCCTCAACAAAATGCTAACAAACAACATACAGCAGAATATTGAAAGGATTATACACCAAAAATGAGATGGAAGGGATGGAAGGGAGTACAACATAAAAAAATCTGTCAATGAAACACAGTTATTAGGATAAAGGAAATAAAACACATTGCTGTCCTAATGCAGAAAAGAAATATTTGACAAAATCCAGCATGAATTCTGTGTTAGTCTAGGTAGACTAGAGAAACAAATTTCATAGACATGCATATGGATATAAGGAAAAGGTTTATATACAAGAGGAATGGGACATTGAGAAAGCATCCCAGCCCAGTCCAGTTCAAAGTCATAAGTCTGATATTAACCCATATGGCCGCTATCAGTCTATAAAGTCTCCTTCCGACTCACGAAGTCACAGGCCAGTCCCAGCGCCGACAGGGGTCTCCCCATGGCTACTCACTTCCAGGGCTCAGGGTCCATCAACAGCATTCCGTGGTGGCAGAAGCAACTCATCACTGGCAGGGCTCCCCTCAAGGCCTCTCCAGCTTCAGAGGTCTGGTTTCATCAGGGCAAGGCCCTGTGGCTCCTCCTCCAGCTTCTGCAGCAGCTCGGACACTGCCATCTTGCCTTGTCCGTAATTCCTTGTCTCAGAGACTAACTCCCAACAACTAAGGAGATAGCTTCTCATCTCCACGAGGGAAATATCATGAGATTTCCCAGAAGTCTCAGGAGAAAGCCATGCCCACACGGAGGTCTCATTGACTACTCACTGGCTATCTCCAGATTAACAGGCCAGACTCCACCATACATAAGCACACGACTGCCACAAATTCTTAACAACATATTCAACAAATTAGGAATAAAAGACACCTTCTTCAATTTGATAAAAGGCATATACAAAAAATTCACATGATACCACACTTAGTGGGGAGATTGATAAATTTCTCCTTAATATTAGGAACAAGACAATAATATCAACTTTATTATTATCATTAAATACCTTTACTAGGGGCTCGTGTATCTCATATAATGCATACATTCATGCAGAGTGTCAAGCACACTTGTACCTATGCTGCCATCATTTTCAAAGCATTCTCTTTCCACTTGAGCTCAATATCAGCTCCCCATTTCCTCCCCCCCCTCCCCAACTCACCATCCCTCACAAACTCTTGATAAGTTATAGATTATTTTTTTCACATCTTACATTATTCTCCATCACCCCTCACCCACTTTTCTGTTGTTTGTCTCCAAGAGGGGGTTTTATATTGATCCTTGTCCCTGTCTCTCCCCCATTCTTTCCTAATTCTCCTGGCATCTCTACTCTCGTTGTCGGTGCTAGTGGTGGGGAGGGAGGGGTTGTATCTATCCTGGATTCCCTGTGTTGTGGGCTCTTATCTATAACAATAAGCATATTCTGATCTAATCCAATTTGTAAGGTAGAATTGAGGTCATGATAGTCGGGAGAAGGAAGCATCAAAGAACTAGAGGAAAGTTGTGTGTTTCATCAGTGCTATGCTGCACTCTGGCTCATTTCTTCCCTGTGACCTCTCTGTAGGGAGATGTCTAATTGTCTACAAATCAGCATTGAGAATCTACTCCATGCCTCCCCACCCATTCACCGAGAGGAGCTTAATCAAGGGCATTGTAGTAGTTAAGGAATTACTAAACCCGAATGAAGGCCGAACATGATGGTGAAACAAGAGGAAAGTAAAAAGAATTAGAAGAAAGAATCAGGAGGCAAAGAACATTTATAGAGGTCTAAATACAGGTATGTACATATGCAAATATATATACATAAACACAAGAGGGGAATAGAACTATGTGCTCGTATATCTTTATGTTAAGAATTAAGATGGGAGATAGACATTGGGCCTTGACACAAGAACACCAGGGGCTGCCTTTAATCAAATATTTAATCTCAATGGACATAGTTGTCCACAGGAACATTAAATTTCTCCAACCTATTCATTATTTATAATAAACAAGATCATTTGGACCTCACTGTATTATCTTTGTATTTTGATTTTTTTAAATGGATGAAGAAAAAACTATAGTATTGGGCCCTCTCAAGATCCAAGGGTCTCATGATAGAGAAATGTTTACAACTCACAGTATTTTATAATGTGATGGAAAAAAGATATAGTGATCTGAAAAATCATAATCTAGCATCCACCAAAACAAAAGTAGATTTCCTTATTCTTCTCTATATCCTCTTCTCGATCCTTATACAAGATTGGCAATAGTAACAAGTTGGGGACTGCAACCCAGATCAGCAATGGGGTTCCCTTCAGGTTCCGCTTGCCACCTGGTGGATGTTCCTAGGGTGTCCCCGAATGCATCGGGCACTGTGGGCCTCTACTTCCCCAGCATCGTGGAGCCCAAGGGGGTTGGGAGTCATCACTTACTGCTGCTGGCCCTGGACATGGACCCGATTCATCCTCTAACCATCACACACACACAGCTCCATGCAGCCCCTTTCTCTTCCCCACTGACCTTGATGGCACTTTGAACCCTCTTCTATTCTTCCCCTGAACACTCACAACTCTGCGTTACCCCACTGTCATCCCACACACTCTGTGGATCGACCAAAATGTCATAGGCAAACAGGAGAAGGCATTCTGTGAGCAGTCAGCTGTGGTGCTCTGGGTGGAAACATTCATCTGGGCTTCAGTAATCGTTTGGGATGGAACATGGAGAGTGCTCTAAGCATATCTGCAGTCTCCTGGGGGAACTGGACAATCAGAAGTGCCATGTAGGAGGGTTTCTTTCAAATTTCTGAGAAATAGGAAATACTGGATAACAAAATAATGCAGAAGTGCCCAACGGTGTATGTGTACATTTTTCTACATAAAAAGTTAAACACTTCATTTTTTCCCACTCTCTCCTGATACCCCCCTATTTCATGAACCCTTGATAATTTATAAATCATTATGTCATATCTTACACTCTCTGATGTCTCCTTTCACTCACTTTTTTGTTGTCTATCCACCAGGAAGGAGGTCACATGTACATCGTTGTAATCAATTCTCCCTTTCAACCCCACCTTCCCTTCACCCTCCTGGCATCATCACTTTCACCACTGATCCTGAAGGAACCATCTGTCCTGGGTTCCCTGTGTCTCCAGTTTCTATCTGTACCAGTGTACATCCTCTAGTCTAGCAGCATTTCTAAGGCAGGATTGGGATCATGACAGTGGGGGACAGGAAGCATTTAGAAACTAAAGGAAAGTGGTATACTTCATTGTTGCTATACTGCACCCTGACTGGCTCGTCTCCTCTCCATGATCCTTCTGTATGGCAATGTCAGTTGCCTACAGATAGGTCTTGGGTCCCCAATATGCATTCCCCATCGTTCACAATGATTTGATATTTTTGGTCTTTGATGCCTGATACCTGATTCCTTCGACACCTCGTGCTCACACAGATTGGTGTGCTTCTTCACTGTGGGCTTTGTGAACTTCTCAGCTAGATGGTTGCTTGTTTACCTTCAAGCCTTTGAGACCCCAGATGCTATGTTTTTTTTTATAGTTGGGCACCATCAGCTTTCTTCACCCCTTTTGCTTATGCACACATTTGTCTTCAGCAATCATGTCAGGAAGGTGAGCATCATGGAATGCCAGTTTAATAGAACAACATATTCTTGCATTGAGGGAGTGCTTGATTGGAGGCCCAAAGTCCATCTGCTACCTTAATACTAAACTTATAAGTGTATAAATCTATTTCCCCATCACATATAAATATATTTACAGATGCACATGCATGTATTTAGACATCTGTAAATTCCCTTTGCCTTCTAGTTCTATTTTCTATTTTCTTTTACTTTCCTCCTATCTCACTCTCATGATCAGTCTTCATTTTAGTTTCAGTACCTCCTCTAGGTTACATTACTCTTGATTAAACCCTACCAGGCCTCCTACACCCTTCTCGTCACTGATCAGGAGCTGATACAAAGGGCTCAAACAGAAAGCAAATGTTTTGAGAATAATGATGGCAACAAATGTACAGACGTGCTTGACACAATGGATGTATATATGAATTGTGATAGTAGTTGTATGAGTCCCCAATACAATAACTAAAAAAATTAAACACTTCTAGATAAACTAAAATGCTTAACATATTACAGTAAAGACAACATTTTGATGCACATTTTTTTTGTTTGTTTTTTGGGCATCACTGCCCTCTGGTGGTCGTGGGAGCTACCCAGCACTGCTCCTGAGGGCTGCCGCTGAATTTGAACTGCCAAGCCTGTGGGCCACAGTCTTGCACTCAACCACTTACGTCACCGGGGCTCAGCCCTTGATGCACATTTTGTAGTAGCACCTGTTTGTTCTTACAAACCTCAGTTTTTTAGTAGAATAGTCACACCTTGAATTTTTAATAGAATAGGCTCTGGGAGTTGATATTTAATAGCATATGGGAGTTGGTCTACACTCAAATTTTTTATTAGGTGCCATTGAGCTGGTTCTAATCTGTGCAACAACAGATGCACAACAGGATGAAATATTGCCCAGTCTTGTACCATCTTCACAATTGCTCCTATGCTGGAGCCAATCATAACTATTGTTTGTACATAAAGTGGATGGTTGATTGCCTATTCCATCTAAACCATATGTTCCCAAACTTATTTGGCCCACCACCCCCTTTTCAGGAAAAAAATTCCTCAGTGCTTCCTGGCAATACAAACTCTTGTACTATAATCTGTAATTAAGGATAAAATATAGGTATCTCTTTTTGCAGTGTCAGAGACAAGATTACCCACTCTGGGAAATACTGATCTAAATGAATTAATATGTCTGGAGACCATTCTTGATTCCTTCTTTACCTCTTCTCCCACATATAATCAATAACTAAATTTTAAAATATATACAACTATCTATAAGGGTTCTTTATCTCTTATCTACTATTTTGTCATGGTGCAGTGGCTATGATGCTGGAAGCTGTATCACCAGTATTTCAAACATCAACAGAGTTATCTATAGTAGACAGGTTTCAGCAGAGCTTTCAGACTAAGATAGGTTAGGAAGAAGGAATAGGCTGTCCACTTCTGAGGGACTAGCCACTGACCACGTTTGGAACAGCAGCAAAACACAGTTTGATACAGTGTCAGAAAATGAGCCACTCATGCTGGAAGGTACTCTACACAGAAGTGGGGAAGAGTGGCCACCTCAAAGAAGAGCTAAACTTAATGACATACAGGAAGCAAAGATTTGGGGACCTTCATTTAAAGAGTGTGACACAAAATGGAAAAAAATCTGGCTGCTAACACCCATTAATAATTGGAATGTGAAATGTACATAGTATGAATCTTGGGAAATCGAAATTTGTCAAATGTGAAATACAATGCATAAAGATCAATTTCTTAGGCATCACTAAATTAAAATGGACTGGTATCTACTATTCTGGATCAGACAATTATGTTGATATCGTTTGGGGGTGCTATCAAGTCGGTTCCAAGCCATAACAACCAATTGTTCCAGTACAATCGTCACAGTTGGCCCAGTGCTTGAGCCAATTGTTGCAGCCACTAGTGATCCATCTTGTTGAGGGACTTCCTCTATTTCATTGTCCCTTTGCCAAGCAGGATGTCCTTTTCCAGGGTCTGGTCTCTCCAGATGACATGTCCAAAGTACATGAGACAAAGTCTTGCCATTGCTGCTTCTCAAATGTATTCTAGGTGCAGTTCTAGGGCAGATTTGTTTGTTCATTTGGCAGTCCGTGGTACTTTCAATATTCCTCCCCAGAACCATAATTCAAATGCACTGGTTCTGCTTTGGTCTTCTTTATTCAATGCCCAACACTTGCATGCATATGGAAAATATCATAGTTTGGGTCAGGTATCTCCCTGTCTTTTATGACTTATTATATCAGAAGAATGGCATCAAATTCATGATCAAAAAGAACATTTCAAGATCTTTCTTGAAGAACAATGCTGTCTGTGATAGAATATATACTTACAAGGAGTATTAATATGACTTTAACTATAATTAAAGTTGATAATGAAAACTTGGAATAACTTTTCAATTTCCTCCAATGCATTTGAAAGTGAATATTAAAATAAGGTGGCCAAAGAAATATCAATGCACTTGGATAATGATGGTGAACAATGTTGAAGGGATCAGGGACTGCCCAAAGAACACACATAACTGTCCTATAAGTACAAACAGAATGCCCCTTAAATAGAAGGAAGGGGAGACCTCATCTCATGTACCTTCTGACATGTCATCAGGTGAGGCCAGTCCCTACTAAGGGACACCAGGCTTGGTGAAACAGAAGTGCAGTGTAAAGGAGGAAGGCCTTTTTAGGAAACAGATTGACACAGTGGCCGCAACAATGGGTTCACACACAACAACAATTGTGGGGACGGCACAAGATTCCAAGTGTTGTTTTTTTTTTTTCTGTTGTGCATAAGGTCACTATGAGCTGGAATAGTGAAAGTGCCATTGGTTTCCAGAAAAACAAACAGACTAGTCTTGGAAAACGTATAGTCAGAATGCTCTGTAGATTCAAGGTTAGGGAGATGTCACCTCGAGAATGTTGGACCAGTTACCAGTCCCTGTAGAAGGTACAGTGGGGAGTGAGCCAAAAAGAGGATGGTCTTCAACAAGACAGACCGACCCAGTGGCTCCCAGAATGGACTCAATCATCACAATTGTGAGGATGACACGGAATCAGGCAATGTTTTGTTCAACTGTACATGGAGTCCCTAGGAGTTACTAGCAGCTACAAAAAAAAACAAAAAAACAAAATGCTCTTTAAAACTTCTCTCTCCCTTCGATGAACTAGTTCGTTGGTAGCTGCCATTTGAGTCACACGCCAACTCCTGTGACCCCATGCAGTATATTTGGTTTTAGTTTTTAGATCGACTCGAAACACTAACTGGTAGCAAAATTTTGATTCTATAAGCTAGTACCCGTGTAAACATACACACGTACTATGCACACAGACATACACAAAGAGACTACGGATTTCTTAATGAAATTAAATAACATGTGAATGAAAACACAATGACCTTATTAAAAACAATGTGAAATCCAAAATTATTCTAAAAGGAAGTTATGTTATCATTCACAAGAAACTGATAAACAGAAGGTATTGCCAGACATCATCAACCTTATTCCATCAGGTATGTAGACCTATCTGTAAGCTGCATGCTTCTAATCGAAAGGAACCAATGTAGACTTTTCCTTCTTTATTACTGTTAAAGGCAGACAATTCTGAGAAGTGTGTTTTTCTGCCTTCCCAGATTCTGACTTCCTTTTACTTTCAATCATGATAGAAGTGGTTCTGTTTTATTTATTGAACTTCAAAGAACATGACTTTAAAGGCAAGCAGCATGTTGGGAATTTCAGATCAGAGTATGAATAAGGATCTACACTGGGACAGAAAAACCCCAACTCGCTGCCATTGAGTGGCTGCTGACGCACAGAAACCTCCAGCACAGGGTACAGCGTCCCTCGCAGGTGGGAGTGGAAAGCCCTCTCTCCCATGGGAGCAGCTGATGGTTGGTTTTGAACTCCAGACCTTAGAGATCACAGCCCGATGCTTAGCCACGATAGCACCAGGGCCCCCATACTGGCACAAGACCCTAAAAAACTTACTGCTGCATACTATATTACATGAAATGTAATACTCTATAATAACGGCTCTCTGCACTAAGACGAAAAGGAAAAAGAATGTATCGTCTGCCTGAATCATTAATTTGATGTATTTTAAAAGAATAACGTGTTGTAGTAAAGATATAAAGCTGTTTTACACATATATATGAGTGTCACTGGATTTGTTTCTCAGTCAAACCAGCCTAACACATGTCAAAGCAAAAAACAGCTAGGAAATCAATACTGACTCTATACTTACTATAATTAAATATCTCCATTATTTTTCATTTTATCAGTTTTTCATATATCATTATATCAATGTGAAAAGTAGGCTACATGCAAAGGCAATGCACTTGAGTTCAATTTATTTTTATAATTGTTTGAATCTATTTGAGTCCATTAATGCATAGAAAATTTTTCCATAATGATTGGAGCCCTGCAAGCCAATATATATATATATATATACAATACTGAATATATATTGAATACTGAATATATATATACTGAATACTGAATATATATATATATATTCAGTAAAAACATGATCGCTTGAAATAGCATGCACGTTGCATATTACTTTACCCACACTTTATATCTTTTTTAAGTAATTCCTATTTGATCCTCTTATCTCTCATAAGGTAACAGATGCCCCATTTCTGAATGACAAAATTGTGTCCAAAAGAAAACAAATGACATTCCCATGATATTTTCTGCATTATGTGTAGGATGTAACTGAAAATGGGCAGTTAAGTCACTGGGAATTCTTGGTCCTTTTCATCAAGGATGAATTTATCTTTGACAGAGGTCAAATAAGCCTAAACAGACTCCAATTTCCTTGAAAAAGCCATTGACATGACAAGTCATTTTGGATTAATGAAATGAATGACGGCCTGGTTCCACGGCAATCTCCTTAACAAACCTCTTGGTTACTAATCCTCCTATTAAAAATTACGTTGTATTGGAGGTATGACCGTCAAAAGGATGCGGAAGGCAGAAAATCGATTGGCAAACCTTCTTCTATAAAACGACCTCCCAAAGAAGAAAGGCAGGTCACCTGTCTCTTTAAAGGAGGCGGCATGAGAATGAACCCCAAGCCGAAAGTGGAGGCGCGCCACAACACCCCATTCCCATTATGCTCACGGGATTTATTTACTAAGGAAAAAGGAAGCGTCGGGAGGAAGCAACAAAAAGAGTCGCGTTTTAGCCCGCCCCTGCCCACAATGTAGCAAGGAAACCATCTGTGGGTGCAGTCGCTCTCCCGCCTAGCCAGGTAGGGAGGAGGCTCTAGATGCGTGCACACGCCCCAAGGGCCCCCTGCGCTTACCCCATTCTCCCTTTCCGCCCCTTTCAGTGAATTCCCTGCCGGTCTCCCATCCTCATTTTTAAGCGTCTAGCTTAGCGCAAAAACACCTCATGGCCACCCCAATGACAGCGCCAGGGCTAGGCAGGGGGGTAAGTGTCACCTTTTGAGATATCTGGCGTCCTCCCCTTGCATGGCGGCGGCGGCGGCGGCGGCGTGGGGTGGGGGGAGGGGGCAGATGAGTTATCTGAGGGAGGCAGGCAAGGCTATTTCCGGGGACAGTGGCCAAAGGACCCCCGCACCCAAAGGTGATGACAGCCGCGGGGCCTGCAAGGCGGGGTGGCGGGCTGCGGTTACCACGGTGAAGGCCGTCGGCTCCTCCCACAGCTCCCAGGCTCCCAAAGCCTGCAGCAGCACAGACCCGCCCAGAAAAGCCTCTGCGGAGGCCCGCCCCCAGACGCATGCGCCCGCGGCCCGGCCCGCTGTGCGCAGACTCCTTACGCCGGCGCTCAGCCTCCTGAAGGTTTGCCTGCCGACCTAGGCTTCTGCGGGGAAAACGGGTTTAAACACCACATGCGCGGGCACGGGAAGAGAGGGTTATTCTAGCGTGCATGGTTAGAACTTCAGGTAATTAGCTCGAAAAGGCTGGAGAGGAGCCCTCATCTTTTAGAGAATGTCCGCTTGTATTGAGGTTTTTAGGGGCAGAATGTGGGAAAGCTGGCATTGATACCTAAATAGAATTATTCCACCTCCCCCCCCCCCCCCCCCCCCCCACACACACACCAAAGGGAAAGAAGAGCTCCTGGAATTCCAGATCCTCTATTAATTGTCCCTAACTCAATGTACTTTTAGAATTGTTTCCTCTGCTAAAGGCAAACTTTGGGGGTACAGACCGTGGGGGGGGGGGATGCTGTTTTAAAAAGATAGCAAATAAATGTCTTCTGTTTTCAGATCGGTTCATAGGAAGGCAGTTATCATACTTAGGCAAATGACTAAGGTTCATTGTTTTAAACCACTCAGGCCTGGAACATTGCAATCCTTTCCTGCCTGTTCTTTCTGGGGACCGTCTTTTCCCAAATACTCATTCTGCAAACTGATACGTTTTTTGGTAACACCATTCATGATACCTTTTAAAGCAATATAGCTGGATAACTTGAAAACCACCATCATACCTAAAATCAATACTCAAAATATCCATCATGGCATGCATCATTGTAGAGTAAGCTCCTTGACAATAATTTGTTTTCTTTAGTTCAGCATGCTAGAACAATACCTGACTTATAGTTGGCACTGAATAAATAGTGAGTGCTGAAAAATAACTGGGCTTGTACAAGCAGTTGAAAACCTACATTAAAATCTGAGGTCAGAAAGGAAAAAAAGGGTAAAAACAGAAGTAATAAGCTGATATATTGAGGCTGAGACTGAGCTTTCAATCTCTGGTAGGAAAGGCAGTCAGATGGGCCCAGGATATTTTATCTTGAATGTAAGCAAGTTCTCATAGAGCAGCGGTTCTCAACCTTACTAATGCCACGATCCTTTAATACAGTTCCTTATGTTCTAGTGACCCCCAAATAATATTGTTTTTGTTGCTACTTCATAACTGTAATTTTGCTACTGTTATTAACTGAGTGACCCTTGTGAAAGGGTCGTTTGGGGGTCACAGCCCACAGTTTGAGAACCACTGTATAGACACATGGGATTGTGACAAAAGACCACTGGTCGTATGTTAGACAAATTGAGCATCAAAGGCATAACTGCTATAGGTTATTTACTACATTTAATGAATTAAATCCTAGACTATGAATAAAATCATAGTCAAGAGCATGGAAAACAGGAGCAGAAAAACAAAATGACTTTCACTGAAGGAGACTACTGCATCAAAGCCTTATGCTGAATGTGAGCCCTTAACATAACTAAGCATTTACAATAGACTGCCCCCTGAGAGAACAGTAGTAACAGAGAGGACCAGAGTCCTTGAAACAGTCAATTATATGAGAACAAATAGACCACATTTGTCCAAACGTAGAGAAGGCAGGAAGGAGTAGAAAATCCAGACCAAATTGCAAAGCAGGGGAGAACAGGGGAAAAAGTTTGACAGGTTTCTGAGAATGTACCCAGTGTCAGGGAACACTTTATGTAGAAACTAATGAATGGAAAAGTAATTTGTTAACATTCACCGAAGGCACAATGGGTTAAAAAAAATGGCATTTAACCCTACCATTTGAAAAGCCACTGTAATTCACCTCTGCTTGATCAAGGAAAACTCTTCTTTACAGAACACGTCTGCTAGAATAGTCAAAAGCAATTATAGAAAATTATTTTAAAAGTCCTGACACTATTTTACAAGCCTCAGTTAATAAAGGTTTCACGTGTGCATCTTTAGATTTACTCTAAATTATTGGGGAAAGGACATTCACATGGTGGCAAAGCTTTCCCCCCACAGAGTACCAGGTAGTGCTAGAAAGGAAAAAAAAGAAAATCACATGGAGATATCTGTCAGCGTGTAAAAGTAACAAACTTACTCAGCATCACTCCCAAAGCAAACATTGCTGAGCAATCAACTTTGATTTATAGCAATCGTATAGCACAGAGTATCGCTTTCCAGCACTACTCTGGTTTTTTCTTGTGGAGGGCATGGTAGGTGGTGCTGACCTTCCAGTGAGCAGCTGGGCACTTTGCTACCGTGCCATCAAGCTCCTCTTAGTGAGAGGAGAGTGAAGGAGAGCATGACAGTAAGTCCAGAGTGGTTGTGATAGGTAGCCTTGTTGTGCCAACATGGCCAATGAACACATGTGAGATCAATTGAAGGGCAGGACATAATGACTCGGCAAGCCTAGCTCTTTCTTGCTCTTGGATCTTCGGACCAGCCAGCTGTCTTGTTTGTCCTGTGTCTCCATCTCTAAGCTACCTTACCCGTGGGATACCTAATCTGTGCACTGTGTTGCTGTGAGTTGAGGTTCCTTCAAGCCCTGCTTCGCCTCACTCCTGGAATAGACATCTTTTGAACTGGGGACTGCTGGACCCTGTCATCTGGCTGACTGTTGGCAACCTGCCTTGTTGTTTGCTGCTTGTGGCCAGATAGCTTGAATTGCTCTACAGAGGACTGCTCGGCAGCCCTCAAGACTCTAAGGACTGCCAGTCTACTAGCTGTCTCACGCAAGTGAGTTGTACCAAGACATTTGTACTGTTTTATAGATGAACTGTTTATCTCATGTTAGATATCTTTCTATCTATATGAATATATAGAGAGAATTATTAAGGTCCTGATTTTGTTTCTCTAGAGAACCCTAACACAGTATTGTTACAAAATTATAGAAAACTTTATTAAACAAAGATATGAAAATATGTTATTTTTTGTCAAATTATCATACTATGGAGGTTTGTGTGTTACTGGGGTGTTGGAAGCTGTGACACTGGTATTTCAAATGCCAGCAGGGTCACCAAAAATGAACATGTTTCAGGAGTGCTTCCAGATTAAGAACAGACAGTGAAGAAGAAATAGGCTGTTGACATCAGAGGAATTAGCCACTCCAAGCATCATAAATAGCAGACAATCATGGTCAGAGATAGTGCCAGAAGGTGAGCTCCTAGGTGGGAAGATAGAAAATATGACTGAGGAAGACTTATTTTCTCAAAGTAGAGTTGACCATAATGACATGGATAAAATAAAGTCTTTGAGACCATCATTTGCTCACTGGGCTCAACTCAAAATGAAAACAGACAGCTGGAAAAACCTTTTAGCCATCAGAATTTTTTGATGCTAGATGCGTTGAGTTGGCTCTGACTCACAGGGAGCCTGTGCTCAGCAGAATGAAACACTGCGCAATCCTGTACCATCCCCACAATTGTTCCTGGGTGTGAACACATTGATGCAAACACTGTGTCGATCCCTCTGGTCAAAGGCCTTCCTCTTTTTTGTTTGGGGCATCACTGAGAGCCGTTGCTGGATTTGAACCACCAAGCCCGCGGGCCGCAGTCCCGCATTCAACCGCTTATGCCACCAGGGCTCATGCTGGCCTTCCTCTTTTTTGCCTCTCATCTTGACCAAGTAATTGCAGGGACAAGTCTCTCCTGACAACATGTGCAGAGTGTGTAAGACAATGTCTTATCATCCTTGCCTCTAATGGGAATTCTGGCCTTACATCTTCCAATACAAACTGGTTTGTCCTATGAGCAGTCCATAGTATTTTCAATATTCTTCTCTAGCACCACAATGCAAAGGCATTGATTCTTTTCGTTCTTCTTTGTTTGAGGTTCAACTTTCACATGCATATATGCCAATTGTAAGCACCATGGCTTATGACCGAGTCAGGCATACTTTAGTCCTCATGGAAACATCCTTGCACTTGTGTAAACAGAGCAAGAAAATAATGCATGATTTAAAATCAAGGAAAGTGCATTGTGGTTTACCTTCTCATCATACTTATCCAATCTCTACACTAAAAATTATGGTACCAGGAGTGGAGGGAGGCTTATTAACAACCTTCAATGTACAGATGACACAACCTTGCATGATGAAAGTGAGTAGGACTTGAAGCACTTGATGAAGATCAAGGATTGCAACCTTCGGTGTGGATTACAAGTCAATACAAGAAAATGCTCACAAGTGGGCTAATAGTTACACGAAAAATAAAATAAAAGTTTGAGTTGTCAAGGATTTTGTTTTGCTTGGATCCACAATCACTGCTCATGGAAGCAGCAGTCAAGATATGAAATGGCTCACTGCATTAGGTGAATCTGCTGTACAAGACCTCCTCAATGTGTCGAAACACAATGATGTTGCTTTAAGGACTGAAGTGTGCCTGACTCAAGTCGCCATAATTTCTATTGCCATGTGAGTTAGTCCGGGTAGACTAGAGGAACAAATTCAAGGACATGCATATGGATACAAGGAATGGGTTTATATTCAAGAGGAACAGGACATTGAGAAAACATCCCAACCCAGTCCAGCTCAAAGTCACAAGTCTGATATTAACCCACATGCCCGAAATCAGTCCATAAAGTCTCCTTCTGACTCATGAAGTCACAGGTCAGTGGATACAGAGTACTGGCACTGACAGGGGTCTCCCCATGGCTCCTCACTTCCAGGGCTCAGGGTCTATCAACAGCATCCTGTGGTGGCAGAAGCAACTCATCGCTGCCAGAGGCCTCCATGTGGCTGCCCCAGGTTAGAGGTCTGGCTCCATCAGGGCAAAGCTGCGTGGTCTCTCTACCGGCTGCTCCAGCCTCCCAGATGCCACCATTCTGTGTTGCCTTTGGTTAATCATCTCTGAGACTAATTCCCAACAACTGGGGGAGATAGCTTCTCCTCTTCACGAGGGAAATATTGCGAGATTTCCCAGGAGTCTCAGGTGAAAGCCATGGCCACATAGAGACCTCATCGGCTACTCAATGGCTATCTCCAGATTAACAGGTTAGACTCCACCCCTACATTTCATTCATAAAATTAACATAAGCACATGACTGCCACACCATGGTAATTTCTATTGTTTCATATGCATATGAAAGTTGGACATAATTTATTAATTAGCAAGAGTTCATGAGGGAGGAAACAGCGGGCAGGGAGGGAGAAATTGAGGAACGAATATCAAGGACTGAAGTAGCAAGTAAATGTTTTGAGAATGATGATGGCAACAAATATGCTTGATATACAGTGGATGGATGTATGGATTGTGATAAGAGTTGTATGAGTCCCCAATAAAAAGAAAAAGTTGGACAGGGAATAAGAAAGACCAAAATAGAATCAATGCATTTGAATGATGGTGCTGGTGAAAAATATTGAAAGCAGCACGGACTGCCAGAAGACCAAACAAATCTGCTTTGGAAAAAGTCTAGCCAGTATGCTATTTTAGAATCAAGGAGAGCAAAACTTAATTTTCCGTACTTTGGGCATGTTTTCAAGAAAGATAAGTCTCTGAAAAAAGGGCATCATGCTTGGTAAAGTCAAGAGGCAACAATAAAAGAAGGCCATAGACAAGATAAACCGACAGCATTGCTGCGACAATGAACTCAAGCATAAGCACAATTGTGCCGGTGGAGCAGCACTGGGCAGTGTTTTGTTCTTTTGACCATCGGGTTGCTATGTGTTGGAACGAACTCACAGCATCTAACAACGGCATTTACAATGCTCACACCGTTTTTGGTGAGCTTCTGTTTGTGGTAGTTTGATGCTTTTATGTCAACTTGATGTAGGAAAGTAAAGGGGTGGATTCCAATCTGTCAATTAGGTCACATCTTGATGATTGCCCCTTGGGGATGAAGCCTTCTTATGACTAGAGTAAACTGGGAACCCTCTCTCCTCTTTCTCCTTCCCGGTGGCTGGATCACTGTCAATGACCCTGAGAGCTTCAGGTGCCCTGTCATTTTACCTCTGACCTTGATCCCATGTGACTTTGCACCCACCAGCCTGTGATATACATGCCTGCATGATACAACACCTTTCTCCATCACTGCAAGTGACTGTATGACTCTGAAGAGGGTCTTCTGGATTAGTTTCAGACATATGGACTTAAATTGGTGTGGGCCGGCATGGCTTCTTGAGATATCTTTACTTCTTGATCTAAAATTCTTTCTTGTACAGAGATGAGTGTCACTGGATTTGTTTCTCTCGTCAAGCCAGCCTAACACTGTTCAAATAATTCTATTTTTACTGACTCATCAGGAAGAGATAAGGACAGAGAGAGGGCAGATGATTGGAAACAAGCAACTAATATAAAAAGTGAAAAAGACAGAATTACTCAAATTCCATAGATAACATTAAAAGTATCACAAACTGCCAAAAGACTAAATAAACCTGTCTTAGAAGAAATACACCCAGCGTGCTCTTTAGTGGCAAAAATGACGAGACTTTGCTTCATTTACTTTGCACGCATTGTCATCAAGTCAATTCCAATTCATCTCAACCCTATAGGACAGAGAAGTACTGTCTGGGACTATCTCTTTCTGTGGGAGCAAAGAGCCCAGCCTTTCTCTCTCCGATCTTTTGGATTGCAGCCCAATTCATAACCCCTGTGCTACCAAGGGGCCTCTAAGGGAGACTAATCCTTGGAAAAGGACACAAAGTATAGTATAGGGGCAACGAAAAAGAGGAAGACCCCCGACAGGATGCATTGACAAAGTGGCTGCCACGATGAACCCAAACATAAGAACCATTATGCCACCGACTGAGCAGGATTACTTTCAGCTGTAAACAGGACTTTTGAGTCAGAACCAACTCAAGGGCACCTATCAAAAAGAAAACATTGACACTAAGTGAATATTGTGAACTGCTTTCTGCAAACGGACTCAGTCGGTTACATAAAAGAGACGAACACATTGAATGATACATTTTACTAAAACCAAGGCAAAACAACAACAACAACAAAAAAAAACCCTGAAAATTCTAGAAGTGGGCTTTAAAATTTTCATGGAAAAATTAGGCAAAAGACTACGGAAATTTCCCACACACATTTTCGAACCCCTTGAACATCTCTTAAACAATACGTAATTTCAATCATTCCCTAAAAGAACACTTCAGGCAAGGATAATTTCACTCATGAGTCCTATCAAACAGCTAATTAAGAAAATTCATAATCGATGCTCATGGAAGCGGCAGTCAAGAGATCAGATGACTCATTTCTTGAATAAGTCTGCTGCATAAGACCTCTTAAAAGTGTTGAAAAACAAGGGTATGACTTTCAGGGTTAAGATTTGTCTCACACAAGCTATGATATTTCCAAACACCTCATACGTGTGTGAAAGTTGGACATTAAATTAAAAAAAAGATCAATGCAGATTCATGCATTTGAATGAACATGTTGGTGAAAAATATTTAGAATACCAAAGACTGCCAAATGAACATTTTAGAGGACGTATAACTAGAATGCCCTTTAGAACAAGGATGACTAAGCGTCTTCTCTGTACTTTGACCATGTTGCCAGGAGAGATCAGTACTAAGCAAAGGACACTGAGCTCGATAAAGTTAGGGGACAGTGAAAATGAGAAAGATCTTCATCAATATGGAGTGACACAACGGCTGCAGTGATGGACTCAAATAAAAAACAGTTGTGCCCCACCTTCCACTTCCATCTCACCTCCAGAAGCACGAACAACAGAAACCATGGGGGAAGGGAGATGGTGGTTGGGAGTAGATATGAAAATAATAATAAGTTATCAAGGGGTCATGAGGGTAGGTGGAGGGGAAAACAGAGGAGATGATACCAAGGGCGCAATAGAAAGTAAATGTCTAGAAAAGAAAGATGGCAGCATATGTATGAATAGGCTTAAAACAATGGATGTGTGGCTTGTTATAGGAGTTTGACAGTATCTTTATTTTAGAAATCTTAAAAACAAACAGAAGCACAATTGTGAGGCTGGCACAGGACTGGCCATGAGATTGCTCTGCTGCACATGGGGTTGATATGAGTTGGAACCGAGTCGATGGCACCTGATGACAATATCAGCAACCAGGAAACCAAAATGGAATGCTTTCCAACTTAATTTGTATGTCACTGTTAGTTTACTATAAAAGCCAAGACATTACAAAATAAAGGTGAATTAAGAATAACAATAAATGGAAATAGTACTTCTGAGAAGAGGGCAACAGTCTAACACATACCAGAGGGATGCCACAGAAATCAGTCCAGGAGAATTACCAAGAGGGAAATTCAACACAGAGGGATCGCAGCAGCAGCATCCTAAAGATAAGTAGGCACAGATTCACAAGTTTTTGAGGGACTGGGGGCTTTTGGCTTACCCCACTGGAGGTTGGCTAGAGTTTGACCGTAGCCCCACCACTGTCTCAGACAGAACTGAGATGCTTTGGAGCTGGCATTTCAACACAGCTACAGCTTGCTGGCACCCTGGATTAAACCCTTGCAGCCCCACTACCAGGGACCAGGGCTCAGCTATATTGTTCGTTTTGTTTCCCTCTCTTCTCTTTCCCTCCACAGTTTCAGCCGGCTTAGTTCTTCGGTGCTTTTCCCCTTGGTCTCTTCTGTTTTCTCTCACACACCATTGTTGACCTCCAGACCACTCCCCTTAGCCTAGAGCATTTATGCCTGCTCCACCCAGATGGGAGAGCTGCACCCTGTGCAGCATCTGCCTGCCCTCCACCAGGGGATATTCTGCCCAGCTTCTTCCCAGAGAATTTCTGCCTGTGTGACTGGGGGAACTCCTATCTGTCCTATGTGGTCCTACGTGACTGAGGGAACTTCCAAGCGCCTGCCTTAGTGCCTTCCATAGCCTAAGGCAGCTCAGCCAAAACTCACTGACAATCCACACTGTTGTGGGAACCCTTGCCCAAACTCCACACGGAGCTACCTGAGCAGGGCAATCCCGCCCACCATTTACGGTACAATACACAAAAGCAGGCAGCCCACCAGCCTTCTGTAGCACTCCCCTTGCAGCGGTCACCCCCGCACACACTATACAGCATCCCAGTCACCTGTGGACCACACCATCATGGCCTCTTGTGAGACCCTGCAGTACAGCACCATCCTTGTGGGTCCACAACAACCCAACCGTGTCCCCTTAGAGGACCATCCAACTTGCCTTCCAACTAACAAAATACTGGTTGATTAGGGAAAAAGTGAAGCCAAAGGAGGATAAAGTGGTAGGCCAATTCCATAGTGAAATTAAACACAGGTAGATCGACTGTACAAGACTTGTACAAGACTTCCAGAGAAAGCTAGTGCTGTTTGACTCCCCATAAAATGATCTCTGACTCCTTTAAAACAAAGCAATGCAAGAACCAAGCAGTCTGAACAACCTCAATGTAAAAGCAGGAGAAACAAAAGTCAATGGCAAAAGATGTCCTGAACCTAACAACATGCATAGAAGAAGCAGACATTGATCTGTCACAGAAATTTTCAGAATGCTGATTGGAGTTATACAGGATATGCTGGAAACAATAGAGAAAAAGGATGAAATGATAGAGGAGATAAAGTCCACACATCAAAGGGAAATACAAGGGCTTAAAAATGAGATAATGAAAACCATCAGTGGGAGGTAGCAGAAAATGGCACCATTGACCTAGAGGATAGCCAAGTGGACTTTAACAAATGAGAACAAAAATCTAATAAGATCAGAGACGCTGAATAAAATCTAAGAGCTATGTTGATGCTATGAAGAGGAACATCAGAATAATTAGATTGCAGGAGGAAGACATAACAAAGAAGTCCACTGCAACAATAGTCAGAGGATTCTTGGAGGAAGATTTCCCCAGCTTAGTGAGTGAAAACCAGGCAACCATTCAGGAGGTTGAAAGAACAGCAATTCGTCAGGACCCCAAGAAGTCAACAAGGCATATAATAGTTAAACTGTCCAACTCTGAGGAAAAGGAGAAAATCATGAGAGCAATTAGGGAAACAAGCAATCACATATAAAGATTCCCAAATAAGAATATGTTCACACACTGTGAAGAAGAGTGGAGAAGAGAGTGGAGTCATACATTCCACAAATTGGAGGAAAATAATGCAAGAATACTCTACCCAGTCAAATTATCTATCAAGATATATAAAGAATTAAGAGTATTGCCAGACAAGGAAAAATTTAAAAAACACATTAGAAGACACCTGGCCCTAAAAAAGATCCTTGTTGACCCACTACGGGCAGAAAAACAGCATTCACCAAGTATAAATAAGAGACTGCCACATAGAACAACCTCACCCAGAAGGCAACAAAGAGAAAACAGCCCCCAAGATAGCATTGGCTTAAGGGTGGAAGGAAGTTAATAATGATCCACTCTCACATACATGGACAGCAGAAGGAAAAGAAAGGAAAGCAGGGAAACACCCAACACAAAAGTTATAGCATGACATCACAGAGTCCAGAGATGTCGATAATAACATTGAATATCAATGAACTGAACTGAGACATTAAAAGACTGAGGCTAGCAGACTGATTTAGAAAACACAACCCATCAATCTGCCGCCTCTATGAGATACACCTCAAGACTACAGACAAAATTAGGCTGAGAATCAAAGGCTGGAGAAAGGCATACCAAGCAACAGCAATTCAAAAAAAGCAAGGGCAGCAATCCTAATCTTAGATAAAATTGACTTCAAAGTGCAAACCATAAAAGGAGATATAAGGAGGGGTGCTATATAATGCTGAAGGGAATGGTGGACAAAGAACTAATAAACATTTTAAACATATATTCACTGAATGAGAGACCCACTGAATATGTCAAGCAAACACTTCAAAAGATGAAAAAAGAAATCACAGCCTCAACAATTATAGTAGGTGACTTCAACATACTGCTCTCAGAGAAATATAGATCACAGGGAAAGAAACTCAACCAGAAGACTAGAGATCTAAACACTACAATTAGACAATTTGACTTGATAGATATCTACAGAACTTTTTATCCAAATACAAAAAAATTCACATTCTTTTCAAGCCCACATGGCAAATATTTGAAGACAGACTACATGTTGGGGCGTAAGACAAATCTACATAAATTGAAGCACATTGATAACATACAGAACTCTCTCTCTCTCTCTCTCTCTCTCTCTCTCTCTCTCTCTCACAACTGTGCTGTAAGAGTGGAAATCAAGAAAAGATGAAGAAAACAAGAGCAAATAATTAGAGGTTGAATAACTCTAAATTGCAAAAGGAGTGCATACTGGTCCAGACCAGAGAGGAAATTTCTAGAAACTAATGAGTATGAAAAGACAACATAACAAAATTTATAGGACACAGTAAAGGAAGTTATCAGAGGAAGTTTCATAGCAATACATTCACACCTGAAAAAGGAAGAGAGCCTCTTGATTGATAAACTGGTACAAAATTTCCAACAACTAGATCCGTAAGCAGGACAGTATTACTAATAGCAAAAGAAGAGAAATAGTAAAAATCAGGACTGAGATTTAGGAGATGGAAAATAAGAAAGCAATTGTGCTATTCCAGGTAGACTAGAGGAACAAATTTCAAAAACACGCATATCGATATAAGGAAAAGGGTTTATATACAAAAGGAATGGGACATGGAGAAAGCATCCCAGCCCAGTCCAGTCCAAAGTCATAAGTCCGAAATCAGTCTATAAAGTCTTCTTCTGACTCACGAAGTCACAGGTCAGTGGGTGCAGAATCCCAGTGCTGGCAGGGTACCTCACCTCCAGGGCTCAGGGTCCATCAACAGCAGAAGCAACACATCGCTGGCAGAGGTCTCCACCTGGCTGCCCCAGCTTCAGAGGTCTGGCTCCATCAGGGCAAATCTGTGTGGTCTCTCCGCCGGCTACTCCAGCTTCTCGAATGCTGCCAGCTTGTCTTGTCTGTGATTAATCATCTCTGAGAACTAACTCCCAACAACTGGGGAAGATAGCTTCTCATCTTCACGAGGGAAATATTGCGAGATTTCCCAGAAGTCTCAGGAGAAAGCCATGCCCACATAGAGGCCTCATTGGCTACTCAAAGGCTATCTCCAGATTAACAAGCTAGAATCCACCCCTACATTTTATTCGTAAAATTAACATAAGCATATGACTGCCACAACAATGGAAAAAAAATTAATGCTGCTAAAAGTTGGTTCTTTGCTATGATAAACAGAATTGACAAACTGCTGGCAAACCTAAACCAAACAAGGAGGGAATAAATTTCAACAGATAGAATGAGGGACGAAAACAGGTACATTACAAGACACCCTAAAGAAATCAAAAGGATACTGTACTTCAATGAATTCAACAACTTGGAAGACATGGACAAATTCTTGGAAAAACTGTCCTTGCTTAGACTCTCCCTGATGGACATCAAGAATCTCAGCACACTCATAGCAATAGAAGAAATAGACAAGGTTATCAAGGTATACCAACAAAAACATCACCTGGACCAGATGGCTTCACAGGAAAATTCTACCAAGCATTCAGGGAAGAGCTGATACCAACCCTACAAAAACTTTTCCAAAACATAGGAAAAGATGGCAAACGCCTGAACTCCTATGAAGCTAGTATAATGCTGATATTGAAACTGGGCAAGGATCCCCCAAGATTGACAACTACAGATGAATATCCCTAATGAACATTGATGCAAAAATACTTAATAAAATACTGGCCAATAGAATACAAAAGTATATAAAACAAATAATTCACCATGACCAGGTGGGGTTCATATCCAGCATGCAGGAATGATTCAACATATGAAAGACCATTAGTATCATTCACCATATTGACATGAAAAACTTGAACCACATGATAATATCGATAGATGTGGAAGAAACATTCGACAATATCTAACACCAATTCCAGTTTAAGACACTTCAGAAGCTAGGAATGGAAGGAAAATTGCTCAAGACAACACAAGCTATATATGAGAAACCAACAGCCAATCTGGTAGGTCAATGGAGTAAAGATTAACACAATACCACTGAAAAAGGGATTAGGCAAAGATGCCCCTTCCCCCCACTCTTATTTGATATTATACTGGAGGTTTTAGCTAACAACACAAGGCAAATAAAAGACATCAAAGGTATTCGCCTGGGGAAGGAAGAGGCGAAACTCTCATTATTTACAGATGACATGATTTTATTTATGGAAAATCTCAGAAGCTTCACAAGGGAGGACAGTACTGGAATCAATAGAGGAGTATGGCAGAGTGGCAGGATACAAGCTCAAGAAACAAATCTATCAGACTGTTATACACATCAGATAATACCACTGAAAAGGAGATTTTAAAAAGGTGGGTATCCTTCACAATAGTCAAGCACAAATTGAACTAAAATGGAATAAACAAAAGAGTGATGTGATATGAGAAAAATTATAGAATGCTATTACAAAAAAGCTAGCCTGACCTCAACAAATGGAAGCATATCCCATGCTTATGGATTGGAAAACTCAATATGGTAAAGATGTCAGTTCTACCCAAGGTGTTATATAAGTTTAATGCAATTCTGATACAGCTACCCTTATCTTTCTTCAAAGAAATGGGAAAAAATGATTACCAACTTCATATGGAGAGGGAAGAAGCCCAGAATTAACAGAGAACTCCTCAAGAAAAAGGACATCGTGGGAGGACTTGCTTTACCTGACTTTAGTACATATTATATAGCCAGAGTAGTTAAAAAAGTGTGGTACTGGTATAACAACAGATCCTCAGAGCAACGGAAAATAACTGAAAACCTAGAAATAAAATCATCAATATAAAGACAACTGAGTTTTGATAAGGGACCCAACAATACCAAGTGATAAGCAGATGCCCTCTTCAACAAGTAGGCCTGAGAAAAATTGGATATCGACCCGCAGAAAAATGAAGCAAGACCTTTACCTCACTCCATGCACAAGAATAAACTCAAGGTAGACCACAGACCTCGAGGTAAAACCCCAAACTATTAGTGCCATCAGTGAGGGAACTGGGACCAGTATGAGAACTTTGGCACAGGCTATCAAAAATAGGGAAGGACACAAACACAGAGGAGTCACAAATTAGCAAGTGGGATATGCTGAAGATAAAACACCTGTGTACAATCAAAGAATTTGCCAAGAGAGTAACAAGAGGGCCCATGGACTGGGAACACATCTTTAGCAATGACACATCAAACAAAGGTCTAGTTACTAAAATCTACAATACTCTTCTAGCTTCCAAAAAGAAAAAAAAAAGACCTAGTTGTCCTCTGAGGAGGTGGACAAAAGAACTGAACAGAAGTTTCACAGACGCAGAAATTCAAATGGCCAATAAACATATGAGAAAAAGTTCCCAATCATTAGCCTTAAGAGAAATGCAAATTAAAAGAACAATCACATATCACCTAACACCTTCAATGATAGCCCAATTCAAAAAATAAAAAATGTTGGGGGGCCACAGGGAGACCAAAATCTCATTCTCTGCTGGTGGACCTGTAGGTATGTACAGCCTCTATGCAAATTGATTTCATGATATCTAAAACAGATGGAAATTCAGCTACCATACAATACGATCCAGCAATCCCCCTACTACGCAGAAGAGGCAAGCAACAAACCTTGACCAAACATCTGTGCTCCAATGTTCATCATAGCATTCACAATACCAAGGAGATGGAAACAACCAAATTTCCATCAGCAGATAAAAGGATTAAAAAACTGTGGTACATACATAAAATGGAGTCCTATGCTAAAAAGTAGTGATGAATGCATGAAGCATATCACTGCATTTAAAGAACTGAAGGAAATTAAGTGAAGTAAGCCAAGTGCAAAAGGGCAAGTATAACATGAGTCTGCTGAGGTAAGCTTTTAAATAATGCAAAAAGGTATAGGGAAAAAGATACTGTGTACGAAAATTCCTAGGATGAGGTTCAGGTAGTATGGCAGGGGCCAGACCAAATCCAGGGCTATATATGGGTAATCAACTAAAAAGGAGTGCATTGTGTGTGTGGGGAAAGATAGGAGTGTGTCACGAGGGAACAGGGCACTGACCCACCCAAGGGGAGGGTATTGTTAATGTCTCCACAGGGAAAGAGGGACCAGACTTAAACCCGGTGCTCCAGGATGTGAATGCAGTGTGATGGCTTTGAGTGTGGAGCCAGTGGAGGGATCTGAGGCCCCACATCAATCTCAACTATGTGGACAGCCGCCCCTCCTCCCAGAGGAATTTACTTTAGCAGACAGCACTGAAGCTGCAGTTTGGGGAGAGGGACATGACTGACCAGAGCACATGGGAGCAAATGAATGGGAAGGAAGAGAGTGAAGGGCATGCTGGCCCACCAAGCCTTGAGGATGCTATCCCCACTCAGATCAATCAATGCATAGTGAGGACCACATGGCCAGCCCCACTATGAGACAGGACACCCCTCAGTGCCCCAAGGCTCTATCAGGGATAACACTGGAGACACAGGGTCAGGATTGCACCCTGTCTGACTCAACCACATGGAGGCAGAACACTAAGGTGTGCAGGAGAGCAGCAGGAGGAGCAGAGAATGGAAGTCCTGAGGAAGTGTCAAGGATAGACTGTGGGACCAGGGCAGGGCACCCCATCGGACTCCACCGGAGGACACTCCTAAAGGTCAGAACTTCAACTATTTACAGAGTTTTCTTTTTTATTATTTTTATTTTTTATTTTTTTACAGATTTATATATTTTTTCTGGACATTGTTTTGCTGTTGTTGTCATCGTTTTGTTTTGTCACTTTGTCTTGTTTTTGTGTGTGTGTGTGTGTGTGTGTGTGTGTGTGTGTTTGTACATTATCTCTGCAGGTCTATCTAGATAAAATAGGTTGGATGAACAGTCTGAAGGAGAAAACAAAGGAGCTTATGGTTCCGGTGGAACTTGGGGTGGTGTAGGGGGGAGAGGAGGTGATGTTAGCTAACTCAGGGACAAGGGGATAAGTGATCTGAAATCAGTGGCAAGGAGGGTGTGAGAGACCTGGTAGGGATTGATCAAAGTAGGATAACCAAGAAAAATGACTGAAACCCAAATGAAGGCTGAGCATGATAGTGGGACAGGAGGAAAGTAAAAAGGAAATAGAGGAAAGAAATAGGAGGCAAAGGGCAGTTACAGAGGTCTACATACAGGCATGTACAGAGGTAAACATATTTTTATATGATGATGGGGAAAGAGATCTACGTGCAGATATTTTTTATTAGTATTAATTAGTATTAAGACAACCGATGGACATTGGGCCTCCACTCAAGTACTTCCTCAATGCAAGAGCATTTTGTCCTTTAAATTGACATTCCATGATGCCCACCTTCCCGACACAATCACTGAAGACAAATGTGTGCATAAGAAAAAGTGGTGAAGAAAGTTGATGGTGCCTGGCTATCAAAAGATATAGCATCTGCAGTCTTAAAGGTTTGAAGGTAAACAAGTGGCCATCTAGTTCAGAAGCAACAAATGTATACTCTCTTTATACATTTACCTATGCTGGATTTCACACATAGAAAAATATTTTTAAAAAAACCCTAACAATATCCAAGTAAAACAGATAAAGACCTCAATCAAAAATAAAATAGAAAATACTAAACACAAAAACCAACTTCAAAAGGATCCAAAGGGAGATCAAATGATAGATTGTAAATCTTTACAGAAATAGAATTGACACATCTTTCTCCCACAGAAAAGCTAGTGACCTAAAATCACTAATTTTACCACACAGAAGTCAAATATTTCTCCATTGTGTTACCAGGGCTCCTAGAAAGTGTAGAGTGATGCCTATTTGATCTATGGCTTGTTGCTTCTAGGTGTTGTCTAGTTGGTTCTGACCCATATCCTACCCTCTGCACAAAGAACAAATTGCCTGGTCCCTAGCCATTCTCACAATTGTTCCTATCCTTGAGCCCATTGTTGTAGTCACCTGTCTATCAATCTTCCGGACGGTCTTCCTCTTTTTTGCTGCCCTTTACTTTACCAAACATGATGTTCTTCTCCAGACCCTGGTCTATGCTAAAAACATGTCCAAAACGTCTAAGAAGAAAGTTCACCATCGTTATGTCTAAGATACAACCCAGATACACACCTTTCCTCATTTTAAGTGGTGCAGCATTTTCTTGTTCTGTTTACATAACTGCCTCCTGATCCATGTACATGAGCACAATGAATTGTTTGGGCATTGCCATTCTTCTCAAGGTTATCCATAATTTTTATGATCCACACAATTGAATGTCTTGGCATAGTCAATGAAACACAACTGAACATCTTTCTGGTATTCTCGACTTTAAGTCAAGTCCATCTGATTTCAGCAGTTACCCCTTGTTCCAGACTGAACAGCTGGCAGGCTCTCCATCAATGTACTGCTACAATTATTGTAGCATTATGTTCAGCAAAATTTTACTTGCCTGGGATATTAATGATATTGCTTTATAATCTGAGCATTTGTTTGGTCCTTTTCTTTGGAATGAGTACAAATATGAATTTCTTCCAGTCAATTGACCAAGTCAATTGACCTTCCAAATATTCTAGCATTGAAGGGTGAGGGTTTCTTATGCTTCATTATCTTGTTGAAGTGTTTCAATTGGTATTTTTCAGTTTCCCGAGGCTTATTTTATGCCAATGCTTTCAGAGCAGCTTGAAATTTGTCCTGTAGTACCTTTGGTTCTTGCTCATATGCTCCTCTTGAAATGGTGGAATATTGATTAGTTCTTTTTGGTACAGTGAGTGTGTATTTTTCCTTCTTCTTTGATGATTCCTGCATCATTTAATATTTTGTTCATAGAATATTTCAAAATGGGCTGAGCCCCTGTGGTGTAAGTGGTTGAGTGCGGGACCGTGGCCCACTGGCTTGGTGGTTCAAATCCAGCGGCGGCTCTCAGGAGCAGCGCGGGGTAGCTCCCACGACCACCAGAGGCCAGTGATGGCCCCCCCACCCAAAAAAAACAACAAAACAAACAAAAGAATATCTCAAAACTACAACTTGAGACTGGAGTATTTTCTTTACTTCTCTCAGTTTACGATATACCGAAAGTGTTGTTCCTTCCTGGTTTCCTGTTTTGCTACAATATCTTACTAGGTCTTCTTGAGGTTCCCTTTGAAATTTTCTGCTCATCTCTGTAACGCGTCATTTCTTCCATGTGCCTCAACCACTCTGTAATTAGAAGCATGTTTCAGAATGTCTTCTGATATCCATTTTGATGCTTTATTTTCCTTATCTTTTAAACAACCATTTCTTCATGAATGTTTTTTTCTCATACAAACATTTGTATTTGCTGCTTTCTAGATAAAATGCAAAAAAAAAATACATACATGCATCTGAGTAGCTCCCTAGTGTTAGTGGGAAAATTCCATTATATTTCAGTTTCATTTTTCCATGAACTTTTTGAAACTCCCTTGTACATATTTACTAGTTCTTATGGCATTATCAACTGTGTTTATATTTTATATGTACACCTCACAGTCTATTCAAAGTCTGTGCTTAATTTCTTAAAAACAAAAGAGAAGAATGCACTCTCAAGTTGAAAGACTTTAACAATCTCTTCTGTGTTAAAAAAATGTTATCAAATAGGGGCCTTTACTGAATCTAGACTTAGAATTTGTTTACCTTATGTTTGGAACAGATGTGAACGATGTTTGTTATGTCCTCCAACAGTTCACCAGGTCTTCTATAATTAGTGCTTGAAGCATCAAATACGTTCGAGAGATGCTCTCAAATTCAGATGGGGTAGACTTCTTCATGTTCTGTAGCACTAGCTTTAGTGGTTGGTGCATAAATTGGAATAGTAGTTGTTTTGATTGGATTTCTTTGAAATCAGATATTTATTAGACAGAACTGTACTTCAAGATGGGTTTTTGAAATAGCCTTTTTTGACAGTGAATGCAATGCCATTACTCTTGATTGTGTCATTTCTAGTTTATCTATGATTTTCTCATTCAAAACCACCGGTGCCAGTCTATTTCAGCTCAGTAATGTCCAGGATCTTGAGCTTTATATGTTCCATTTAATTTTTGATTACTTCCTATTTTTCTACATTCCAAGTTTTGATTATTTTTCGATTTTTGTGACTTTTTCTTATTTAAAGTTGTGTCCCATCAGCAAATGAAGATCTGAAAGAGTTTACTCCCGCAGACTTTACTCCATTCATGTCACCATGCTGGCCTCTGCTTTGAGAAAGTGACTCGTTCTCAGTTATATTTCAAGTGCCTTCTGACCTGAGAGGCCCATGCTCTGGCACTATCTCGATAATGTTCTGTTTCCATTTTCAGAGATTCTGTATCTGGCATTGTTTCCATGATATGCATTAGGTTTTAGTGGCTACATCTTTGAATTGGCCAACTGATGCCTTCTTTGTCATTTGTTCATAGTCTGGCAGTTCTACTGAAGCCTGTCTACTTTGGGTGACTCTGTGGGCATTTGAAATGCCAGTGACATAGCTTCCACCATCACAGCCACACACAAGCTATCACAGTGTGAAAAAATGACAGATAAGGCACCTATGACAAATACTACAGGCCTTTCAGAGGTCTAGGAATAAGCCTACATCGCTTTGGGAAACCACCCTGTAAATTAAAAAAGCCTCTTCTTTGTGGAAACCCTCCACAGATTCCTAACAACAAAATGCCTTCTCTTATCACCACTGTTATTTCTTATATTTTATGAATTTTATTTCTTTATACTTCTGCCTTCTCCAATAAAAGTCAGAAGGCAGATATGAAATCGTGTATTGTCAGGTCACCTCTAATCATAATGCTTGGAACATAAATAATGAATGGTAAATGTTTCCATGTCATATGTAGTGCCAACCTTGAGGGAGCGCCAAAATTAGTTGCGGTTATGCATACAAATAAGCGTCGAACTTGTTGATTGATGTATGTCATAATGGTAGAATGTTGTCACAAAGGAGGAAGTAATCTGGTCATTTCAAGGGATAGAAATGAACATGAGGGTTTACAAGGGATGAATATAATTTGCTACCAGGAAGGAAAGCAGTGATATTTAGGCAAAGACAATAGCATATGCAAAAATACAAAAGCATGAAATGCACACACACACACATATACTCATACAGGCACACAGATGAAGTTTGAGATGCTTATAGAGTTAGATTCAGCTGTGAAAGTTTAGAAAAGCCAGTAGGGGCAAGATCATGGAGAGTCCAGTCAGAAAGAGTGGGAGAGTTGGATTTTTTCCCTGCAGACATGGGAAGCCATGGAAAAGTTTTATTATAGAAAAGGAACATATTGAAATGACACAGAAACAACAATTATATGCATCTGAAATTTTTGTCGTGTAACTGAAATGCCATAAGTGGGAGGCTCAGAGAACAAATTTATCTGACAATTCTGGGACTTAATAGTTCAAATCAGTGCCTGTTCTTCCTTGTAATTACTTCTATGCATTCCTTGGTTCCTTGGCTTATAAAGGATCTTTTTTTGTGTGTTTTATTTTTTGTTTTGGGGGGGCATCACTGCCCTCTGGTGGAAGGGGGAGGTCCACCCTTGCTCCTGGAGAGCTGCTGCTGGATTTGAACCACCAAGCTTGTGGGCTGCAGTCCTGCACTCAACCACTACGCCACCGGGGCTCAGCCCCTAAAGGATCCTTACATGGCAAGCAATCCCTTCCTCAAATATGACACTACCCACCTTATGTGCAAATATATTCAAGTATGATCTTGTTTAGGATGACAGTTTTTTTTTAAAAAAATCAGGATCACATATAGAGATATAGGGATTAACATAGCATGGTGTGTTGTATTGGATTGCTGAACGAATGTATGGTCAGAAGTTCAACCCTAACAGCTGGAGTGCCATGGAAAGATGAGATTTCACTCCCATAAATGTTTATAGCCTCTGACACCACATTGAGCTGTAGTTCTACTCTATTCCATATGGCAACTGTGAGTCATGATTGACTCAGTGTCAGTTAATATTCCAACCCTTATTTGTGGGGCTTGGTGTGAGGGAAACGTACTTTAATCCATAGCCATATTTTATTCACAAGAATGGAGAGGTAAAAATGAAATGTTTTACTCCCCACGGGTTACTCTAAAAGTTCAACCTTGACTCGCTGACACAATTCATAAAGGAATGCTCTCTTACCTGGTGACTGCCTTAGGGATATCATCAAATGGCCATTGAGGTCCAAAGAGTCCACATCCACTGGCTAGTAATGCAGTCATCTTCCCACTTTTCAAGTTAGCCTGAGCTTGCCTTGCACATCCTAATTCAGGGAGATTTCAGTTAAAAGGACTCTTTAAAAGACATCCACTTCTTAATAGTAATAAATCCTGTTTTCAGCTAGTATGACATAAGACAATAACTATGATGTCACTGAGTTACCCCAACATTCAGTGCAGGGAGGGTGGCAGCTCACTTGGACAATGAATAACAGATCCTGTGTTTCCTCCCCCCCCCCCTCAGATCTCTTAACAAACTTGGAGAAAATAGTTGTGTGATATGTCAATCTGATGGTTCTTAAGGAAATGGAGTCAAATAAATGTATTGTCAAGTATATTTATAAGATGAATTTATTTTCTTCTCGCTTATATACACAGCTACACACACCTGTGATCATGAATTTGTCTACATAACTCTCTCTCTATATATATGTATATATATATATATATATATATATCCAAGTGGAAGTTCTCTACAAGAGAATGTAGCCACTGTTATGCTTTCATGGGTGTGTTTTTGGAGAGATGTGCATGGGATGATGAGGAAAGTTGAGGATCTGAGTATATCCAAAATTTATGCACAGGCATTACTGTAGACTTAAGAATGCATAGACAAATAGACATGGTTCCTGGCTTTAAAATTACATCTGATATCAGGAGGATTTAGACAAAGTGAACACATGAATAAAATTCAAAGTAATATATTCTCTGGAGGAGTCTCTAGGAAAACAAGGAGGAAGAGACTGAAATCACCGATTAGACATGTATTTCCTCTTCAGCACAAGTCAGTTTCCTTAGAATTGAGACAATAAAGGCAAGAAGATGCAGACATTACCTTAAAGGTACTGTCATTTCCCAATATCTGTGAACAGGAAATCAGGGCACAGTGACTGGTGCCTCCGCCAGATTTCCGACATAATTGCTACACCTAGACAAGTGATGGTTTTTGTTTTGTTTTCTTTTTCTTCTGGATTTCATTACAAACCACTCTGTAATTTTGTTCTCATAAGGATGAACAAAGTCATCTCTTTTTGACTTATTACATCAATTTCCTAATCTTACAATGACAGGTAATTTCAGTTGTTAGCAAAGCTGATTGTATCCTATTTCTCATTCACTACAGGTTTGATTGGTATATATTGTGTGATGAGGCACAATTTAGAAATAATCAGGGTAGTCCCAAAGATTATCTGACACATGAGGTAAATTTAGGCAAAGACTATATTCACATCTCTCTAGCTTTAGTAGCAGAATTAGGGAATTTTGGGAGCTGGAAAGAAGATAATGACTGCTGCACATCCCTGCTGGAATGAATTGAAAGCTATTTGGTCACCAGAGAATGACCTCTTTAAGTATCACCATAATCTGTTTGTGACATACGCTCTGGGTCAAGAGCAGAACCAGAACTGCTAGTTCATTCCAAGGCAGTTCCTAGCAACTGCCAATTGTCAACAATAACTTGCAAGTTGGGTGAGAAATGTGTTTGTGCTTCCAGCGTTGAAATATATTATGATCCAGTGTGTGATCCAATCCAGTCTTTATGAATGGAGCTTGAATTATATCCTACATTATATTTCACTTGGTCTTAAAATGTATTTTAACTTTTTCTTCCCTTTTCACCCCTCCATACATCTCTCCCTTTTTAGTCACTGCATTCCCTCTCTTCTCTTCTTTCCTCATTCCATCCCAGTACATGTATCCCAGTACATGACTCCATATTCGAACCAGAATAGGAAATTTTCTGACAAATCCCTATATCTTTGAAATAGTCTTCAATAATCAGGACAAACACACATCAACAATGGAGTAAGTTTAGATCCTATGTTTATTAGTGACAAAATGGATTTCTTTTTGCTCACACTTTTATACATTGTTCGCTTGCTTTTTTCCTCTTTCCTCATGAAGGGGTAGAGAATGACATGATGGTCGTTCAAATTTGTCCCACTATAGACTGGTTCTCTTAGCTCATTCCTTTTCCTGCTTTGCACCCTCATTGGCATATCAACTTGTTTTTCTTTCCAAGTGAGTCACGTGGGCTTTTTGAAAAGGAGTTGATTTTGCTTTGAATAAAAGATACTACTGTACCATAAAACATAAAATAATAAAATAAGTAAACAAGTTGCTGCTTGTTCACTTATATTTGTCCTCCTCAGGGCATGGTAATGTGTATTTATTAGCAAAGCATATTTTGATTTAGCTTTACTGAAGAATTTTCATTATAATGAGTAGATGTGCTGACAAAAATTCTTCCATCTGAACTAAGGAAGCAGTAACAGTTTATACAGTATTAGAAATGTTAGTTTTAGTTTACTTTATTAAAATATTTTCATGACTTCCAGAGTATCTTTTGTTTTTAGATCATGAGATGTTTACCTAGGATTGACTCCAAGGTGGTTCTGTTGCCAATACATTTGCATTTATAATATTATGAAATTTGAATAAATATGAAAATTCTGAAATGGAAAGTAAAATATAAACTAAAGAGACACAGACTCTACACTTATTTTTTATTTTGCTGGTCAAGTCACCAAGAGTACAACTCTCCCCACCCAAACAAAACAAAACAAAAAACCTGCCATGCCTACATGGAAGCAAACTAAGAAGGAAAAAGAGAGAGTGAGAGTCTAGATTCCATATCAGCACACCAAGCCCCGAGGGCTGCTAAGACACAGATAGGACTGCAGAGCTGGCAATAGCTCGAGACATGATGTTCCCTCGCTGGAGTTTACTGTGACAGAGGACAGTACTGGGGACACAAGGCCGAGAGTGAGTCCGACTTGAACCTCCCACAGCGGGGCAAACCAAGAAGGGAACATAACATATCAGCGATGGAAGCCAAGCCAAGCCACAGAGCCCCTGAGGAGCACTTGAAATAGATTTCAGGCTAGGAAGGGCAGTTCCAGGAATTCCCCTAGGACCAGTAGGAGATGGTCATAAAGGTCAGTGGGCAGATCTGGAATAATGTATGTTTTTAGGGGGAGACGCTATTTTTTCTCTCTTTATCCAATCTTTTGTTTTCTTTTTGTTTGTTGTCATCACCTATCTAAGATAGGCATGGGACGCAAGCCCAAGGAGAAAACAACAGGACCCAAGGTTCCAGAGGGACTTGGGGAGAGGAAGAGGAGGGGGAGGAAGGGAGCGAGGGGTAAGCAAACAAGATCATAGACAGGGGAACAAGTAGGGAATTAAAATCAACAATGAGAAGGATGTGGGGGTGTAACAGCAATCTAGCTGAGAGGGATTACTAAGAGGCAGAATAAGGGCAAGCGTGATGGTTGGACAAGAGGAAGGTAAAAGGAAAGAGGAAAGAGCTAGGAAGCAAAACTGTGGACAGAGGTAGAAACATAGGTGTGTACATATCTAAATATACTAATTCATAAAATAGAGGTATTGACCTATGCACATTCTATTTATATGGTGATAGATCAAAGAAGTGGAGAGACTTTGAACCTCTGCTCAAGCCTTCCCTCAATGCAAGAACATTTCATTCTAACAAGCAGACATTCTGTGATGCTCACCTTCCCGGAATGATCGTTAAGACAAAATGGGTGCATAAGCAAATGTGGTGAAGAAAGCTGAAGGTGTCCACACACCAGCCTATGTGATCATGAGGTGCCAATGGAATCATCTCCCCATCAGGAGTATGAACAACAGAAACTAAGGAGGAAGAGAGATAGAGGTCATTGTAAGATATGAACATAATAATAATTTACAATTTATCCAGGGATCACAAGAGGGGTGGGGATCGGGTGGAAGAGGAGCTGATAACAAGGGATCAAATAGAAATTAAATGTTTAGAACATCAGTTCTCAACCTGTGGGTGATGACCCCTTTCGGAGTCAAATGACCCTTTCACAGGGGTTGCCTGATTCATAACAGTAGCAAAATTAAAGCTATGAAGGAGCAACTGAAATAATTTTTGTTTTGGGGAGTCACCACAACATGAGGGGCTGTATTAAAGGGTCAGGGCATTAGGAACGTTGAGGACCTCTGAAGAAAATAGTGATGGTAACATATGTACAAATATGCTTGATACAATTGATGCTGGCAGACCTGTAGGTATGTACAGCCACTCTGGGAATTGATTTCACGATATCTAAAACTGCTGGAAATTCAGCTCCCATTCGATATGCTTCATGCGTTCATCACTACTTTTAAGTCCAGTAACTTCACTAGAGTATCTTTTGATATAGGTTTCGTTGTGTAATAAAAAAGAAAACAAAACTCCCCGCCACTGGTCAATTCTGAGTCAGAGCAATTTGAAAGCGCAGGGTAGAATTACCCTGGTGAGATTCTGAGCTTGTGAGCCTTTACAAGAGCAGAAAGCCCAGTCTTTCTCCCAGGGACTAGCTGGTGGGTTGAACTGCTTCCTTTGCCGTGAGCAGCTACACCACCAGGGCTTCTCTTCATGCACGATAGCGCAGACTTTATACCATCATGAAGCTATGACCGCACTAGTATGTTAACAAGGAGCTGTCAGAGATTCTGGCCTGATTCAGAAGAGGACATGGACCAAGGGATATCATTGCCAATATCAGATGAACCATGGCTGATAGCAGAGGATATGAGAAAAATCTTTATGCGTTAAACATTAAGCATGGAGACATTTGAGTGTGCGGATCATAAGAATCTATGGATAACCTGAGAAGAATGGGAATCTAAGAACACTTCATTGTGCTTCTGCTAAACTTCTACATAGATCAAGAGGCAGTTGTGTGAACAGACAAAGGGAATATTTCATGGTTTAAAATCAGCAAAGACTTGGGGACCCAAAGCCCATCTGCAGGTGAAGCCACATCCCCTTATAGATGGGTCACATGGAGGAGAAGAGCCAATCAGGGTACAGTGTAGCAACAATGAAATATGCAACTTTCCTTTAATTTTTAAATACTTCCTCCCCACCACTATCATGATTCCAATTCTACCTTACCAATCTGGCTACACCAGAAGACGTACACTGGTAGAGATAAAAATCAGAAGCACGGGGAATCCAAGACATGATCCTTTTAGAACCAGCAGTGAGAGTGGTGATACCAGGAGGGTGGAGGGAAGGTGGGATAGAAAGGAGGAACTGATTACAAGGGTCTACATATAACCTTCTACCTGGGGTGTGGACAAGAGGGAAGTGGGTGAAGGGAGACCTCAGACAGTGTAGGATATGGCAAAATAATAATTTATAAACTATCAAGGGTTCATGAGGGAGTGGAAGAAGGGAGAGAAGGGAAAAAGTGAGGAGTTAATACCAAGAGCTTATATATAAAGAAAATGTTTTGAGAATAATGATGGCAACAAAATTACAAACGTGCTTTTGCAAAAAAGGGTGTATATATGGATTGTGATAAGAGTTGTATGAGTCTCCAATAAAATGATTTATAAAAATCAGTAAAAGTGTGCAACAAGGTTTTATCTTTTCACCATATTATTGAGTGTTTCTGCTGCGCTGAACAAATCATCGGAGAAGTTGGCTTATTGAAGACCAATGGGGGGTCAAGATTGGAGAAAGGCTTATTAGCAGCCTGTAGTATGCAGATGCACTGCTGTGCTCGCTGATGTGAGGAGGACTTGAGGCACTTGCTGATGAAGATCAAGAACTGCAGCCCTCAGTATTGGTTACAAATCAATGTAAAGAAGCCCAAATCCTCACAACAAGTAGTTCGATAGGTAACACCCTGATAAATGGAGCAAAGATTCATATTGACAAGGATTTTGTTCTTGGATCCACAATCGATGGTTATGGAAACAGCAGTCCAGAGATCAAAGGATGTACTGCCTTAGCTGAATCTGCTGCCCAAGACTTCTCTAAAGTGTTGACAAGCAAGGGTGTTACTTTGAGGATGAAGGTGTACCGGACCATGTTACTGTATATTGCATGTGCAAGTTGGACAGCGAATAAGGAAAACTGAAGAAGAATTGATGCATTTGAATTATGGTGCTGGAGAAGAATATTGAAAGTACCATGGACTAATAAGAAAATAACAAAAGACCCAAGTAAGAAGTGGGAAAAAGACATGAAAAGATAATTCACCAAAAATGAAGCACAAATGATTAGCAAACATATGAAAAAGTGTTCACAATCACTTCCCATGAGGGAGACGCAAATTAAAGCCATAATGAGATGCCACTTTATAGCCACAATGCTAACCCAATTCAAACAAACAGAAAACAATAAATGCTGGAGAGAATGTAGACATATTGCAACTCCTATACAATATCGGCAGACTTGTAAATATGTACAACTATGAAAAATGATATGGTGATACAGCAACTGGGAATTGAAATTCCATGTGATCCAGCAATATCACTATTAAGCATATATCCCAAACAAATAAGAGACACAGTGCAAGTGGATGTATGCTCTCCCATGTATGTAGCAATATCATTCACAATAGCAAGAAACTGGAAGCAATCCAAATGCCCAACTATGGAACATACACACAATGGCTTGCATCTCTGTAAAACACTGATGAAAGCATGAAACATTACAGGACACAGAAGAACCTGCAAACTCTGGTGTTGAGTGAAGCTAGTCACAAAAACACATATATTATCTGAGTCCAGTATTTTAAGAAGAAACACCAATTAATTCTCAGAGACCAATTCCCAAACAAAAGAATAGAAGGCTACCAACTGGCCATGAACCATACACAACCTCCCCTTATGTGCACTTCATGAGAATCACCTCAAATGAGAAGATCTCACATGATCTGGGGTCATTTCTTCAAGCAGCTGGGGAAAGGAGAAGGCCATCCACTTGGTACTACGCCACATTGAGAAAAAACTGTAGTAAATTAACTGGTCCTCCACAGGTCTGAGGGGAGAATTTTTCTGAAAAATCAAGTTAAGTCCAGGGGAGGAGAGCATCTACATTTTAGAGGAGGCTCTGATATTTCTGTTGGTGAGTATCGTGGGTAAATAGGGAGAAGAAAACTCATATTGGGGTGGGATGCTAAACAATAATTGTAGGGAATCTAAGGAGACAATAATTCCAATTTTATGTCCTGGGTCTGTATAAGATTCTTCTATTCAAATATGATTTACCTAAGACTTGCTGAACCATGTCATGGACTAAGTGTTATGATGACCTTAGTTTTTGGCCTTACATGGATCTCCCAAAGGCCATATCAGCAGGACTCAACATAAAAGCCTGATTGAACAAACCTAGTCCTACTTCGAAACCTCTTGTACCCTTGGACAAAGGGTACAAGATGGGAGAGGAAACAAAAGGTGGCCACACCAGGGCCATGGAAATGGCAGTCATTGGACCTGAATTAGTAGGCATTGCTTGAAAATGAACCCAGAACTGCCATATATTTAATAACTCAAGGCTCCCTTTGGATTAATATGACAGATTTTAATCTGATAGGCAAGAATCTGCACTTGCAAGAATTGATACAGGAAAATTTTCCCTCGCATCAGTCCCCATACTCAGTACAAATGGAGCTCAATCAGTTAAGAAATCCATCTGTAAAAAACAACCCATGGATTGCATCTCACAGCTGTACCACACTGTATAAATTCCTCATATCAACAGCATCTCAAATTCTATATCATTGGAAAAATTATTGATGTTGTCAGTGCAGTCATCTTATATAAAGATGATTAGCAAGTTTCCTTTTTTGTTTTTAAAACGTTTTCGACTTTTTCTTTGTCTTGCTTTTGCTGTTATTGGTAGTCTTGTGGGGGGTGAGGGGAGTTGGTCATAATATGACTACTAAAGTAAACTAGAGTTGCACATAACCTCTGGACAAGCAGATGGATTCAGGGCTCCCATTTAATTCTTTCCCCAAGCCAAGAACAGTTAGGTCTATTATATGGTCTTG
>PVJH01001657.1:69311-198312 GCA_004026705.1 Nesogale talazaci | reverse complement strand
GACACATTGGACAGTGTACAGGATGAAAAAATAATTTGTAAATTACTAAGGGTTCAAGGGGAAGGGGGGGAGGAAGGGTAATATAGGGAGCTGATAATGGGGGCCTGGAGGGAGGGAGAATGTTTTGAGAGTGACAATAGCAATGGGTGTGTAAAAGTGGCCTGAATACAACTGATGTTGTTAGGGATTGTGATGGGAGTTGTAGGGGCCCCCCAATAAAATGATTAATTTTTTTTAAAAGGGGGGGAGGGGAAAGGAGAGGGGTTTTTTGTTTTATTTTTTGAAAGAGGAGCTTATATCAAGGGCTCAAGTGGAAAATATTGGGAAATGTATGTGGAAATATGTGTGCAAATGTGCTTGATACAAATGATGTACTGAATGTTGTAGTAGCTGTAAGAGCTCCCAATAAATTTTTTTTTAAAAAAGCAGAAAAGTTCAGTTGATAGAGAATATAACACAGGAATGGCATTAGAAATTAAGAATAAAACAGTAGATGGGGAAAAGTAGATAGTCCTTCTCATGTCAAGTTATTGATCTTTGTTCTTGAAACCAGCTCAAAGCGAATAAAACATCTTATGATAAAAGAAAAAAATATACTGTATCTGTGGTCTTAAAGACAAACAAGTAGCAATCTAGCTGAGAAACAACAAAGTCCACATGGCAGAAGCACACCAGCCTGTGTAATCATGAGGTGTTGATGGGATCAGGTAACAGGCAACAATGATACAGAACAAAAAAATCATATCAATTTAAATAAGGGTGAATGCAAAGTGGAGACTCAAAGTCTGTCTGTAGAAAATTGGACATCCCCTTACAGCAGGATCACAAGGTATAGACAAGTCACTCAGGGTTCAGTATAGCACTGGTAAAACATAAACATGTCCTCTGTTCTTTAATGCTTCCTTCTCAACCCCCACCATCATGATCCCAATTCTACTTTACAAGTCTAGCGAGAGCAGAGGATGTACACTGGTACAGATAAGACCTGGAAACACAGGGAATCCAGGGCAGATAAACTCCTCAGGACCACTAATGAGAGGAGTGATATCAAGAGGATAAAGGTAAGGTTGGGGGAGAAAGAGAGAACTGATTATAATGATGTACATATGACTCCTTCCCTGGGAGACAGGCAACAGAAAAGTGGGTGAAGGGAGACATCAGTTAGTATAAAACATGAAAAAATAATAATAATGTATAAATTATGAAGAGAGTTCAAGAGAGTAGGGAAGGGAGGAGGAAACAAATGAGGAGCTTGTGCTAAGGGATCAAGTGGAAACAAAATATTTTGAAAATGATGATGGGAACAAATGTATAAATGTGGTTGGCACATGGATGTATGTAGGCATTGCGATAAGAGCTTTGTGAACCCCCAATAAATGGATTTATAGGATATATATATATATATATATATATATCAGCCATTGAAATCCATTTAGAGCACATTTTAACCCTGACACACATGGTTCACCAGGAGAAAGAGTCAGTCCAATGGCAATAGGTTTCTGTCAATTTGAATCTTGGCCATTGAGCCAATTCCAGTGTGTTTCCAGGGCTGTAAATCTTGACGTTTTTCTTTGGGGGGACCTTGCTGGAAGTATTAGGAAGTACACTTGGCCCTAGGAGCCAGTCATCTTCCCCAAGGAGAGCTTTTCTTCTTTGGCAGTGTTTCATGCATGCTCACTATCTGTAAGATAAGAGCAATCACACTTCTCGAAGAGAGCTGATGTAATAAGTATTGGGCATTGTACATAAAGCTGTCCACCATGCTTGGCACAGAACTGATATAGAGTAGAAGTTAATTATTCTCTTCTTCTAGTCCTTGCTCTAAAATGCCTGGAGTTTCACAGGCAGAGGTACTCAATGGAGATGTGGAGTTTCTTCATCCTCATTAGAAATGCGAGGTTCTGTCTTGGTTTTTTCCACCCTTCCTTGCTCAGTCCTTGGAAATCAACAACAGTTTGATTGACTAAGCACCGATCACATAGGGCTTCTACCAGACAGTTTCCACCACTACCACTCTCCCAACCCCCACTTGAACAGAGCAACTCAAATCTATCATATTCAAAATAGTGGCCGTGGTTTCTTTCCCAACACTCAGATCTTGGATCGCTAATCTATTCTATTTCAAAGTAAACCCTCTGTCCACTCAGAGACATTTTGGACACTTCTTTTTTATACATCAAAAAGTAAGTCTCAGTTATTACATTTCTCAAATCTACCCACATACCTTCCTTCATCTTCACTATGTCCACCATTGTTTCAAAGAATTTCTATCTCTGCCTAGACACCTACAAAAAGCTTTCTCATTGGACTTACTGTTTCCACGCTCACCTCTTTCATGTGATCTGTACACACAGAAATTAATTTAAGAAGCTAAATATGATCACATTTTTCCTCCAGCTTAAATCCTATATAAGCTTTTCATTATGTTTAGAGTAATTACTTTTTCGAATCCCACCCCACAAGCCTCTGCATATATTTTCCTCTCCTTCTCAATGGCTCCTTTTTATTCCTATATCCCAGTTCACGGGTACTTTCTCATAAGAGATTTCCCCAATCAAATGTAAGTAATGTAGTATCCCTTTTCCTGACATGATTATTATGTGTCATCTTACTCATACATTCCCTTTCTTGCACTTATTAATATCAGAAACTATCTTGTTAATTGTAAGTTTACTTAATATAAAACCCATTGCTGCTGAGTTAATTCGATGTATTGTGGCCCTTAAGGACACAGTAGAACTTTACAAGTCTGCTTTCTCCCGAAGATCCAGAATGCTATGATCAAGGCATTTGGCTACAAATGGAAAGATTTACCATTTGAACCCATCCAAGTAAGAAGTGGTAGTCTGCTTCCATAATGATTACAACCTTGGGCACCTTATGGGGACAGTTTTACTCTTTCTTAAACAGGTTCTCTTAGTCAATTGACTTGATGGAAACCAGTTAGCTTTATGAAAGCATACTGCCATATTTATCTCCTGTGGAACAGGTGCTGAAGGACAAGTAAATTGGAAAGAATAAAGGGTGAATAAATGAACGCATATAATGTTGATAGATGGAAAGCCTCTAGGCATGGAGAAGGTCCAAAGAGGAGCTCTAGATTTATCATGTTCAAGGATTGGCAAGGAATTGAAAGTCACTGCAAGGTAGTTAGACATCAGGAGATTAAATAACTATCCATTTGGAAAATCACATAAACTGACGAAGATATTTGTGCGGAAGGAAAATACTGTTTCTACTATTTGTCTTGGCAAAATAGACTAGTAGAAAAGTGTTCTATTCCCTCTACATTCTGTTGTAATTTCCACTTACTAGCTCCATAGCATTTTAATTCCCATCAATTTAATCAAGAGCTGATGTTGAAAGGATAGCTTTCTTGGAAGAAGAAACCCTGAATCACCATTTACCCAATATCTATGATGTGGCTACTCCTATCCGTTCAGATTGCAAAAAACAATATGCCACTAAAATTTCTGAAAAATTATCAACCAGCTGCTATGAGTCTACATAAGTGCTATAAATAAAACCCGTAGATAATCCCTCTCACCCCAATTCAGCTTTCCTCTTTTTATTTTTTGGAGGGCATCACAGCCCTCTGGTGGTGGGAGTAAGAGGACCAGCCTTGCTGCTGCATTTGAACCTCCAACCAAGTAGGCCGCAGTCCTACGCACAACCACTACACCACTGGGGCTCAGCCCCAGCTTTTCTCTTTTATTACAGCTTTTTTCCCCCAAATGTCTCCATCTTACCATTGGAAAGATCTGCGTAATAGGTTAGAGAGCAGAAGAGAGTTTCTTCATCCATTTTCATACTATTTTAGTATCAGAAGAATATTTTCTTTGAATGCATTGAAACTTCTGTATCGGGATCTCTCACTTAGATGGGGCTCTGCTAATACCCACACTTGTCTTAGCAAATTATTATTCTTAATTTTTAAAGTTAATTTTTAAAAGTAACAACACAAATCAGATGTCACTGAGATAATTCCATGTGTTTCAGAGAAGAACACAGTCCATAGTGTTTGCAGTGACGGATTTTTTTTTTTTTTAAGAAGCAGATCACCAGAGTTTCTGAGGTACTTCTGGCTTGATTTAATCACCAACCTTTTACTTAGGTGAGCGTGCTAATTATCTGCATGGGGTCTCCAAATAATAAAAGTGGTCTTCAAAATATAAAACTTAAGGCTCCAAAAAGTCTGAATTTGTTGCTCTCTAGCACATAAAACTGGGTAATAGTTCAAACAGACAGATGAACCTAGCATATATACCGTGGTTTGTATGCTTTAGAGATCTCTAAATGAAGTGAGCACGCCTACACTTCTCTTGGTCACTGTCATACTTCTCTGAACACTGGTGGGTTCTTTTTGTTGTTTTTTTCAGCCTTCTTATAATGTTGAGAACTATGTAAGAATGTTGATTATCTGTAGCATTTCACATCAGTCAATATCAAACACTCCCTCTATTAGCAAATGAAGTTGTATATAGATATATTCTTGACATCAATATGCTAAAGTATTTTACTCACATGGCCCATGCATTTTGTGGCATCACAACTGTAGTTTTCGATCATTGATGATCCCAGACCCAATCACACTTAAGGTAGAGTAAAGCAAACTCACAATCAAAGCACAGGACCTTTTGGAAAGCAAGATCTACCTTGTCCTGACACTGTCCTTCAGGGAAAAAGTCACTTATTTCCTGAATGGAATAAAGCAAAGGCAAGTGTTTACCATGTACAATAATGTGTGTCTGTGGATGGCATTTTTTCATTCATTAAATTTTAAAGGGCAAGCATTCTTTGGTATCTGCAGCTAGGTCACTATGCTTCCTATAATGCTTCCAGCCACCTATTGTGCAAGTGCATCAAAGTTGGGGCACCCACAAATGAGAACACAGAAAGTTATGGGTGGGCCGGTCTAGAAAGAGCGGGCCTATCCATGTTTGTTAGTTAACATGCAATTGTATTTCCAGCATCATCAGCTGCTTCAATTCTGCCCAAACTTAGCCAATATGTTTTCATCTGTTAGTAATTAAGAGTTATTTTAAAACATTTCCTGATTCTTTCTTCAGTCTTACCTATAAATCAAATTACAGAAAAATAAATTTGATTTTGAAATAGGTTGGGGAATATTTCCTTTTTTGTGTGTTTTTCTGGTTTGCAGTATTTACAGACTTAGATAGGAAAACATGAGACACACAATTAAGGGTGACCTCCGTAGACCAAACAGTGTACATACAAGTAGCATGGCATGAATTATGAAGAATATTTTACAAAGCCAGAAAGGAAAAGTTTCACTGATATAAAATATACGGATATGGGGCTGAGTCCCGGTGGCATAGTGGTTGTGCGCGGGACTGCGGCCCACTGGGATGGAGGTTCAAATCCGGCTCCCAGGAGCAAAGGCTGGGCCTCCTACTCCCACCACCTGAGGGCAGTGATGCCTAAAATAAAATTTAAGAAAGTATATATATGGATATGAAAATGACCTGTCTGATGGAGTAGAACTGCCCCATCAGGTTTCCCAGATGGTGGTCTTCTAGAAGCAGACTGCAACATTCTTCTCTGAATCAACAGCTCTTTCTGTGAGCAGCCCAGTACTGAACCACTACACCAGCAGGGTTCTTTTCAAGAAGTCAGAGTGACTAAATCAATCTTACAAAACAAATAATAAAAAACAATTTTATATGCAGCAAAAGCATCTTTAGCTTCACTTTAGGCTAATGATTTTATTTAGCTAACATTCCCACTATTTAAAATACAATGTCATTTTAAACATTCAACTTTTATGCAGGTGCATAAGAATGCATCCGTGGAGTAAAATAAAATTAGTTTATGTCTAGTAATTTCACTTGATGATGTCATTGCTGCAACTTTGCTTTAGGGATCATGGGTGAGAGAGGCAGAAGAGTCAGCAACTTAAAAGTAGTGTCGTGGGAAAGAAAAATGCAAACAAATCTGTCTGGAATTTAAAAAAACACACAAAATAAATAAGATTACAAAATAAAATTAAAACTGCTTCATCAAAAAACAACCCTGCAAATTCCTGACCCTTCAGATCGAAATAGTGGTCAGAGTGACTGAAAAAAGGAAGAGAAGCAGAACTGTAGTGGACTTGGGGGAGTCCATAGGGACTTACAAGCTCATTTCAGACATTAAAAAAACACAAAACTGTCCAGGAAGAAGTACAGTCAATGCTCCTTCAAGAAAAAGATGGTGAGCTGTTTGCCTCACATACTCTGGACATGTTGTCCACAGTGACACCATGCTTGTTACATAGAGGGGCAGCCTTCAGCAAGATGGATGGACACAGTGGCTGTATCAGTGACTCAAACATGAAGACTATTGTGAGGGCAGCACAGAGCTGAGTCATGTTCTGCTCTGCTGTCCCATGGGTCCATATGAATCAGCATGGGTCTGATGACACGATGTGGTGTCTTAGCTGAGCTCGCTAATCAAGCATGTGGTGCAGCTGCATGTATCTCTGAAGGCAAGGTTGTCTCAATCTGGAGAGGTTTTCTTCTTTCATCTCTTAATAATTCTAAAAACTTAATCTCTCTTACTGGAGGTCTACTTTAAGTTTTTTGCTCAAACCACACTTTTCCATATATCAAAATGACACCACTTTACTCATATCTTCATTCCCGTTGTTTGTATTTTCTTTCTCACTGTACTTCATTTAAGGTAGCTACTCTATTGTATGCCTTGCTAACCCGTGGCAATTAAATCAGAGCTTTGAGAAGGAACTATTTTGGCAAAGAAAAATTATTTGCTATAGCTCTTTTTGTCCATAGTCTTTGTAACTCCCACTAATGACTGGGTGGACACTTGAAAAAAGATATAGAAAACTCTATTCAAGGTAATTGGTTCATTTTATAAGGAGTATAACATGAGCCACCTCAGGAGCATGAACAGAGAGTCTTGCAATCATGAAGAAAGAAGAGTTAGCAGAGAAGTACATGAGAGGGTTTGAAGTGATCAAGGTAGCTTAGGCACCAGGGCCCACAGCATGTGTGAAGGACTGTGCTGACACTTTGAGCAGTAGGCTTCATGACCCCTGAACAAGTAGAGTTAACGAGGGTCGCTTTTAGAACAGGATGTCTATAATTTGCTTGTTCTAATCATTGAACTCCCCTATTATACCCCCCCAATCAGGAGCATTTTCTGATATTTACAATGAATTCCTGAGCCCAGTCAGGAAATAGAGTGCCATGGGAGGGATGGTTGGCCTCAGAGAGGATGCAGAAGGATGAAGAGGAGCTGGTGTCAGACTAGGAGAAAGAAGGATAGAAGATAGAGGAATAAGTGACCTCGGCCTTATGAAAAAATGCCTTGGTTTGGTGTGGAGTTGCTTTTTCTTCTCCTTTGTGTGACTGGAGGAGGTCAAATGAGACCCCGGGCCATATTTTCATCCATATACTGTGAAAAACATCTTTCTGGTATTCCTTGCTTTTAGCCAAGATTCATGTGATATCTCTTGTTTTCTTCTTCTTGCTAATGCCAAAAATTCAATGGTGGAGTTCATAACAAACTGTGGATAACCTTGAGAAGAATTCGTGTTCGAGAATAGTACAGTGTGCTCATGTGGAACTTGTACATGGATCAAGAGGCAACTACACACGTAGAACAGGGAATACTCCATAGTTAAAAATCAGGAAAGGCGTTTGATTAGGTTTTATCCTCTCACCATACTTGTTCATTCTGCACACTGGGTAAATCATTAGAGAAGCTGGATTAGATGAAGAAGAATGGGCCATCGGGATTGGAGTAAGGCTTATTAACAACCTATGCAGAAGACGCACCTTGCTTGCTGAAAGCGAGGAGGACTTGAAGCAGTTGCTCATGAAGATAAAGGATTGCACTCTGCAGAATGGATTGCAACTCAACGTTAAGGCCCAAACCACCAAAACAGAACCACTAGGTCACATGATAAAGGGAGGAAAAGTTAGGGATGTCAAGCATTTGGTTTTGTATGGATCCACAACCAATGTTTAGGGAAGCAATAGTCAAGAGATGGAGAGTTATGCTGCACTGGGTAAATCTGTTGCGCAAGACCTCTTTAGATCATTAGAAAGCGAGGATGTTACTTAGTCTACATAGGAAGACTAAGGTTCGCCTGACCCACGTGATATTTCAATTCCCTCATCTGCAGGTGAAAGTTGGACATTGATGAGAGAAGACTGAAGTAGAAACGCTGCACTTGAATTATGCTGATGAAGAATATTGAAAGCACCACAGACTATTAAAAGGCCAAACTGATCTGTTTCGGAAGAGATAGCCAGGGTGTTTCCTAGAGGAAGGATGGCAAAACTTCATCTTACATACTCTGGACACGTCAGGAGAGATCAACCCCTGGAGGAGAACATCATCTCTGATAAAGTAGAGGGGAAGTCCCTCAAGAAAGTGGATCAACACTATGGCTGCAACTCTGAGCTCACGCAGAGGAACAATTATGGGAATGGGAGAAGCAGGCAGTGATCCGTTCTGTTGTGCATAAGGTCACTTGGTCAGAACCTGCTCCATGGCACCTAACAACAGCAACCTTAGATGCAAATGCTTAAGAGGTCCTAGGTCTTTCACGCTAATCTTCCATTTAGCAATGTTAGATACTCAATACTGTTATCAGGATAAGGCAGCACTTTAGGGTTTTCTTGTTGCTGTTGTTTAGATTTCTGAGATCATGAGCTTTGAGTTACATTGCTGATGGAATCCCACCTCTCTTGCTTATATGCTCTGTGACCACAGATGAAGTTTTTTTTTGGGGGGGGGGGCATCACTGCCCTCTGGTAGTGGGAGTAGGAAGCTCAGCCTTTGCTCCTGTGGAGCCGCTGCTGGAATTGAACCTCCATTCCCAGTGGACTGTACACAACCACTATGCCACCAGGATTCAGCCTCAGATGAAGTTCTTTAGTGCCCAGGGCATCTCATTCCTTTTCTATAAAATGAGGTTGTCATCATGATCACCTAAAGAAGTTAGAGTTCTTAAGTATTCAGAAAGAGACATACACAAAAAGGTTCATGACAGATGTCTGGCACGTATGCTCAGCGATGAAGACTACTGAATGTTTGGTGAGCAGTCAGAAGAACAAATAAATTTGTCTTGGGAGAAGTACAACCAGAATGCTTCTTAGGAACAAGGATGATGAGAGTTAATCTTGTGTCCTTTGAAGATGTTGTCAGGAGAGCTGAGTTCCTGGAAAAGGATATCCTGTGTGCTAGAGGAGTCAGCAGTGGAAGAAAAGGAATCCCCTCAATGAGATGGATTGCCAAACGGCTGCAACACTGGAGGCAGACATAGAGATTTGAGGGATAATGCAGGCTCAGACAGTATTTTGTTGTACACAGGGTCGCCCGAAGTCCAAATAACTCAACAACCCCCAACAACAACAGCTTGAGGAATAAAATGTATGTCATTACAGACAGAAAGTTCACTGATAGCACTACTCATATTATCGTGGGATACCTCTTTTGGTGATTTACAAATAAGATCTATAACTTGATCTCAAATTTGTAGCAATGAGTTTCCATTGTTTCATTTTATCCTATACTCTTATTTCCCTCTAATTTATCCATAGTGCGCATGTATTTTAAAAAAATGGGAATGCAAAGCTCAAAATAGAAGTTGATATAATTCCAGGATCTTAGACTGAAAGTATCAATTTGACTGAAAATACTTTTGGAAGAGTTTGCAAAGCAATTTTCCACTTTAACTCTGTGCTCTAAGGAGTGCAAAGGGTCACATCTATAGGAAGTATCTTGCAGTGTTCTCAAGAGCTTATGATGTAGGAGGGGAGCTCCGTAAACTGCTGCCATGATGGAATTCGTCTTTTGAACTATCAGGGAGCAATACTTGTGAATAAAGGGAGAGGGGAAGAAGCAGAACTGTGTAGTGGAAGAGGTTGAACTGTGCTGCAGGCCCACTTACTCTGGGAGAGGGCCCTGGAGCAGGGACTGCCCATATGAGTCCTGTGTTTAGCCCCAGCATCACTGGCTTCTGGCTCATGTGCCTGTCTTCAAAAACTATCTCATTTATTTCTAATAATATTATGTATATATTTGTGGTATCATAAAATTCTCCAGATGAGGAGTCTAAAACACAGCGATGTTAAGCAGTGTTGACAGCATGACACGTCTAGTGGTTTCAACTACAGGATCCCTGATTGTAGAATCTATCTTATTAATCACAAGGCCACCATGGCCCAGAGCAAGGAAATCTGTCATGTCTCCTGACCTAGCTGGTGAAATGTTGTTCTAAAATCATAAAATAACTCATAGACCTAATTCTACAAGCATTCTTGATAATGTTTGACTTGTTGAAAATCCATGGAGAATATGAGAAGTAGACAGATGTTACACCAATTTAGCAAAAAAAAAAAAAAAAAAAAAAAAGAAGTTTGCATTTGAACCATAAATTATAAATGCTAAAATTGTAAACATTACTCATGAGCATCCAACCTGGCCCATCAAAAATTAATTCCACCAGACAAGTCTGGTTTTATTTCTTTAGGCAGTGATAGATAAATACATTAGAATTATATGGTAGAAAGTGATTCTTTATTCTTTTTTAATGAAATTACAAAACAAAATTTAGACTTGATTCTAGAAATAGGAAGATATAGGTGATTGCTTACATGTTTTATATGATAGAATGCCACAAATGCATTTAAGAATGTTAAATATGGGGCTGAGCCCTGGTGGTGTAGTGGTTGTGTGTGGGACTGTAGCCCACAGGATTGACAGTTCAAATCCAGCGGCAGCTTCCCAGGAGCAAGGCTGGTCCTCCCACTCCCACCAGGGCAATGAGGCCACCCCCCCCCCCCCCCAAAAAAAAAAGAATGTTAAACCTAATCTATTTAAGTTCCATCATGCCAATACACTAGTATTTTTAAAATTCACATTACTATTTCAAGGTCTTTTTAATACTGTTTTTCAAATTTTGTCCGTTACTCCCCCCTCAACAGTTTTATTGGCATATAGTTTACATATCATATAATTCAACAGTTCAATTGCATCTCGAGGAGTTGTGTAATCATCACCACAGTCACCTTTAGAACATTTTCTGTATTCTGGTCCTCAGCATTATTTACTTTCAATTTCCCCCCAATCTCCCCGACCACACCCCCTCGGAGGCCTTAATCCCATTACCGTCTGTGTAGATTCAGACACACATTTAGAAGGAAATAGCAAGCAAAGTAGATTATAGTATGATGTTGCTTGAAATACTAAGGTGGCAGCGGAGAGTGATTAGTTTCATAAGTTATCCTTCATCCTCACTTACATATTCAGGAACACCATTCAGGACTAGACTAAAGGCAGAATGGTAATACAGGCAATCGGGAGTAAGTGTGGGTAACACAAGGGGAAACAGTAGGAATGAAGACATTATTTGCAGGCTTTCAGAAGTATCTTCCCATTTTACACTGGGAATCTCTCACAATATGTAAAGTGAAATAAATTGCTTCTCAAATCTGAGATGAGGTACCGACAAAATTTCAAGCTTGTGAAAGCACCGAACGGTACCTCTAGCTATTGGTAACATTTTGAACTACTGAAAGCGATAAAAGGAACTTCTCCTTATTGGGGTGAAGGCTGTGCCAGGCCAAATCCAGAAACTTTAAAGCCAAAGTTACCATTGACTCATTCAATAGGCACGAAGCAAGGTCCCAAAGAGAACAGAAGAGGCTAGATATTGACATGTACGTGAAAGTAGGATAATCTCATTCAAAAAACAGAAGGGTGGTTTGTTTTCTCTTCTTACATAATTAAAAATCAAGAAAAATACGTTGAGTTAAAATAATACCAAAAAGATCAGGTATTTCAAGAACTCTGATTTTTCAAGATAGTTTGTCTCCAATGCTTTGGAAATGTTTTCAGGTCAGCCCAGTCACTGGAAAAGGATCCCAGGTTGGTAAAGTAGACTGTCAGCAAACGAGAGGATGTTCCACCGTGAGATGAATTCCGTGGCAGCGTGGCTGCAAGAGTGGCCTAGGCATGGCGCCATGCTGGTGAGGCTGTCCCAGTGCAGGCAGTGTTTGTCCCATTGTCCACGGGGTTGGGAAGTGAATGGGAACCCACTAGACAGCACCTCAGAGCCACCTATGAATGACCTCCAAATGTAGCTATGTTTTATTCTAAATATTGTCTATAGCAGTAATAGCAAGAAAAATGAAATCCTATATTCAAGAATATATTTTCTTCATAGAGCTTGAGATTGTCTCCTCATTCATTTTTGGTAAAAGCAGGACATATCGCTTTAAAAATGCATTTTCTACTAAAGAATAAAAGCCCCAACATGTCCAAATTCTCTTCTGCATTCTTTGTATATATTTTTATTAGCTTTCCCTGTCTCTGTGCCAATATTTGCTGGCTTCCCACTTGTGGAATCTCATGACCCTGCAAGATGAGAAGAGCAGTGGCCCAGAAAGAATGGCAGCAGTTGCATGTGCACCACAGGCTGGATATCTACGCATGTAATTAAATCAAACGTCTCCACCGGGACCGGAGGATATCTACGATTTGTCTCAGCTGGGGGACTCGCAATTATCATAGCGAGAAAACAGAAATATTTAGCTTTGTTGTTTAACAAAGAAGTTGGGCAAGCAAACAATGAAACAAGAAAGATAGCATCAAATAGCAATCCGTTAGAAATATTTTAATTCTGACCACAAATAAAAAAGGCAAACAAGAATATAACATTATACTTAATAACACACATCTTGTGTCAGAGATTGCAGGCAGCCTGCATTTGTAAGCAAGGGCAGCCATCTAGATACGCAGCCTGCGGGATGCAACAAGCAAGCAAACAAACAAACTCCCTGCTATCGAGTCCGCGCGAACTCAACACCGCTCTATAGGACCGGGAGAAGCTCCTCTGTGCGCTTCAGCAGAGTGCCACTCATCCCGGGAGAAGAAACCGCATTTCCTTCCACAGGGCAAGCGGTCATTTGCAGTGAGGAGTCCACTTCCTCACAGAACAGGACTCAGAAAATCGTATTCTCTGTTCTAGGTCTACCCTTCTTTTGTGTCTCTTCAAAATACTCTTAGTTATTCAAGTTAGAATGCCTGTAGTTAGACAATTCAAGATGAGGGATTAATTTTTTTTCAAAATTCTTGATCAATCATTATTTTAATAACTCTCCTCCCATGAGACATTTATCTAAGCAGTATTGCTCAGAAGAATACATCTCTGATAGTTTGCATTAAGGCATCATGGTAAAAAGAAACATGTAGTTCAGTTCAATACCCTTCACATACTGTGGACTTGTTGACATGTGAAGATACACCACTATTATGAAGATGCACTAAACGAAGTATAAGTGATGATATGGGAAACTAAGAGCGGTGCTGAACATTGTTCATATCATTGTCAACCAATTCAGGCAATCTGCAAAACAATCTGAAGGCACTTTGATAGCATGAGTATGTCTTATGATTCAGTCGTGCCACCTTGACCATAAATTCTAATTTCTAACTCTGGTACACAAATGCACATACAGAAAGATGTTCATCCCAGAAGTGTACATGCATTTTACTAGGAAATTGTTGTCGATCTCAATGTTTATTGCTAAGAAAACTGATAAGCAAGATGTAGCGGTTATATTATATAGGATTCTAATCAGGGTTAGACAGAATAGGCCGGATGTCCAAATAACAAAACAAGCAGGCTAAAAGCACAGTGTTGAATGACAAAGGGATAAGGCAGATGAGATTTATTATCAAAATAATAATAAATTCAAACCACATTCAAAACCACATTAGCATCGGAAACAAGGCCATCTCTCTGAGCATATCAAGTGTAGTAGAGAAGTTGCCAGCAAGGTGAAAAAGAATGGTCAGTGCGGGTGGGCAGGAAAAAAAAATTAAGTCAGAGAAAAACAAAATTGCCTTGTCTGGGTTGTCTATGAACTGAAAAAGAATAATAATTTACATGTCACACTAATAACAAACCCACAGTTATTGAGTCATTTCTAACTCAAAAGAGCCATATGAGACAGAGGAGAACTGCTGCTTGTGTTTCTGAGGCTGTAAATCTTTGTGAGAACAGACAGACGCACTAATCTCACACAGAGCTGCTGGCGGGTTTGAAACGCTAACATTGTGGTTAGCAGTTCAGTGCTTACCTCACTACCATCAGGACATCTTACACTAAGTCCATCAGAAAGAAAGAACTATAAGGTTAATAACTAAAATAGTTCACTGTAATATCTTTAACAAAAAGTACATGTATATCAAAATTCCAGTGGCTTCTTTAGGCTCACATGTCTTCTGTATAACCTGTCTACTTCTCATTAAAGTTTGCCTATATTGACTGTACCTTTGGTTCAGGGACACACCACACTCCTGCATACCCAAGCATCTTAGTTCATTCAGGTTTTTACTTCCTTGAAAGCTATTCTGTTTTGTTGTTGTTGTTGTTGGTGGTGGTGGTGGTGTCAGTGCTTTTTGTTTTGTTTTTTCATTTTCTTCTGGGTTTATTTATTGCTTTGCTGTAACGTTATCTCTGTTAGTCTTTCAAAAAGGTCTTCACTTCTTCTCTGTGAGAACCCTTAGCTTGATTCTTAACAGTTCACAGTACACATGTCAGATGAACTCCATCAAGAAAGATGCCACTTCTGCCTGTAACATCTGCAGCATCAAGCACTAGCTCAACATAGATTGAAAACTCACAGCTTTTGAAAAAATGAACTGTAGGCACAGAAGCCCAGCCTTGTTCCTAGAGAGTAAATAATATTTTTAAGGTAGAAAAAAGATATAAAAGACTATTTGCAAGCACATCTTCCTGTCACTTGCTGTATTTAAAAAAAAACAAAGACAGATTTCATCCCTAAGTCCAGGAAATATTTAATTGTCATAAGGAGCTTAAGTACATATTTTTGTCTTCAAAATACATACAGGTATACAAGTACTGAGTAATTATATATATATATTAGTTATTACTTTATTCATTCAAAATAATCTGTTTTGCTAATATTATATCATTGCAACCTTCATGTATGACAAGTTGTATATGTTCAAATGTGTTGATATACCTTGTGCAAACAAATATTTTCTGACAAAAATCTGCCTTATATACATAAATAGGCTCTCACTCACTGCCATCAAAATGACACATAGTGACCCTAAAGAGGGCTCTCAGGACTGTCACTCTTTGGGGATCAGAGGACCCAGCTCGTGGTTGGCAATCTATTGCTTATCCCACTGCCCCACCAAGGCCCCCAAATTGTTCACTATGAAAGAAAGAGGAATCAATCTGTACAGATCTCTTATATTTTGCCTTCTACAACTGAAAATGCCTTTGAACCTCAGCTGTGGCTCATAATATTCCCTGTTTTCATTTTAAGAGAATTATTCTCTTTGAAGAAACTGAGTCACAAAAGGATTATTTAAGGTCACACCATGAGTCAGTAAGTTTGCTCGGAATGAAAACCCAGAGTGCTGATTCACTGCATTCTAGGTGGCGAGGGCTCGGCCGCAGTCCTCAGCTGCCATACCCAGTCAGTCTGAGGTCAGTTCCTGATTTACAGAAATCACAACTGCCTTCAATCATCGCAGATGGAAGTCTATAGGTTCTGACATGTGTCCTGTGGTATCTCTAGTTTTCTTGAAAAAGGAAAGCCTGTAAATAAACATAGTATATAAAAACAGTAAGGCAGAGGATCTTTAAAACCTTTATTTACACTGAATACACTGTATAAAAACTCCAAAGCCCACTAAGATACTTGTGTACAACATCACATCTCACCAAGGGCAAATATCACAGTTCCTTCAAACTAATAATCCAAAGGGACATTAGCATCTCCCCATTTTCCTATAAACACTTTGACAAATGGAGTTCTTTAATTGATGAATCACTGATACTTTTGCACCAATACAAATGCTATATTCATTTAGTCAGTTATTCCCATGAGATTAGCAAAAGTGGCTAGCACTATTTGATATTTTCATTAAAAACTGATAGTTACTAGAACTGTTCTAGACAAAGTGCACATCTGCCTTTAAAGTTATTCTTATGGGGCTGAGCCCCGGTGGCGTAGTGGTTGTGCGCGGGACTGTGGCCCACTGGGATGGAGGTTCGATTCCAGTTCCACGGAGCAAAGGCTGGGCCTCCTACTCCCACCACCTGAGGGCAGTGATATAATTTAAGTGATACAATTTAAGAGGTTTGGTGAACATCTGTGTCCAATGTGATATATTATTTAATTTATTGATTGGTGTGCCTGTAGGTGTTAACTGTGGATATATGTAAAATAAAATGCTTGACATGTTTAATATAGTTTTGCCATTCATCATAATGTTATTTATTTGTCCAATGTGAACATTTTATTTTGCTTACTTTGAGATGCAGTCCATTCTGAAGCATGTACTCTTTGATCTTCATCAGTGAGTGCTTCAGCTCCTCTTCATTTGCAGCAACTAAGGTTGAGTCACTACATTTCACAATTGTTAACGAGTGCTCCTCAATGTTTAATGTTTCTGTTCTTTAATATTCTCTAATTATTTGCCTAACATGCGTACTGGATAAGTATAGCAAAAAGTTGCAAACCTCATGTATACCTATCTGGATTTTGAGCTAGGCAGTGACTGGCTTTTCTAGGTACAGAATCTCCTGAGCACAAGGAAGTGATCTGGGTTTTCCATTTTTTGTAATGCTATCCATAATTTGTTTTAATCCATACAGACAAATGCCTTTTCATATTCAAAAACATATAGGCAAACATCTTTAGGAGACCTAACAAGAACTTTTACATCTGAATTATGGTGTTGGCAAAGAATATTGAATACAACATGGACATCAAGAAGAATAATTCTGTTATTGCATTAAGTACAACTAGAATTCTCCTTTTAAGCAGAATGGCAAGACTTTGTCTCACATACTTTGGACGTCTTATCAGGAGAGATAAGTACCTGGAGAAGGACATTATGTTTGGTGTGTTAGTAGAGGCTGACTAGAGCAAGAAATCCAAGGAGACCAGATGTATATAAGAAAGGGCTTTATGTACCAGAGCAATTCAATACTGAGAAGACATCCCAGCCCAGTGCATATCAAGTCCCTAAGTCCAATAGTAGCCCTTATGCCTGCTGCCAATCTATAAAGTCTTCTTCAGACTCATGAAACACATGCAATATTGCAACATGTCGGAAGATTGCAAGCCAATGGGTGAATAGTCTTGTGTAACTGGTGATGGTGGAAGGATCTGCGCACTGGTGTGGGCCTCCATGTGGCAACTCCAGGTCCAGGTCCACAGCAGTCATTGCCATCAGCATGACTCCACGTGTCTTGGCAGTCGAGAGACTCGTAGGGAGAGAGCATGTGTTTCACCTCCACTGAACTATTTGTCGCCTTCGCACTTTTAAATGAGGTAATCAAACTGCAATCTGATTGACAGGCTACTCCACCCCTTCACTCTAAACCTCAAACTGACAACAGGTTATGTAACTACCAAACTTGGTAAAGCAGAGGACCTGTGAAACAGACAACACTCAATGGAATGGATTGACAGTGGCCAAGTGGGATGAAAATGACAACCACTGTGCGGACAGCCTAGGCTGGGTAGTGCTTTGTTCTGTGAAGCAGAGCTGCCTGGGTGGCACCAGAACCCAACAATGTCACTGTCCCAAGCTGACAAAACATGATGTATTTATAATAGGCTGGGTATCACTATATTCTTTTTTTTTTTTAATTAATTAGGCATCACTGCCCTCTGGTAGGAGTGGGAGGTCCAGCCTTGCTGCTGCTGGATTGGAACTGCCAAGCCAGTTGGCTGCAGTCCTGCACTCAACCACTATGCTGCCAGGGCTCAGCCCCTCACTATTTTCAAAAAGCAGATTCTGCATATAGCCATAATAAAACTGAACTGGATTTTAAGAATCAGTTGATTATATCCACCATCTTCCTAATATATTGTTGAATATCACAGCATATAGTTCAAATGGATCTGCTGAAATCAATTTATATGGGATTCTGTATGTAATTTTGAGTCTAAACACATATACTTTACAAGTGGAAATCTAATACTCTGGAAGTTGTAGTTCTTCTTGGCTGAGAACATATGTGTCCATATGTTTTTTAGTTTTCCTTTTTAACAAATTAACATTTGAAAATTATTTAGAAAGGGTGGCATGTTTTTATCACAAATATCTTCATATTAACAACAACAACAAAAAGGATAAATATCCCACATGGAATGAGTACTATGAAGAGGAGAATGTCCCATTTAGGGTTACACAGTAAACAAATTTTCTGTAACTAATTCATACAGATATTCTATGTGGAAACCCACATTCATGGACAGTCAGGGCCAGAAGGCCTGACTCACTGTTCCAAACTTTTAACCACTACCTTACTCATATTCCCTTGGCTCTTGTTTCTGAGGAAAAGCACATGAATGTCAACCATAAAAAATGAAGTCCTCGATTGACAGAAAACAATTCTGTGAGAGGTAAGATGGTATGGTTGAAAGAGCTTTGCAGGCATAAAAGCCAGAGATCAGAGTCCAAGGCAAGATAGTTTTCCTCTTTAGATTTTAGTTTTCTTATAATTAAGGTAGAAATAATAAGCCTTAACCATTCGAGTAGATTGGATGAGGTGATGGTCATGGTAATGTTGATAATGATGATTGCTGGCAGGGATGATAAAGATTGCTAATGATGACCAGCATTTATTTCATGCGCAGTGATAAAAGCCTGGGGTTTGATGGCTATTGGAAAGGACAGGACTCGAGTACGGTACCTATAAATACTATATGCCCTCAGATAAGATACTTTTTGTCTCTGTTCATTCAGTATCATTATCTGAAAATTTGAGATAAATCATTCCTTGTTTTTGAAGTTATGAAGATGAAGAGTGTGTGTGTGTGTGTGTGTGTGTGTATAGGAGTTCAAGTGCCTTTTGTTGGCTTCTTTCCTTTGTCCTTGATAAGACATTTGAATACATAGAGTCATTTGTCTATGATGAAAGAAAATCATTAGATACAACATGAATGTGGATTTATGTATGTGTGGGTAGAATTAGTCACTGATTAAAAAAAAAGAACAGCAGTTCTCTACATAAAAAGAGATTACTTTGGCATCTCTTTAAAAAGAAGGACAGGTAAAGGCGTGCCTGGGCTGTCTTGGGGGTTGGCCCAGTTGGATGGTTTCATTGCTTGAACTTCACGTAAGAACTCTGAGGGAAGCTTCTCCTTTGCCCAGAAGGTTGTTTGTTAAAAGGGTTAATTGTGTGATCAATTTTTTTTTCCTATATCAGTGGTTTAGGAAACACACAATCATAGAAAGCACCCATAGAAGATATTACAAAAAAGGGTAGGTATTATTGTTCATAACCAAAAGGATATAAATCCAAGGAATTTAAGAGGCACACATCTTTTGATACATAGGAAATAAAATTTAAATAGTCTAAGGTGGAAATTTTGCAAATGAAATAAAAACTGGATATGAGAGAGAGAGGAAAAATTCGTTGGAATAAGGATGCATCACCCGATTATAAGAGAACTATTTTAATTACTCCTCTATTTATAGAAAATAGAAGATAAAATAAGTGAATTATTAGGTTTGAACATACAGCCTATTAGCTATTTCAAAGGTCAATGAAATATATTTGCAATGAATTCTTGCTTTTTAAACCAGCCCAGGTCAGCCTGACTCTCACTACTGTTCCCCTTGGCATCTCTTGAAGGGTTGACTACCTTGAATTGGATTGATTGCATCCTTTAAGCACAAGGTATCTCCAATATAATAGTCTCATGTAGTTTGATATTAATGCCTTTAATGCCTTGTTTGCTGAAAATGTTTTATTTGATTAGTTTTAAAGAAATTTATTATAGCTGCTAGTGATTTTCTTTAGAAGTTAGATCTTATATATGTATATATAAAACTTTTTTTATAAAATATGTGTATATAAAACATTTTTATATATGTATATATAACACATTTTTATAAAATCCCTTAGGCATTTGAAGTTTTATGAGACACAATGCAAAAGCAGGCAGGCAACTTTCAAATAATAACTAGTGGTGGAATAGACATACGTCAGTGGAAGGAGGAAGAACAGAGGAACATCGTGAAAGGCAGGCTGTTTAGAATGTGGGACACTGTGTAGTAGAACAACACTACTCTAAGTTGTGGCAGGAAAGAATGGCGAGCACACCCAAAATAAGATACCAAAGAAGACATTGAAGGAATTATCCCCAAAGCCATTGTCATCAAGCAGATTCCATCTCAGGGACCCTTACTAGAACTGCCCTGTCGAATTTCCAAGGCTCTAAATCTTTATAGAAGCTGACTGTCATATTTTTTTTTCTTGCTGAGTGGCTGATATATTTCAATAGCTGACCTTTCCCTTAGCAGCCAAGCTTCTTTAACTCCCCTGCCACCAGGTTTCTCGGAATTCATTCATTCATTCTTTTGTTTAAAATCATTTTTGGATGCTCATACAACTCTTATCATAATCCATCCATCCATCCATCCATCTATTGTGCCAAGCATATTTATACATTTGTTGCTATAGCCATGATCTAGACATACTTATTCTTAGTAATTCATTTCAATAGTTCCTTGGCACATGTTGTTTTCTCTGCCAGGAATGCTCTCCTTGTCTAGATTCCCTAGAAAACTCCCACTATTTTCAAAAGTCAGATAACTGTCACTTTCCCTTGCACATTTCCTGACTCTCACAGACACATTTATCATTTTCTGAATTACATACTTCATGATTTTTTGTTAACATAGACTGTATGCCTTTATTACGGTCCACAACATTTAGAATTAATTACTCTCTTTCCCCTAACAGATCAAAAGATACTTGAAAGACAAGAACCCTATCTTTGTATCCTCAATGTCTAACTGTGTCTACCAAACTGGAAACATTCTATAAAATTTGAATAAATTCAGTTCACACACATATTCGTTATATGAGAAGGGTTCAATGGACTCATTAAAAATACATTATTTTAAATGTTATCTTCCACAAGATTTTTGGAGACCCCCTCACCAGGTATGAATATATACCCACTCCCCCCCCCCCCCATTTTCTCACATTGTCAAATTCCAAAGATCTAGTAGTTTGATATTGTTGTTTTTGCTATATGTCATCAAGCCTGCTGTGACTCACAGCAACCTTATGATGAAAGTAAAAAAACACTGCCTACCCCTACACCATCCTCTCTGTCATTTTGATACTTGAACCCATTGTCAAAGAAAAATCATTTTTCCCTTTTAGGAATCCACGGTATTTTCATTATTCTTTGTCAGCCTGTGGCAGTCGTGTACTCCGATGTCAATTTCATGACTGGGAGGGTAGGAATGAAGTCTAGCCTGTCAATCTGGAGGTAGCCAATGATAGCTCTGTGTGGGCATGGCTTTCTCCTGAGAATTCTGAGAGATCTCGCCGAATTTCCCCCTCAAGGTGAGAGACTCATGACTCAGTTCCTTGGAGACGCTCTACTGACAAGACACATGACACCATGCTGATAGACCCCCGAGTCCTGGAAACTGGAGGAGCCATGGGGAGATCCCTGCCAGCACTGAGATGCTTCTACCACCACAGAGTCTACACAAGACTGCACTCACTGGCGTATGATTGTCCTGGTGTCATTATATATGCCTTGTGAATCTGAAGAAGACTTTATAGACTGGTATCAGACATATGGATTAATATCAGATTTGTGGGCTTGGACTGAACTGGGTTGGGATGCTTTCTCAATGTTCCATTCCTATTGTTTATAAACCTCTCGTGTGTATATATATACACATATATATGCTTATGAATTTGTTTCTCTAGTATGCTCAGACAAGCACACAGCCCTACAATTCAAATGCATCAATTCTTCTTTGATCATCCCTTTTTAGTACACAACTTTCAATGAGGCAAATGAAAATGCAATGGCTGGGTCAGGTGCATCTTATTCCTTAAAGTATGGGCTTTGCTTTTCAATGCTCTGAAATAATTGTGCAGCTGATTTACCCGAGGCAACACGACTCTTGATTTCTCGACCGCTGCTTTCATGAACATTACTTGTGGATCCAAGTAAGGTGAAATCGTTGACAACAAAGCTGGACATTGGAAAAAGGAGACCAAAGACGCATCAGTGCATTTGAGTGGTGGCACTGCACAGAATACAGAAAGTTCTTGTTGTTGCAAGGTGCCAGAGGGTTGGCTATGCCCCGCAGCAACCCTGTGCACGATAACTGTACCATTGACTGGATCGCACACCTGAGCGCATTGCTGCAGCCAGGCTGTCCATCCATCTCATCCAGGACCTTCATCTGTTTGGCCATCTCTCCGCTTGACCAAGCATGGTGTCATTCTCAAGAGAGGGGTCTCTATGGACTGCCAACAGAATAAGCCAATCTCTTTTAGACAAAATGCTCCTTAAAAGCAGGGGTGGTGACATTTCACTTCACATAAGTTGGATAGATTATCAGAAAAGATGAGTCCCTGGAGAAGGACATCATGTTTGATTAAGTACAGGGGCAATGAGAAAAAGGAAGACCCCCCTCAACAGGTGGCTGTAACAAGAGGCTCCATGATTGTGAAGGTGGCATAGGAGGAGACAGGATCTCATTCAGTTGTACAAACATACATACGGTGACTCTGAGTAGGGACTAATTCAATGTCATCTAATAGAAATAACCTGAACCCTAAGCAACTTGAGGACAGTGGGTAGTGGAATATTTTCTAGTTAATAATCTTGATAGACAAAAATCATTTCTTATTTTTGGGCACTATAACTGCATTTACTTATTCTTGTGTTCGGAAGATTTTCATAGATTTTCAAGGTTAATAAACAGATGGTCTGCATTTAGTAACTTCCCCAGAATTATCTTTAGTTCTTATCATGTCTTAATGAATTAGAAAAGTTAGATCTTGGTAATAGGCAAAGAGTCAAATGTCTATTTAGACCAGTTACTGTAAGTAAGTGCTGTAGGAATTGAGTCAAAATAGGAAGAGTGGGAAAATAATAGTGAACTGAGAGGTGCATTCCTTATCTATAGACACTAAAAATAACGTAGGAGGACACAGACGAAATTTTGTCTATGGAAAGCCATTTTGGGTTCCTAATTTACGTAATTATAAAACTCAATCAATAAGACTCAAAAGCATGGTTTGAGGACGAGGCTCCTGGGGGCCCTCAAAAAAAACCAGGTAGTATTATTATTTCATACAGCTTATACCAAAATAAGAACAACAAAGAGATACACAAATCCAGGTTATAATAGTTTAAAATATTCATCAGAAATATTATGTATCTCCTGACAAAAACAATAAAACTGCTCTCTCAGATTTTTAAAAGCCATTCAAAGATAAAACTCTTTTAAAAATAATACTTTTGTATTTCATTAATGCATCAACATTTACATGGATGATACAAAAGCAAGGGTGCTTTTTTGGCTTTGTTTTGCTTTGTTCTTATAAATCAAGTCAGCATCAAACTGTATCAGTATCTATTTCACTTTTCGTCACCATGTGCTCGCAATCTAGAAATGATTCAGGTTATCTTTAGGCATGACTGAATACTGTGTTTTTTTTATCAGTAATCTATACAGCCAGACACCATGCCACAGTATTGTTTTCCCTGTAATGTACTTACAGGGTGTTTGATTTCTTCATGGCATATCATTGGGAAAGGAGACCACAATGACAAAAGAAGAGAATTTCTTGATGAGGCAATTAAAATCTTAATTTTATTAAATTTCAGCCTATGCATACTCTTCCAAAATATGCATTGTGAGCAAGTGATAATACGAAGGAGCAGATGAATGATGCCTATCAAAGGTTGAACGATGCCCTTCTCCAGGAAAGGCACGTTGCGCGGCTGTGTGTCTTTGGTGCAGCACGAGCTCCACCAGGAACACGACACACCATCACCCACTTTTGTTTCGTGAAGCGCCAGTTTTATTTGAAATTCAAACTAATCTAAGTGCAGTTATTTGAACTTGGCAGGCATTGTTTTGTTTTTGGAAAATGAACAAAATGAGCCTTTACTTCAAGGGATACCACTGAAAATATATGCTCCTGATGATAAAATTCAGATGTTAAAGAAAAATTAGAATTTTGGAAACCTTTATTATTAACCCAAAGAGACGTCTAATAAAAAACTTTTTCTAAGGTAATTGGCGATATTATTAATGAATGTTACCTTTTGATTTTGTATAGTGAAATGTGTCAATATTTAGGAGGTCGCCATTGCTCAGTGACCTAATACTTGTCATGCTCCAAAATTCGCCTGTGTGAATTTCCCTTCAAGACAGGAGATATAAAAATAGATCAAAATATATCAGACTATAAAAGTTTATCCATACATTTTGAATTTCACATTGTAACCAATGTTTACATGATAACTGTTGACTTTTGATTTTCATTCTTTGCCTCCAATACTTATTCTCCTGAAATTACCTAGATATTTCCCAATTTACTAAGCCTTTTCTGATTGATTGCAAAATCATTCCCAACTATAAAATAACCCAACCTGTATCTCTTTCCTATAAAATTCCAGGACTGTACTATACTTCAAGAAACTCTGATTTTCAGATTTGGAGTGTTCTCCCTACTATAATAGCATGAATGAAATAATTTTTTAATCATTTTATTGGGGCTCATACAACTCTTATCACAACTCATACATCCATACATTGTGTCAAGCTCATTTGTACATATGTTGCCATCATCATTTTCAAAGCATTTTATTTCTAATTGAGCCCTTGGTATCAGTTCCTCGTTTTTCCCCCTCCATCCCGACCCCTTGAACCTTTGATAACACAAAATTTATTACTATTTTTTCACATCTTGAACTGCCCAATGTCTCCCTTTACCCCCTTGTCTGCTGCCCATCCCCTTGGAAGGGGGTTACAGATAGGTCATTGTGATCCATTCCCCTTAACCTCCTGGTATGGTTACTCTCAATATTGGTCCCGAGGAGTTTATCTCTCTTGGATTCCCTGAGTTTTCAGCTCTTGTCTGTACCCATGTACATGCTCTGATCTAGCCAGATTTGTAAGGTAGACTTAGAGTCATGGTAGTGGTGGGAAGGAAGCATTAGAGAACCAGAGGAAAGCTGTATGTTTCATCAGTGCTATACTGCACCCTAGCTGGCCCATATTCTCCCCCCAACCCTTCCGTAAGGGGATGTCCAATTGCTCACAGATTGGCTTTGGTCCTCCACTCCACAAATCCCTGGCTGCCCTAACCCCCCCAATCACATTATGATTTTTTGCTCTGGGTTTTTGATGCCTGATATCTGATCCCATCAACACATGATTACATAGGTTGGTGCACTTCTTCAATGTGGGCTTTGCTGCTCCTCAACTAGATGGCTGATTGTTTATCTTCAAGTCTTTAAGAACCCTGATGCCATATCTTTTGATAGCTGTGCACCATCAGCTTTCTTCATCACATTTGTTTATGGACCCACTTTGTCTTCATTGATCCTGTCAGGAAGGTAAGCATCTCAGAGTGCCAGATTATTTGAACAAAGTGTTCTTACACTGAGGGAGTACTTGATTGGAGGCCCAATGTCCATCTGCTATCTTAATACTAAACAAATATATTTACATATGTACATGCCTGTATTTAGAGCTCTATAAATGCCCTGTGCCTACTACTTCTTTTCTCTATTTCTTTTTACTTTCTGCTTATCCCACTATTATGCTCAGCCTTCATTTGGATTTCAGTAATTCCTCTTGGTTATATTGCCATTGATCAAGCCCTGCCAGACCTCCTACACCATCCTCACCATCAATTTGCAGTCATTTGTTCAAATGAAATATTTTGAAGGGTATTTTTTATTTTATAATCACATAAAGAATAATTTTTAATGTTTGTTCATATCATTTAACTCTCAAAATAAGTTGAAGGCTACAAAAAAAGAACGTGGACTGATCTTTATGCACATTCTTTTTAAAGGCTTAAACTGTGAATGTGATCTTGTATTTGTGCATGGACACACACTTTTCACAATGATTTTGTACAAGAGAAGGAAAGAACCCAATGAATCAGATAGTCGGGGAGTGGCAATAGATATGAAAGGGCTTTTGATGTTGGCCACACAGCAGGATTTGAGAAAAAGTGGCTGGACATACAGGGCAATTTGAAGACCCAGATCAGTCCATCAACACAGAAATTTCGTTATTTTTGGTTTGTCCTCTAGTCAATGAAATTAAAATAGAAACTCTGTTGTTTGGAGATTTGGTGGCTTCCGGAGCTTCTGTGTGAGTGCTTAAGTAGGGTTCTGGAACTTTTGTGTGAGTGTTTTTGTATGTGTTTAGGGTGAGTGTGTGTGTGTGTGTGTGTGTGTGTGTGTGTGTGTATGTGTGTGTGTTGGATGGAGAAACTATAAGAAGTAACATTTAAGTCTTCAAAAATTCTGCTTTGTGGAACAGTGAACATGAGAGATTAATTTAGCCCTATATACTGACATTGTCTAATGCCTTAATAAATATCATTTTATTTATGAAGAGGACAGGGAAACAAAGTGGGAGTGGTATGGCTAGGAATGGGGAAAGTACATGGAAGCTCACTGGTACTTTACAAAAGCCTCATTGTTCCCCATTTGCAAGTTTGCCTATGGCCACCCTTTTGCATGTATTGATTGGTCTTTTGAACTCCGTTCAGAGACATAGGAAATCAGGAAGCTCACATGAAGGCCACAAGCGAAGCTTTGTATTCTGACCCCATTAGTCTTTGCCTACTGCTAGAAATAGTTCCTGTCAGACTACGCCTAAGCCTATAGGCGTCCTGGCTGAGAATCAACCAACAGCGGTGTTAGGTCTTAAAAAGGAAAGATATGATCTGCTTTATTATTTGAATCGGAAATTCCTGTCACAAACATGGTGCATTTTCAATGGCAACAAGCATAAAAATAAAGGGAAAGTTCAGTGGTCTTTGAGAAGGTTTTCTGCTCCTGATTTAATGCTAACTTCCTGTGAAGGGATCTCTCCCCCTCCTTCCTATTAAATTAAAACAATAAAGATTGGAATGTTCAGAAGTAAGTATATTTGGTGCGATTTGACATTTCAGCTAAGTGTAAAGACCACTAAGCAGAATAGCTACAATGATCTGTATTGCTATAGACAACTCGGAGTTGTGAAGAAAATTATCATCTTGAATTAACTTCATGGCATTTAAATTCAGCTAGTGATGTTGAAATATTTTCTTGATTTATATAATACATTCAAATAACGGAATATAAACTGGGTTGCATATTGACTGGCTGCATATAACAAAGTAGGTTTTCATCAAAATTTTTCAACATTGAAGTATTAGGGGTTCTTTGAAATACTGATAAAAATTGAAAATACATTAGCAATGATATTTTGGAATTTTATACTTAGACTTTAAGGACTTAAATTAAAGGGGTATAATTTTAACTATTTTAATACTTTGGGAATCAGTAATTCTAACAATATCCAAAGAAGAATTATTTTATTTCTCCCTTTCAATATCACATTTTCATTTAATTAAAAGCTTAAGACAAAGGAAAACATATTAGATCTAAATTAATAGGAAGTTCACTTGTGAGCAAAATGAAATACACAAGGTCAAATTGGAAGGTAGTAATGTCTGCATAAATTGAAAATTTTAGAATAATAGAAATGCCATACTTTAGAAATTTTAAGGCTTATTAAAGGTCCCAGAGTTGTAAATGGAATATTAAAATAATTTACATTTTAAAGTACACCTACCTACTCATTGCTTATCACCATGGTTGGGTCCCAAAGATCAAGTCATCATATTATTTTCAGTGTCATGGAAAAATGGAGGCTGTAATACATGAGATTACAGAATGGAAGATGACTACACCACTACATAGTTGCAAGATCATTTAGAATCGTGGCCCAGACAAGTTGACACATAACTGAAATAGCCACAAGCAGCATTGCTGAGATATTTGCTGCTAGATGTATGCCATTAAAGTGCCAAATAGACAGTAGATTTCTTACTATTGTTATATATGTGGACTTTCATATAAGAACACAATCGCTCAGTGAGTACTAGGTGTATATTTATTATGTTTTTTTCCAATGAATTAGAAATAAAAGAGTTTGAAAAAATTTTTAGAAAAAATATATTAGCTATTGCTATACAGAAAAATTGAAGCATTTGAACTAATGTTGCTGATGAAAATACTGAAAATTCCATAGACTGCAAGCAAAATAACAAATTGTAGATGTATAGGCAGAATGCCTTTTAGAAGCAGGGAAGGTGGAACTTTAACTCACATACATGGGACATGTCATCAAGACAGACCAGACCCCAGAGAAGGGCCTCTTTCTTGGTACAGTAGGATAGCGTAACAAAGGAAGACCCTGGACAAGATCGAGGGCCACAGTGGCTACAACACCATTTCAGCCATCATGAGGACTGTATTTTGGGTCCATGTTTTGTTCTGCTATACACAGGGTCATGATGACTCATGTAAAAACAACTACATACCATGAAAAGGATCTCTGGAGACACACTGGGGTAAGTGTCAGCCTGTTAACCCCAAGATTGGCAGTTTCAACCCACTAGCTGCTCAGTGAGAGAAAGACGAGGCAGTCTGTCCTATGAAGACGCAGGGTCTCAGGAAACCCATCTAATGGTCCTCTAGTTAGACGGTTGCTATCAGCCTGACAGTGGATTTGGGGTTTTGATTATATTATGTAAAAATGTAGCACAAATGATTCTCCAAAGAGCACAATTTGACAACGACTTGTTCTCTACTATAATTCTATAGTAAATTACTGTAGCATACAGTAGGAGGAGTCCATTTCATGAAAGAGAAAATTAAAACCTCTGGGCTTAGAAAAGACATTTAACCACCTTAAGAGCCATCTAACAAGTAGTTCTTAAGACCACTCAGGGGCTGAGCCCCGGTGGCGTAGTGGTTGTGCGTGGGACTGCGGCCCACTGGGATGGAGGTTCAATTCTGGCTCCCAGGAGCAAAGGCTGGGCCTCCTACTCCCACCACCTGAGGGCAGTGATGCCTAAAAGAAAAATTTAAAAAAATAAATAAACAAATAAACCATTCAGAATTGTCACAATTTGTGACACCTTTTCGGATTTCTACCTTGAATCATTCCTCACCATCCCAGAACAAAGTAGAAATAAAACACTGACTGAAATCATCCTCATTTCCAGAAATAGTATCCTTACTGGTAAAAACTTCAGGTACAGTCTATAAAACATCAAGAAGTATTAGGAAAAAAGGACTAATAATCCACTCTAATGGATATCATGAGATGAGTTTGTCATGAATACAAGACTTGAGTTCACGTCTCAGTCAGTCATGTGTCATGAATTAAACTTCATGTATCTGGGAGAGATACCTACTCCTTGCCTTTCTTAGCTGGCATCCTTCAAAGGGTAATTTAGGAGATTACTGATGAATTTATTATGTTCTAGGTGTAATTAGGTGTGTGTGTGTGTTTATAACATGGTCATATTTCACTGTTTATAAAAGCAAAACATATTAGCCATTGATAATGATTAGAAAATTCACAGTTCTGAAAGGAAAGCTAGGAATCATATTTGTGAGAATACATGTATGCTGCAAATGGAAGCATATACAACAGCATCTATTTGAACTTAATTCAGTTCTTCCCTCTTCTCTCTTAAGTAATCCTTCATTATTTTAGGAATGATCAAGTTTAACAAAACTGTTCTCTTCTCCAGGCTAATTCCTACCCCAAGATCAGGTGAAATGGAGTCTCCATGCATTCAAGGGATCAGAGCTATGTATCAGGGTAGGTTTCACACTCCCACTGAGAACAAGACAAAATCCTTAGACCCTGCCACCCGGAGTCTGTTTATTTGTAAAGCTCAAAAAGAGACTTGGTGAAGCGCTCCTTAAACCTGTCCATGGGTGCCTGAGAATGCATTTACTCTACAGGAAATGAAATCCAACCTAGGGAGGGCTTGAGTGCATCCTCATTTTTAAAAATGTAGTCTTGTACAATCTGACCCAAGGTCTACTTTTCATTTATGCATCCCAAACCTTGATTGCTTAAGTTAGTGAGACAATTAGTGACAAAAGCATAAAAACAAAACAACACTGTTTTTCCTTTAATAAAGTGTTGTTCTGAGACACAAAACAATTGCAATAATAATAATTTTGATGCCTTGAAACAGAAAGCCTACTACTGTCTGGTAAATCCCAATTTACAGCACCTTTTAGGGGAGATTAAAACTCCTGCTCTGGTTTCTACATTTGTAATTCTGCCTTGGAAGAGAAGTGGGTGGGTTCTAATTGCCCACACTTTTTTGCTTGGGCCCTCCACATGGTCGGCAGCTTGACAGAAGAAAGACTGAGCTTGAATCAAGACTGAGTTTTCTGTTCCTGGAAACAGTTAGGGACCCAGAAACGCACCGGGGGCCACTGTGTGTCACTGGCAGTGACTTTGGAGTTTGGGGCTGAGAGCTTCCCCTCTGCTCCTGAGACAAAGGAGAAATATGGCAGCACCACACTTCCAGCTGCAGTACAGTAGAAAATAGCCCTTAGATTAATGCGAAGTTAATACTTAGTTCTATGGAAATAGCTGCAGTACATTTGTCATTACATTCTGACTTCCTAAGTGGAGAAGTGAAGCCTGAGAGGCAATAGGGTTTAAAACTCCACACAGGATGGAATTTACATCCAATTTGTACTTGCGAAAAGAAATTATTCTTGACAGTTCAGACACGTGACTATAGCTCCCCCAAGCCTGTTGAGTAAAAACTGTCAAAAAGAAGGAAGGCGTGAAAAGAAGAGGGATTGTGAAAGCACCTTACTGCATCATACAGAACGTGAATATTTTATACAAAAGTAAATTACATACAACACATAGATCTCTAAGTTTAATTATGTACCACTGAAAATCACAACAGCTTTTTGTCCTGACATTCCATGAAAAATGCCATCCCAAAGTTTGGCCCTTATTGAAGACCTTTCCCCTGCCTTTCCTTCTGTCATGCATACTTTTTTCAATTTATCTAATCCTCCTGCCTCCTTCTTTTACCACTTCAATGGTCTCCTGATGAAACTAGAAAACAGGGTTTGTTTTGCTGACATTAACTTTCTGAAGAAAAGAAAAATAATAAAAAAGTGAAAGACAAGAAGGGATTTTGGAGAGAAATTTTAGAAAATCTCTTCACATTTTCCTGTTCCTGAGAAAGACATTCTTCCAATATCAGAAATTCTCCTCTCTTTAGGATATGTGGGGAGTTTTCATTTACAATTGATTTTAGCGATTGGCCTTTCAGCAGATTACTTTGTTCAATAGCATGCATTTTAATTTTGATCTGCTATTAAAAGGTTTTCATTTCAATTTATACCTTTCTTGTTAGTCAATTGAAGAGGAAAAAAAGAGACATGGCTTCTATTATAGTTAGGTTTGGGGGCCAAGATTCAAGATGGCTCCAGTGGAAACATGTGAGTGGAGTTTAGCATGTCAATCAGGTAGCAGTTTGATTAGAGGGTTACTGAAATAAATGACTTTCTGGAGACTAGCCTCCTTCCCTTTCTGTGATCACCTTCCTGTTGACAAGAAGTCACACCCAGACATGCAAGAGCCCTGGAGATGCTCCCCCCTGCCACTGGATCCACAAGACTTTGCACCTACGCACTTGTGATCTTCCTGCATTTTGCCTCATTGCAAGTAGCTGCATAAGGCTGAAAAGGGATTTATGGATGAGTATTGGGCTTACGGGCTGATAGCAGACTTACGGACTTCATTTGGATGGGGATGGGATATTTTCTTGAGATCCATATACACCTTGGCATAAAGCTCTTTCTTATATATGTTTGAGTGTCTCTGGATTTGTTTCTCTATCAACCTAGTAGAACACAACATCTTATCGAATACTTCCTCTCCCAGACCCATGAACTTAGCACTTGTGAGTTTCAGGTCTATCCTTGGATACACTGCTCTTCTCAAAGGGAAAAGGACTTCACGGGGGCTTTTTCTTGTTCTAGCCACCACGTTCTAGCCACCACGTTTTAGCCAGTGCCCTTCAAAACCTGGTGCCAACCACTGGATATTTCTTTCATCCACTGCTTGCAATACTGGTTTGTGCTCATAAGTTAGAAAAATGTGTACTAGGTCCCATATTTAGGTTGACAGGAATTATACCTGACAAAGAAACTTTCAAAATTTTAATAATATATGGGATCTTGTTTCCATCTTGTTCCCACAGTTTCCTCTATTTGCTTATGTTTGTGTAAATGTTTACAATATGTATTTAGAGTAACTACTAATGTTATTATTCATGGAACTAAACCAGTACTTTTTGTATACTACAGGAAATTTCTATTTTAAAGAACCCTGTCCAATTATGTGTCACTTTGGGAAAGTTATTTAACTTTTTCAAGCTTCAATGTCATTGGCTAATACTATCAGTACTCATAGGCCTCTTGGTTATTCCCTGATTAAATTGAGTAATAGATTTTTAAAAACCCAATGAACATATTGACAAGAATTAGCTTGTACTTTTAGTATTGTAGAAGGATTTTTGAAGCAGAGATTTTACTGTTGGGATCAAATTTAAAGGAAGCTATTCTTGTACTTTTGAAGAGGCAGAAGGAAAAACACAAATTTGTTTATTTTAGCCATCTATTCTCTATTACTTGACAGGGTTCAGTGGTCACTGGAAAATTTTATCCAAGAACAAAATCTATGAAATTAATATCCTGAATCTGGAACTTAAAAAAATAACTACCTCGACCAAAAAATATTCAAACAGGTCAGTGATTATAGCATTTCAATCTGTCTAAAACAAGGTTCCAAAAGAAAGCCTACAAAGTGTACCAAAATATAAAGGTTTTGTTTCTTTTGTTCTATTGCCATAATTTGCAAAGCAAGCCTATGACTACACAACAGCCCACAAAAGTAATGTAAGATTGATCAAAAATGTTTTTAACTGTACCAGCAGTCTCAAAAGCAGAACCTGTTACATACATACCTGTCTTGTGTCATAGGAAAGTTTCACATTACTGGTTGCATTGAATGTACATCATTTACTTTTATCACCAGATCCAGTCAGATTTATATTATTTATCAAAAGACAAATGTCTCAGACTATGGTTTCCTTTAAAAATTATGTTTCTATGAATTTTTAAAAAAGGAATGATGGAATTACATATGTATGACTAATTATATTTTTTACAATGGAAATCAAATACCCAACAGTATACTCAGTGACTAAAATCTTATATTATAACCCAAATTACCATGGATTAAAGCTCCCATTCATTTCTTTTGTCAGAATGAAAAAAGAAATTTCGCTTTTTCACAAGATTGTCTTGCCTAAATTATCTTGTTATATCTAATGCTCAGGAATAAGTTTTCTTATTGTTTTACCTGCTGAGCAGGAATTCACATGACTCCCTCTATAACTTCCTTATAAAAAGCAGAGTGTTCAGACACTGTCCTGGATTACTTCACTCCTGTAGTGAACTCTTATAGCTTCTCTATTCTCTCCCTACAGGGTGAGCTTGCGAACCAATCTTGAAAACCTCATGAACTGAATACTTTTTGGTGTCAAGTGTATCTTTAAGGGCCCTGCAATGGAAGCTTGGGTCTTGGAATCTAAAACAAATGTTGGGTCAGCATTTAGTCAGACTCCACTAATTTAGGTGGTTTCTCATACCTAAGGGGGAAACTTCATTCAAGAGGATTCAAGGCATAATCACAAATACACATACAACACACACAGACACACACACACACTGTCATTTAAGCCCCAAGATTTACAAGTTTTGTGATGTGGGCCTTGAGATTCATCTACACAGACCTTTTAGCTCCAGCATTGTGCAAGAATCTAAGCTATCTGGGTTGAGTGATCAATACTCTCCAGACCACATTGCATTCCCATCATTTTTTTCATTCTATCTCTCCTAGTTTAAAGCATCCACAGTATTGTTGGAAATAGGTTCTAAACACTGATAGAGAAGATCTATCATTTTTATGATCATTGGGAACTTTAAACACTATCCATATTGAGATTCTTTTAAATTCATCTATATTTATATACTCAAATAGCTAAATGGATTCAGGCAGATAAGATATAAGGGTCATTAATATGTTGATAAAGATTTGCACAATTCCAAATGTCTACAAAATCTAAGCCCTAGTATCTACCCAGTAGAAATATTACTTGTACCAAAGATAAACCAGGGCAATGAAATTATAAGCCCACTCAAAAATACGTGAATATGTGCTTTCTATGGTTGTTCTTATTTTCATCATTTACTACAAGCCAAACTCACAACTTTCCAGTCAATCGTGATTCACAGGAATCCCTACACTAAGCATCAGACATTTTAAAGATACTTTTAATGGAGGCTCTTCTAGTTCTTATAATGGTCCACATACCATCCATTGTCTCAAGCATGTTTGTACATATGTTGCCATCATTATTTTCTAAACATTTATTTTCCATTTGAGCCCTTGGTATCAGTTCCTCTTTTTTCCCCACCATCAGGACCTCTTGATAAATTATAAACTATTAGTTTCATATCTTACATCCACTCCTGCCTTTTGGTGGGGGGAGATATTGTGTCTATAATTGCCATAAGTTTCCCCTTCCTCCTCTCCTCATCCCACCCTCCCCCTTCCCTCCTGATATTGTTACTCTACTTAACAATATTAAAAATTTTATCTAGAAAAAAATGTTGGTGTAAATCAAAGTCAACACACTTTTGTAATGTAAAGGGCCAGATAGCAACAATTTTAGGCTTTACAGACTATATGGTCTCAGTCATATCTATTCAACTGTGATGAAATAGAGTGAATGCAGCTAAGACAACGAGGAAATGGTGAATGTGACTGTTTCAATAAACCTTTATTTATAAGTAAAGGAAGCAGGCAGGACTTGGCATACAGGTGTTAGCTTATGGAAGTGCAGTTTAAGTTCTAAACAATTTCTGCAGAGTATTGATAACATATGTTAGTTTCCAATTTCTGTGGAAGAAAGGTGGCAATCAGCAACCTTAAAGATTTATACCTTAAAGATCCTACAGAGGCCGTCAGCTATGTCTGATAGGGTTGATATAAATTAGAATTGACTTGAAATCTGCATATTTTATATAGTGTCTTGGGTTTTAGAGATAAGCAACCATCTAGCTGAGAAGAACAAAGCCTGTGTGATCATAGGTGTCGATGGGATCAGGTATCATGTATGAGGCATCTGAGACCCAGAAAAAACACCATGCCAATATGAAGAGGGGCGGGGCCTGGAGTGGAGACCCAAAGGCCAGCTGAAAACAAATGGACATCCCCTTACAGAAGGGTCCCAAGGAAAGTTGAGCCCGTCAGGGTGCAGCAGTATAGCACTGATGAAACACAGTTTCCTCTACTTCTTGAATGCTTCCTTCCCACCACTATCCTGACTTCAAGTCTACATTTCCAAATCTCACTAGATCAGAACATGTGCACAGCTACAGATATGAGCTCACTACACAGGGAATTCTGAACAGATAAACCCCTCAGGACCAATAAGGGGAGCAGCGATATTAGCAGGGTGAAGGTTGGGGGTGTGGGAGTAAGAGGGAACTGATCACAATGTTTTATGTATGGCCCTATCCCAGCGTGGAAAATGAGAGATCAGTCAGTATAAAACATGGGGAAAAAAAAGAATAATAAGAATTTATAAGTTATCAAGGGAGCATGGGGAAAGGAGGGAAGGAGAGGTTAAAAAATGAGGAACTGACACCAGGGGCTCAAGTAAAGAGAAATTTTTTTGAAAAAGATGACAATATATGTATAGATATGTCTAACAAAATGGAGATATATATGAATAGTGATAAAAGCTTAAGAATTCCCAATGAAACTAAAATTAGCATCTTAAAAAATTATCAACTTTTAATGAATTTTGTATTCTAACAGTATATTAATTCAAATAACTCCCATTAAACAGAGACTCCAACAAAGGAAGACTTGACTCTATGAGATTTTTTTCAGCCCTCGGTCCTATAAGAAGCCCTAGTCATACTATCGATTCCTGCATTTTAGCAGTGGATTTAAAAATAAACAATGATAACACAGGGTTTGTAAAGATGTAAAGTAGATATAGAAGCTGAGGCACTTTAATTGTATCATTTCATGACAAAGTTGATAAACTAGAATGTGTTGTCCAACTTTGACCTGCTCCTGTTGTACAGAGAGTTCAAAATGACTTAATTTTTAAATATTTTTTAAATTTGAAGGAGAAAAATATTTTGTAATATAAAAATTACTTAAAATTTTTGTATCAAACAATAAAACTTCATTTTATCTACATAACACATAGATGTAATCTAACAATTGCAGTCTTCCAATGAAGTTTTATTCATTAGACACCAAAATTTGAACTTCAAGTAATTGTCATGTTACAAAATATGCTTGCACCTTGGTGGCATCATGGTTTTGCACTGGGCTGCAAAGAGAAAGAACAGAAGTTTGAAACCACCCATCACTCTGCAAGGAAAAGTAGAGGCTTTGTATTCTTTATCAAGAGTTATAATCTCAAAACCCACAGGGGGCAAAAAAAAAAAAACCACACAGGCACCTCTACTCTGTCTTAGATGTTGGCTTTGAGAAGGAATCAACTCAAAAGAGGTGAGTGCTTTTGCTTGTTGATATTTTTGTTTACAGAACTTATACTGTAATATGAAAAATGTAAAATTGGAAGTATCTCCAAACACACCCCCACAGAAGTATATTGGACAGAAATGTTGATAAACACAAGGCAGGAAAAAAATTGTATGGGAAGCCAGTGCTTTTAACAATTATAAAGAGCTTTATCCTCCTCATCTGACCTTCAAGCTGCCTTTTAAGGAAATAAAATTAATTTGGGATAACTTGAGAAAGGCTTCTGATTCAAAGAAAAATCAGACATCATGTGTTTTCTATAAAACAGAGTGATGTAAGCTCTAGTCCAAGAAAATGAAAATATTTGTGAAAAAAATATAATTTACTCATTTTTAAGGTCAAAGGAATTACAAGGCAGAGAGAGTACTTTGCCTTAAAGAAGGTACATTTAGAAACTGAGGAAAGTTCCTCCATAAATTTCCCAACCATTATAAATCATTTGGTGATTTCCCCCCACCCCCACCCGTTTTTCTTTTCACAAACAAAAAACAGACTCAGTTATTTGTTTACAAAGACCAGACCACTTCAAACTGCTGATGCTTATCACATACATAGGGTCATGCCATGGGTTTAAAGAAAGGTTTAAGGGGAGGCATTTTCTTATAAGACCTACCAGACAGTAACCTTGAAAGCATAGCTGAGAGCTTTCAGAAGGGAAAAAAAAGTACAGGATGCCCTTTTTAACGGGTTAGGGTGACCTGGAATTTGCAGAAGCCTTTTTTTCTGTACAAATGTCTGGAGTCTCTCTGGAGATTTGAATTCTTGAACAGAGATGGGCAAGGTGTGCTTTAAAAATAAATAAAAACTGGCTGTTTTCCCTGTATATGTGCCCTAATAATCTGGTAACTTTTTAAGACCCGTGGCCTATCAAATCTCAGCTACTGGAATTCTGACCTCAATTTTGTTCTGTTCCTCTTTGTAATTCTGTTGCTGGTGTTGCTAAGTGATTTGCACTGGGTTTTGATTCATAACAGCCCAATAGATTATAGAATGAAACATTGCCCAGGCCTGCCTCATCCTCACAACTATCATGTTTGAGCCCATTATTCCAGTCACTGTGTTCATCCACCGCACCGAGGCTCTGCGTCTTGGGCTCGGAACCCTCTACTTGACCAAGCATGATGTCGTTTTTCAGGGATTGGTCTCTCCTGATGACGTGTCCTAGGTCTCACCATTCTCCCTTCTAAAGGAGGATTTGGGCTGTACTTTTTCCAAGACCAATTTGTTCATTTGGCAGTCTGTGATACTTTAATATTGTTTTCCACCACTGTAATTCAAAAGCATTGACTTCTTCAGTCTCCCTTATTCAGTGTCTACCTTTCACACACAAATGTTCTGAATGAAAACACCATGATTTATGTCAGGTACACCTTCATCTTCAAAGTGACATCCTTTCTCTTCAACACTTTAAAAGAGGTGTTATACAGCAGATTTAAGAGATGGTAATGATTATGTCTGGAATGCTTTAAAACACTGTGTTACTCCAGGTGGACTAGAGAAACAAATTCATAGACATGTATATGGACATGAGGAAAAGGTTTATATGCAAGAGGAATGGGACATTGAGAAAGCTTCTCAGTCCAGTCCAGTTCAAAGTCAAAAGTCTGATATTAGCCCGTATGCCCGATACCAGTCTATAAAGTCTCCATCTGACTCACAAAGTCACAGGCCAATGCTTGCAGAATCTCACCACCAATAGGGGTCTACCATGGCTCCTCACTTCTAGGCTTCAGGGTTCAACAGCATCCAGTGGTGGTAGTAACAATTCAGTGCTGGCAGGAGTCTCCACGTGACTTCTCCAGCTTCGGAGGTCTGGTTCCATCAGGATAAGGCCGTGTGGCTTCTCCTCCAGCTCCTCACACGCTGCCAACTTGTCTTGTCCATAGTTCACTGTCTTGGAGACTGACTCCCAACAACTGGGGAGATGGCTTCTCATTCCCATGAGGGAAATATCGTGAGACTTCCCAAAAGTCTCAGAGAAAATCATGCCTACACGGAGGCCTCATTGGCCATTCAATAGCTATGTCCAGATTAACAAGCTAGACTCTACCCCTCCATCTCAATCATAAAATTGACATATCGAATACATGACCACCACAAACACAGTTATTACTTTTAAAATAACAACTAAGGGTTTCTGCTTCATTGTCTTTTATCCCCTTTCTTGGCAATGGCATCTTTTTGTTGTTGTTTTAGAGTTTCATCTTCTGTTTGTTGTTGTTTTAGTGTGCATTAACATTCTGTTTTATGAGTGTTTGAGTCAGAAATGACTTAATAGCATTCAGGATTGTTTGCTGGGGGGTATTTTCTGAAGAACTTTGTTAGTTGCCTGTAGAAGTATCAAATGAGGTTCACACGAAAAGAAACTTTAGAAAACCAAATCAAAGTCATATTTGTTATATTTTAGGAGTTAGAAAATGGAGGTGTAGAATAAAAGCAGAAAAAAAAAAAAGAAAATGGAGGTGTTCTTTAGCACAATGCAATAGGCAGTGCTAGAGATGGGATTGAATCCCTACCTATTTTGTCTTATTCTCTCTGATAAACTATGTAACGTGTATAATAAGTTTAACTTTTCTCCATCAGAAAGTAAATAGCATTGCGTTAGAAAGTAAACCAATGGGGGCTGAGCCCCAGTGGCGTAAGTGGTTGAGTGCGGGACTGCGGCCAGCGAGCTTGGCAGTTCAAATCCAGCAGCGGCTCTCAGGAATGGCGCTAGGTGGCGCCCATGACCACCAGAGGCAGTGATGCCCACAAACAAACAAACAAACAAAAAAGTAAACCGTCTTCTCTTGACTCTGAAATATGTATAGAAGTTTAGATCTTTTTCCCCTTCTGAAATTCTGGTCCTTATTAGTGACATACTCGATTTCAGGAAGCGCATGGAGAAAATAATTAGGTGGACTCCTACTAAAATTTTGTCATTATAAGCCAATTGTTTTTTTGGATGGCACATTGACAAAGAACATAGCCTTAAAATAGCCCTCACTAGGCTGAGCCCTGGTGGCTTAGTGGTTTTGCGCGGAACTGCGGCCTACTGGGACAGAGGTTCAATTCCAGCAGTGGGAGTGGGCCTCCTACTCCCATCGCCGGAGAGCAGTGATGTCCCCCACCCCCCCAAAAAATAGCCCTCACTTTCCAAAGATGAGTGTCTAGTTGTCTAGAGCCTTAGACATTTTGGTCAGGATATTTGGAGATGAGCAGTAGAGTTTTTCTGAGTGTGACAGTAGTCTTTGTAGAAATGGAATTCTACAGGAAGCCTAGTGAAAAGCCCTCCTGACACAGTGGGCCCAGTGCGCAGCTGTAACCACAAGGTCAGCAGTTGAACTTCTTAATTTCTCCCTGGAGAAGTATCTGTAAAGAGCCGCAGGATGATTGATCGCTGTGGAAATCCAATGGGGGGAGTTGTGGCTGTCCAAAAACAGACTCCTACCAGTCAGCATCAAGCCAATGGCAGGGGGTTTAGATTGGGACCAGTGATTATCTTCTAATGAAAAATCAAATTACCAAGAAAGATTAAATCTTTATCTTTACTCAATAACCAATAGAAAGTACACCACATTGCCACTCAGACTTCATGGGCACCAAATTGTAACTCAGAATGTTATAATCAGAATTAGGCAAAGTAGTCCACGGAAATTGGTAATGTCAGCAGCCTGAAATACTGATTTTTAACCCATCAATCTTATTTACAGATTTCACTTAGATCAATAAAAAGATATACTTGGAGAAATTAGGTTAAATTAATTTTGTGTGCACATGATATTAATATTTAAAATGTGAGGCAAAATATTGTTAGGAAATCACACAAAGCTTTACTAGGCAAATTTATTTATGAGTAGTGGTAGTATTTCTTGACATATCCTTCATTTAGTTCTACAAATTTCTAATGGCATTCCTATTATTCTAACCCTTCTCTGAAGAATTCTGTACACTTCATTGTAAACCACATAAAAGGGCAGTTTGGGCACCTTCAAGGGACTTAAATAATGTTTCTTTTAAATTTCCTTAGAGTTTAAGGAACAGAAAGCAGTCAGAAGAGGCAAGTCTAATGTTGACAGGGTAAAGTCTCCCCACATAATTCTCATAGGACCACACCTGCAAATCCTGAGGAATGAGCAGATGTATTACGTGGATGGAAAAGTATTCCTCGGGGAAACATTCCTGTTTTGTGTTTTTCCTCAATCATATAGTTAATGTTTTTTTAATTCATCCTTTGATTATCCTGTGTCCTTGCAGAAATCTGATGACACCTTTGACAGAAACAGGCTGACTTTCTGAGTTGTTTGGAACTTAAGTAGCTCAGCAGACTACCACATGAATCCTGTTGTGAAGACACATAATGAGACTCAGGCAAGCATATTACTGAGAGAACTTGTCCATAGCCATCCTGATCACAGAGGCATGTTTACATGACTGCCTATATAAATTGGGACCCCCTTACAGCTCCAAAGGGAAAATGAATATGTTTTAAATTAAGTACACTTATCTAATTCCATGTTGTCCAATATAAAGTTAAAGAGTCCTAGTGGACAGTGTTTACTCGGGATGCAATCCACCATTTCATCTATACAAAACCACCAGGCCCTCCAAGGAACAAAGAGGGGGTTTCCTACTCCCATAAACAGTTACAGCCTCTGAAACCCACGGGACAGTTCTACCCTGTCCCCACTGGGTCGCTGTGAATACAAACAGACTCTTTTTTTATCTTTGTTTGCTTGCCTGCGTTATTATCATGGCTACTAATATTTCACAACTATGTAGAGAAAACATCTGCTCTAAAGAAAATACTTGGGCATTTGTGTGGTGATGATTTAGATCCCAACCTTGATAGAGTCATTTGGAATCTGTTTACACACTGTTATCATGATGTTTTAAAATTACTCCAAAAAACCTACTCTGTAAACTCTAACACATGTGTTAGTTCATTGGGCTTTCTAATGGAATAATTTTAAGCTCAAATAGTATGCTTGCATATACATGTACATTTATCTGAAAACTTTACCCATTGATATGTTCCCTGAACTCTTTCAAATACATATAAAATCTCGACATCTTTCAGACAACTCCCTATAATGAATTCTGAGTAACCCTGACTTTTTCACCACTTATTGTTTCTGAAGTGATTTGCCACACATTTTTCTTTGTCTCAAGACCCTCATCACATCTTTTGTAGTTTTGAAAAACAACATACATGTGAGTCCTTGGTCATAAACATGCAACTCCCAAGAAATATTGTACTTTCCTTTTAGTGAAATTCTTCACCATAATCAATTTCAATTACTGCATGTCTTTTCATGCACTCTCAAAAGGAAAAAAGAAAAATCACTGTTATTGAATTGATTCTGGTTCTTAGCAAACCTACAAGCTAAATAAGAACTTACGCACTTGTATTAATTAACCTACAACTCACCTACATATTTGGCCTAAAGAATCAATGCATTTGAATGTGGTGCTGTAGGAAAATATTGAAAGTACCATGGACTCCTGAAACAACAAACAAATCTGTCTTGTGCTAAGTACAGCCAAAGTTTCTTAGAAACTAAGGATGGCAAGACTTTGTCTTATATACTATGGATACATTATCAGGAGAGACCAGTCCCTGCAGAAGGACTATCTACCTGGTAGAGAAGCAAAGGAAAAGAGAAAATTCCTCAATGACATAGATGGACACAGTGGCTTCCACAATGGCCTCAAGCGTGGGAACGATTGAGATGGTGGCTCACGACGGTGCGGCCTTTCATTCTGCTGAGCGTTGGGTCACTGTGGGTCACAACCAATTTGATGGCACCTAACAACAAACGTTTCACCAGTTTAATAGGTATATATTTGGTCCCAATTTGTAATATGATAAAGGTCTTTTTTTTCCAAAGCAAACTGAAGAGAGTTATTTCAGCTTTTGATCTCTGATTCTCACAATAACTAATAATCGGATAATAAATGATGAGGTTTGGTGGTAACTGATGAGGAATTGAAGTCTAGAAATAAAAAAATTATGTCATTGGAACAATAGATGAATGACAGATTTATAATTTGCAGAAATTGCTGGTTTATGACACTGCTATTTCATGAATATTATATCTTTTATCTAGGTAGATATGAGCTATTATTTAGAAGTATAAGAGGCTTTAAATTTATAGACTTTAGACAGGGATTCCACTGATCATTACAACCGGTGCGTACACTGTATGGTGCATGAGTTTGAAGTTTGGGGACAACCTTTCATGCTTCCTCACATCAGTTATGAAGTTCTCCATCATTTCAGGGGTGCGATCAGTTAAGCACTCAACTACTAAGCAATAGGTTTGTAGCTTGCACTCATCCTGAACCACCTCTGACAAGAAACCTGGAGATCCACTTCTGAAAGTTCCCAGCCTTGAATATTCTCTAGAATAATTCTACCCTGCACACATCATGAGTGGGAATCAGCACAGTGTCGGTGAACAAAACAGCATGGGACACAAATGCTTGTACAGCTATTCAAAGAAGTCAATTACTAAATGATTTTTGGCTGTTCAAGAATTGAAATCACACAGTTTTGTATATTAGTTGCCTTAAGATGCAGCACTGTATCTGAAAAGAGATCCCATGCCATAGATGATTTACAACCTTTAGCATTGAAGTCTTATTTTTAGAAATAAAATAAGACGCATCTTCTGGCACATAATGAGAGGGATAATAAGAAAGCTGAACCAGCCCAGTCCCTATAAACCTCATCATTTTTTTTCTTTTCATCTGTCACAGATTGTCCAGTGATGGAAAGCTAGTTAAATTTTAATCAGAAACAGCTGCTTTAGACATCAACTCAGAGTTCATAATATTACAGATGCAATTATGAAAACCTATCATATTTAGAGAAAAGGGGTCAATGAATATAGGTGCAGCATCCCTATGGATTCAAATGACATTCTTTTGTTTAATGTAAGGGTTTATCTAACATATAGCCAGTTCTCATATTCTAAATGAGAGTTTTGTGTCAAAGTCTATCTTTAACTTGAATTTGCATATGTCAGAACATTTAAGTATGGTTTGTATCTCCTATCAGTTCATCAAATATTTGTCATTATAGTTGTACAGTACATAGGGAAACTTTCTATGCATAAAACATTAAAGCTTTCAGACATACAGAAGCACCTTTAAAATAATAACAGAAGATAAATAATCGTGTCTTGCCATGTATAGCAAACTTGCACCTGTTTGTTACTGCGAGCCATTGAGAACACCCTGAAAGGTTCGTACAATAGGTTTAGTCAGGGCTTGCACTGCTACCTGTATGTTGTGAGGAGCCTGGAGAGGTGTATGAGATTGAAACATGAGGGGCTGAGCCCCGGTGGCGTACTGGTTGTGCGTGGGACTGCAGCGCACTGGGATGGAGGTTCGATTCCAGCTCCATGGAGCAAAGACTGGGCCTCCTACTCCCACCACCTGAGGGCAGTGATGCCTCCCCCCCCCAAAAAAAAGAAACATGAGGACAGCCTTTAGGATTTTCTGGCAGCCAAAGAGAGGGGGCCGGTGATGTACTGGTTACGTCTGTATCTACAAGGTCAGCAGTGTGAAACCGCCAGCTGCTCTAAGAGAGAAAGATTTCTCTCTTAAAAGATTAAAAGGGATTTCAACTCCTTTTAAGAGTGATAGGCTTACAAACCCACTACAGGGTCGCTAAGAGTTGGAACACACTGGAAGGCAGTGAGTCTGATTTTCGGAGCAGCCCAGGAGGCAACTGGGTCCCTATTAATGGGTAGGAAAAGGCAATGTCAGCCCTCTGAGGGAGGCTGCCTTTTGTCTTTTTCCAAATATGCAAATACCTAAGACCAGGGATGTTTGAGACTACCTCCAAACAAAGGCTGTTTTTCTTTACCATTATTTCCATTAACAACAGCAAATATACATTAGGGAACAACAACATATATTTTAAAATAAGTCTTCAGCTTACTGCCTTTCCAATAAGCGGCCATATTATGTTACAAGTAAGCTTTCTACTGTGTGCTAGCACTTCCAAAACACTTAAAATTCATCAGAGAATTTTAAGGACATGCCCTCCTGGGATGCAAATGTTTGCAAGGCTTGTCACCTGCTGGGGGAAGATGTTGCCACTTCACGTTTATTCTTTGAGTAGGATAGAATTACCTAATGGGTGAGGTATTTCTGAAAGGGTGTAATAACACTCAAATAAACAGAAGTAGAAAGATCTTGCTATTATAGTACATTTTCTGTTCAATTATAAATAAGCTCAGATATGCATACCACCATCTTAAAAAACCAGCAAATACTGAATCTTCTTCAATGACATACCTATTTTAGACAAAAGTCTCAAAGTTCTGAATAGGAAATGACACAATTTATATTCTTTAAAAATGTTCTAAATGACTTTTGAGAGAAGAATGAAGATAGAGGGGGTCTCTACTAGGCTTTCCTGTTGCTAGGTTATGAAATCTTCAAGAAGAAATATCATTTTTGTCACCTGCCTGGACAAGCAAAAGGAAACACTAGCATAGGGTCACAAACTTGTTTTTGCCAAGTCAGAATATTTAAAAATTACAAAACTCTATTGTCTATTACTTAGAATCCAGTGGATTCCTACACATGCTGACCCCAAGTCTTAGAGTGGAGCTCTTCATTGATAAGTTTTTCAAGACCACCCCCTTTCAGAAGCAGGTTGGTAAAATCAATGGCTCCACTGTCATTTATTTGTTTATTTATTTATTTATTTATTTATTTATTTATTTATTTATTTATTTTGGTTTTAGTTTTAGGGCATCACTGCCCTGGTGGTGGGAATAGGAGGCCCATCCTTTGCCCCTGTGGAGCTGGAATTGAACCTCCATCCCAGTGGGCCGCAGTCCCGCGCACAACCACTACGCCACCGGGCTCAGCTCCACTGTCTATTTAATGACATATTGTTTTCTGTACCTGTTATTTACCTAGATCTATTGCATACTTATGTTTCACTGTTGTTTTTTGCTCTCCCCATAAAGTAAACTTCTCAAAACAATCCTTGTTTTTTTTTCTTGAATGATAAACAACACTACACTTGATGTATTCTATGCATAAAATTAGGAAAATCATGATAATTCAAAGTATATTCATAAATTAACCTTAACCTAATCCAGATAAAGGACAGGCTCGTCTGAAAATAGATTCAGAGATGAACATTTTTATCCACGTGTTTTTATGGGGATTGTTATGGAATCTTGTTGGTGTTCACCGCCAAACGGTCAGTGGTGTGAATCCAAAAAAGCTATTCTGTGGGAAAGAGGCGCAGCTCTGCTTCCGTAAAGATTGGCCATGCTGAAAATCCTGTATGCCTGTCTATGAGTCAGAATTGACGTCAATGAATTATGGATGAGCTCTTGGCAATAGCAGTTGAAGGTCTGAGGAGCAGTGATGGGCACAGGGAGATGCTAAGCTGTTTCGTGACGCATGTAAACAGCTCCAACTACTTCCGCAGATAATTCTGAAAATGTGTCTGAGAGATGCTCCAGCATACAGCAGAAGAACTAGCCTTTTGTTTTCTTGGAGCAACCATGAGTGAATCTAGATTACTCTTATGAGGACGTTTTTGGGCAGGAAGCCCATTTCTTTGGAGACCAAGTCCTGCAGAGAAATCCGTTGAGAGTTTTCAGCAGGCTACTCCCCCTGAAGCTGTGGAGATGAATTATTTGTACTTTCTTAGGGACATGGGCAATGTAGCAATGTCTGTACTACAATCTACTCCTGCACTGCTCAAGTGCTTCTAACATTTTATTTATTTTTGTAGATACGCTCACTCCATCTTGAAGCAGCTCCTCCTCCTCCTTATGTTACAAGTCAGAGACCATAATTGTGGATCAAGCGTCTTCACCTAAGAATAGCTACTTTCTTTAACAATTCACTAAGGCTTAAGGGAATCTGGTGATTCAAGGTTTTCAAGTGCATTTACCCTGTGCAGAAAATGAGGCTCTCTTAGTTTATTGGCCAAGGAGTTTTCCAGCTCTCCCATTCCCCTAGAATTAGTAATAAATGATCCCTAACAGCTTTTGTTTTTCCATAAAGCAAGAAAGCAGCAGCTTCTAGCTGATCACAATCATGTGATGCCATAACCTCTAGATAGGACCTTTCCTGAACCCTCCTTCTGTCCCACTGGTCCTTCATCACATAGTATTTCTAGAAAGGGATGGAAGGTGTCTGTTTCCTTCTGGTGCAGTGACTGTGTATTCTTTCCATCGTTGTTTGATTCTTCATGTGTCACTCAATATTTTGCCCATGGATGCCTTCAATGTTGCAAATTGAGGCTGGAATCCTACTTTAGTTCTGTCAATTTAAGTTATGCTGAGTGTGTTCTTCCTTTTGGTTTCCAGCTTTAGGTTTTTTGCACATTTCATTATATTGAACGTGGCTTTTCTAGCTGCCTTTTGAAATTTTCTCTTCAGCTCTTTGATTTCATCTTCATTTATTCCATCTACCTTCCTTAGCTGCTATTCAATTATTCATCTCTGTGAGCACATTTCAGGGTCTCTTCTGACAGTCACCAGAGCAGGTACAATTAGATTCAGTGTATTTTTGTTTGTCTGTATGATATATATATGATGTTAGGTGTAAGTGTGATTTAATTGTTGTATGGAAATTACATATAGCTAAAAAAGTGTGTATAGGTGCCAAGTGGGCAAGGGGTGGACTATGATAGGTAGGTTTATTGTGCCAACCTGGCCAATAGGAACATGTGGGATTAATCAGGTCATGGTTTGATTTGAGGGCACAATAATAAGTGGCATTGCAAGGCCAACCTACCTCTCTCTTACCCTCTGGTGATTGGATCATGCTGGAGCATGAGTGCTGCTGCTGTAGTTTGTTCTCTGCCTCAGCCTGTGAGCTACACTATCTGTGGACCTGGCCAATTTGTGGACCCTGTCACTAGAGCTTGGGCGCTCCTTTGAGAACTGCTTTGTCGCCTTCTGGTGCACACTTCATTTGTGCTGGAGGCTAGTGAATTTCGTCACCTTGCATTTTTTGAGTTCAATATGCCACCCTGTACTGCTTTGTTAAGCTCATGAACTACTGACTGTTGGTGACCCACCCTGCTGTCTACTGCTTGACAGCACACAGTGAGTTGCAGGACTTCCAGTATATTAACTTTCTGTGGAAATGAATTGAGCTAAATGAATCCTGTGGACTGCTGTGTAGACTAATTAGCTGGTATATTCCTGCTCACTCTATAAATTTATCTATCTATATATGTATATATATTTAGAACCCCACTTTACACAACCACTGTGATCATTTTTCATTTCCAGTCTTTTAAAATATTTTGATTGGCTTATACTTAACATATCATACAATTCAATTGCTCCATCATATTAAGAAATATTTTATTTCTTCATGTATTATATTCTTGATATCATTCTACAGTTCATCAGGACTTCTGTCATTAGTGATCAATGCAGCAAATCTGTTTTTGAGATGTTCTCGAACTTCAGTAGGGATAGACTCAAGGTCATATTTTGGCTCTTGTGTATATTTTAAAATATTTTTCAGTTTCAACCTAAGCTCACAAATGAGCCACTGATCAAGTGTTCCACAGGCAATCTCTGGCCTCATTTTTGTTGCTACATTGAGCTTCTCCATCATCTCTTCCCAAAGATGTAGTCAATTTCATTTCTGTATTCCATCTGGAGAACGCTACAATTATAATTAGTATTTGTGTTGTTGAAAAAATATATTTGTGAGATATAAATCATTGATTGTGAAAAATTCTATCATGTGATTTCCAGTTTTCTTGCTCTCATCAAAACCATATTTTCCAATTACTGTTGCTTCCTATTTATTCTCAACATTTGCATTTCAATTGCCAAAAATTATCAATGCATCTTGATTCCACGTTTGATCAATTTCAGACCACAGACATCGACAAAATTCTATGATTTCTCCATCACTAGATTTAGAGATTAGTGGCTATATGTTAGTAATAGTTGTAATGACTGAACTTTGTTGTATGCAGATAGGTATTGTCCTAAGACAAACAACATTGCTCTTCAAGATTCTTCTTGAAATGTATTTTTTGTCAATAAATGCAATATCATTCCTCTTAAATCTGTTACTCCTGGTGTAATAAAGCATATTGTATTCTGATTCAAAGTGGCCAATACCAGTCCATTTCAGTTCACTAATGTATAGAATATCAATCTTTATATGTTCCCTTTTATTTTCAATATCTTTCCACTTTCCTACATTTACACATTGTACATTACAATTTCCAATTACTAATAGATGTTTTTAGCTGTTTCCTCACGTTTTCAGTGGTACCCCCGCACCCAATGAACACTCAAATTCTTTATTCCTCCAGTCTTTAATTCATATACTGTATATATTCATGTATAAAATGACCCTAATATCAGCCAAAGCACCTGATTTTACCATAAAACTGCATTTAAAATGTGCTGAAAAACTTGGCTTATACGCAAGTATATTCGGTGCATCATTAGGATAGGCACCACTTTGAGAAAGGGACTCTTTTTCAGTCCTGTTTTGAGTAGCCCCTAACCAGAGGAGGTCATCTTCTGGCACGATCTCTGATAATATTCATGAGGTTTTCAGTATCTGACCATATTCCAAGGCAATTCATTTGACTTTCAAAGGTTAATTCCTCAAGTGGAATTCACTCTTAGTCTGAGCTGGGTCTGGAAGTTCTCCTCAAACCTCTTCACTTTGGGTGCCCTACTGGCATTTGAAATACCAGAAACACCGCTTTCAGCCTCATAGCAACGCTCAAGTCACCACAGTATCACCAAACAATGGACAGAGGGTGATGAGGAGGGACTAGTCACTAGAAAAGAACATCATTCTTGGTAAAGTAGTGGGCCAGTGGAAAAGAGGAAGATTTCCACAAAATGATTGGTACAGTGGCTGCAACAATAAGTCCAAACATAGTAACAATTGTGAGCATGGAAGAGGACTAGGCACAGTTCTTTTCTGTTGTACGGAGGGTCGATGTAAGTCAGAACCAACTTGACACTACCTAACAACAATAAAACCATAAAAAGAAAGAGGTCACTTTGAAGACTGTGATGTGCTTGATATACGGCTGGCATTTTTTCACCTGTCTTTTATTCAGGTGAAATCTAGAAAATGAGTGAGAAACACCAAAGTAGAATTCATGAACTTGAGTCATGGGGTTGTCAAAGAACATTGAACATACTGGGAGCGACCAGGGGACAGGCAGTGAAAAAGAGAAAAACTCTAGACAAGGTAGACTGACACAGTGGCCATAATTGACCACACAATTGTGAGGATGGTGCGGTACCAGGTAGCATTTTGTTCTGTTGCACATAGAATTACTATCAGCTGAAACCACACTGACAATTCTTAACAACTAATGAACTTCTCAAAATCAAGGAAACTTAATGATTATCACATTTCCTCCCCCAAGAATTCCATTGCAATTCATCACTTATGACGTTCCCACAATTTCACTGGGCCATCCTGCTAGGTATTCATTGACCCCTCATAATATTATAGCAGGTCCTCATTGACAGACATAGATTAAAATGAAAAGTCCATTTAAGAATTTAGTTCCGGCTGAGCCCTGGTGGCACAGTGGTTGTGTGCGGGACTGTGGCCCACAGGGTTGATGGTTCAAATCCAGCAGCAGCTCTCCAGGAGCAAGACTGGACTTCCTACTCCCACCAGGACAGTGATGCCACAAAAAAACCCCAAAAACAAATAAACGAATAAAAAAGAATTTAGTTCTACAACCAACACTCATACTAGTTTCTCTGAGCATTGTTTCTGATAAAAATTTAAGTTCATTTCATTTCTTGAAATGAAAGGAAAAAATTAGGACAAAGAAGAAAGGTACCCAATATATGATATAGTTATAAAAAAGATTTTCAGTTAATTTTAAATTGAGACAAAGGCATTTGCATCTCACTATCTAGCAATCATTGGAACAAGACTTTCTTCAAAGAAGAATATCACCTTGGGTGAGGCAGTTCTCTTTGGCAGAGATCAATCTCTGGCAGGAACTCAGCTTCAAACCATCATGAGGCATGATCCTCTTCAATGAGGGGCTGAGTCCTTTGATCTGGATTGACAACCTGTATTTACTGACCCAATTACATCTTTCAGAATAAATTCTTGGCTACCTGATCTTTCAATAGGCTGCCAAAAGGTACCAGAGTTTCTAGCTTCTGCTACCACAACATCTATTATAAATAAATTTTGATTTGTAGCTTAGGACTTTTCATATCTATTATTTTCTTCCAACTTAGTCATTTACTTAGTTTTGCACTCAGCAAGTAATTAATGAGTTCTCATCCAGCCCTGTGTGGTGTGGCATAGATGTGCATCAGTTCATGTGGCAGGCAAGCCCCCTCTGTTACTGTTCTAAGGAACACAAGCAATAAATTATTATTTAATTGAACCAGCTTTTTGAAAACAGAATTATTTTGCTAGCTCCTTCTGTAAGTACTGGGAATAACACAATGATTAATGGAGAAAAATGCTTCAATTTTGCAACAAGTCAACATATTAGTGGGAGAAATGAAAAATATTCATACAAACTAATAAAAAATAGTATCATTTCAGATAGAGGTCCATAATATCTTGTTTCAGGAAAGTGAGGTAACGTAATGATGGGTGGTTCCAATGGGCATGGTGAAGGTGTCATTTAAGAAGAGATTTGAGCAGCCTGCCCTGAGAGAGGGACATGTGCTTAGGCATAGAAAAGTGAGTGGTCTGAAGGAAACAGGAAGAAGGCCAAAGCGACTGTGGGAGAATGAGAAGGTAGCACAGATGGTGAAGCCAGTGATGTGAGCTCCCTTTGCTGACTGTGGTAGCTGGTTTAGGGTCCACTGATGTGTGTATGTATGTACTTAAGTTTTCCTTTCAAACATTAAGAAACAATTGCACAAGTTTGAGTAGGTACATGATAACTGTGATTTAAATTTTAAAAATATCATTATGGCTTTCATGAAGAAATTTTGTATGTGAAGTAGGTATTCCAATTAGAAGAGTATTGTGGTAGTCTAATGGAGAGTTGTTGGGAATAGATCACAAAATAACAGTAGAGATGGAACTCAATGAACATATATTGAATTCATTTTGGACACAATGGCTACATTAGTCTGGGTAAACTAGAGCGACAAATCCACAGAAACTCATATATATATATATATATATATGAGAGAGTTTTATGTAAAGGGTAAGTGTCCATTCAGAAAGTATCTCAACTCAGTGCTGTCCAAGCCCATAAGTCCAACATTAGCCCGTATGTCCGACAACCACCTACAAAGTCCTCCTCCATCTCACAAAACACACGCAGTGATGGCATCCACAGGAAGAAAGCAGAATCAATGAATGTGTAAGCGTCTCAGCACTGGCGGGGGTCTCCACAATGCTGCTTCAATACCCAGGACTGCATTGGGGTTGGTCCATGTGCTTTCTCCTCAGGGATGTTTGGCAGGAAGTGAGCCTTGCTAGCTTAAGCAGGGACCTGGCTAAGGTAGCTTCACCCTGGTCAGACCATCAGAAAGCAAGAAATCTGAGAGCGAGGAAGGTGAGGCTCACCTAGCCATTTATCTTTCCACCCTTCAGCTAAGCCCACATGTGATTATCAGCCAGATTGGCACAATAAACATTAAATATCTCAGAGATGATTGACTGAGGGATTAGGTTCAGAGGTTAGGTAAAGAGAGGAATCATGGGACATTCAACACTAATTTGCGTATACAGTTAAGAATGAGGTAATAAAAATAGTAAGTGTTGAAATGATGACACAATAAGGGAAAGTGAGAGAGATTATTACACAACCCAATGAATTTTTTTTCTTCTTAAATTTGTGTCTTCTTTAGATCTGTCTCTGGTGTTATTAGGGGCATTGATCCAGGAAGTTGCACTGGATAAAATGTATCTTTACTCATTTCTTAAATACAGTTTTCCACTATATTTACAGCTATTCTTTTATCATCCTAGTTTTTAAAATTAGAAGACCTCAGACACACTAATTACAGGATAAGACAAAAAAGGTAAGAAATATTTGCAAAAGAATTAGATATTAAGGGACTGACACATAGATACAATGGAGTACAACGCATTGCTAAAAAGCAGTGATGAACGCATGAAGCACATCACCACAAGAGAAGAACTGGAGGGAATTTTGCTAAGTAAAGTAAATCAAGCACAAAGGGACAACATGAGTCTGCTGGGGTAAGTGTTTAAAAAAATGCAAAAGGGGCATAGGGAAGTATGGTAGGTCCAGGTAACATGACAGGAGGCAGAACAAATCCAGGGATATACATGGTAGTCAACTAAAAGTGAGGGTAGGGGAAAGAAATGGGTAGCAGGGGAGCAGGACACTAACTCATCCAAGGGGAAGGTATTGTTTATATCTTTGCAGGGAAAGAGGAACCAGACTTCAAACCGGTGCTCCAAGATGCAAATGCAACATACTGAAGTGAAGCAGGGAACCAGTAGATGTCTGAGGGGTGCCCCCAATCCCAACTACTTGGACGGCAGCCCCTCCCCCTAGAAGAATTTATATCAGAGGACAGTATTGAAGCTACAGCTCAGTGAGAGGGACATGAATGAGAGAGCATCCACGAGAAAATGAAGGGGAAGGAAGAGAGAGTGGAGCACATCCAGGGACATCAAGCCTTGAGGAGGATATCTTGGCTAAGAGCAGCCAATGCACATTGAGGACCAAATGACTGGTCCCACTATAAGACAGGGCATCCCTCACTACTGCATAGCCCTACAGGCCAACACTGAAGAAACCATGTGGGAGTTGCGTCCAGTCGGACCCCACCACACCAAGGTGGAACACTAAGGGTGTGCAACAGACTAGCAAGGGTAACAAAGCAATGAAGTCCCAAGAGAATACCAAAAATAGATTTGAGGGCCAGGGTGTAGTACCCCATCAGATTCAACTGGAAAATAATCCTAAAGGTCAACAACTTGGACTACTTACAGGCTTGTCTTTTTTTGTGTCATTGCATTTCTTTTTTTGCTCTTGCTTTGTTTTGCAGTCTTGTGTGGGGGCATATTATTATGTCTGTATGTATATCTAGATAAGTGAGATAAGCTATCTGGAGGAGAAAACAATGGTATCAATGTCTCTGTGGAGACATGGGAGAGGTAGAGGAAGGAAAAGGAAGTGAGTATTAGTAAACCGAAGGAAAAGGGAATAACAAGTGATCTAAAATTGGTGATGAGGAGATTGTAGGAGGACTGGTAGGGCTTGATCAAGGGCAATGTAACCGAGAGTAATTACTGAAACCCAAATGAAGGCTGAGCATGATAGTGAAACAAGAGGAAAGCAAAAGAAAATAGAGGAAAGAAATAGGAGGCAAAGGACATTTATAGAAGTCTAAATACAGGCATGTACATATATAGATTTATATATGATGATGGGGAAATAGATCAATTTGAATATGTTTATAGGTTTAGTATTAACTTAGAAGATGGACAATAGGCATTCACTCAAGCCCTCAATGCAAGAACACTCTATTCTATTAAACTGTCTTTCCATGATGCCCACCTTCCTGACACCATTGCTGAAGACAAATAGTGAAGAAAGTTGATGGTGCCTAGCTATTAGAAAATATAGTGTCTGTGATCTTCAAAGCTTGAAGATAAGCCAGTGGCCATCTAGCTCAGAAGCAACAAAGCCCATCAGCCTGTGTGATCATGAAGTATTGATGGGATCAGGTATTAGACACCAAAGAAGAAAAGATCATATCATTGTGAATTATGGGTTTGGGGAGACAAAGCCCAACTGTAGGCATCTTGACATCCCCTTACAGAAGGGTCCCAAAGAGGAGATGAGCCAGTCAAGGTGCCGTGTAGCACCAGTGAAATATACAGCTTTCCTCTAGTTCTTAAATGCTTTCTCTTCCCCACTATCATGGTCTCAATTCTACCTTACAAATCTAGCTAGACCAGAGGATGTCCACTTGCACAGATAGGAACTGAAAACACAGGGAATCCAGGACTGATGAAACCCTCAGGACCATGGTGAGACTCACTATACCAGTAGGGTGGAGGGAAGGTGGGGTAGAAAGGGGGGAACAAATCACAAGAATCTCCATATAATCTCCTCATTCGTGGTTGGACAATGGAAAAGTGGTTGAAGAGAGATGTTGGATAGTGTAAGACATGACAAAATAATAATAATTTATAAATTAACAAGGGTTTGTGAGGGGGGTGGGGAGGGAGTGGGAAATGGGGAGCTGATAGCAGGGCTCAAGTAGGAAGAAAATGTTTTCAGAATGATGATTGCAACATAGGCACAAATGTGCTTGACACAGTGGATCTATGTTAGGTTATAATAAGAGTTGTACAAGTCCCCAATAAAATGATGTAAAAAATGGTAGGGGTACTTTCAAAGGACTCTGTATATGGACGCATGGTGGCCACTTGTCTATCCATTGAGCTGCCAAGCATAAAATCGGTGGTTAGTACCCTCCAATCACTTTTATGAGTCTTACAGATTTGTACACCCAAAGGAGCACTTCTCTCTCCTATAGCGTCCCTATGAGTTAGAATCTACTAAAAGAGAGTGGGGTTTTCCTTTTGCTACCAGACTCTGAAAAGATATTCAGAGACTGCAAGTTCAATACTGTAGAGTAGAAAACCCTTGAGAAGAATGGAAAAGAAAAGTGGAAAGACACGCATATGAAAGGTGTGACAGAAGGAAGGATGATATGACTGCAGGAACAGAGAATTTTTCAGAATTTTCAATATTTTACAGGGCTGGTTTATTTTACCACTTCTTAATTCCTGGGACCACTTACAGATCTTTTCATTATGTGTCAAGTTTCCAATTGACTGAATAAACAAAAGTTTCATTTGTGGCTTTTAATTTTCAGTTTAGAATGAATTTTTGGCTAGTATGCTAACAATAAGAATATAAAACACATGTCATGTTCAAAATGCTCTGTTTTCAACAGTTTTTTGTGAATAGTGCAAACACGATTATATTCATTTTATCAATGAGTTAAAATGAGTCTTGTGGTAGTTGAGTGGAGTTGGCCCAAATGAATTCCTAATTAATAGAGTGGAGAAATTATATTGCACTTAGATATTTGGTACCATAACACAGAGTCCCTGCTAAAGAGATCATTCTTTTTGATAAATGATAAATCAACATGTAAGTAGAACACATGTTTGGATAGTGGCTAAACTTTCTTGATGCCAACAAGGATATGCAGAGAGTATCCTGTAAGGGGTGTTTCAAACAAAATGGGAAGAAATAAGCAAGCTGTGAATTTGTATCAGAAGTTGAAAGGGGATCATTTTATAAGCCTTTGTTTGCTACTCTCATTTCTAGTCTTTCTCTTTCATGTAGTATTATTCCTTTTTATATGATTAAGAAAAATGAAACTACTGGTCTCTTATGGCCCATGTAAGTACAAACAGTTTGTGCTCAGCTGCGAAATAAAAAGTGGGTGGGTGGAACCCTTCCAGTTGTGCAGAAGAAGGGCCAAGAAATTTGCTTCCAGGGAAACTCTATGGAGTAGTGCCGTTCTGTCACAGAAGTAGTCACCATGCGACAGAATAGATTTTATGGTCACTTTTTTGGGGGCGACTTTGGCAAGCTTTTCTTTTTACTGCCCCCGCCCCAATGGTTTCATTGGTACATAATTCACATATCATACTGATGAACAGTTGAATCTTTAACTCACAGAAAGGTGATATTGGCACACAATGGAATACTACAGATCCCTAGTGATGAAAAGATGAAGTGATTCATTTCATGGAAAGATTTAGAGGATATTATGTTAAGTGAAGTTAGCCACGTATAAAGTCAAGTACATCAGTCCACTGAGGCAAGTTCAACCTGCCAAAAGGGCAAAAGGGAAAAATGTACACTACACATATTTCCTGGGTTGGGGACCAGATACACTGGCAAGAGTCAGACCAATGCAAATGAAATATAACTCATCAAATTGAAGAAAAATAAAGATGCAAATATAGCACCTGTGCTGAAAGGCATAACCTCCCACCCCATCCCATGATTTTAAGGCCCACAGAGGGGTCAAAGAAGAAAAAAGATCGCCATGAGAAACCTGAGCACTAGTCCACCCATGGGGAGAATATTGTCTATGTCTCCCCAGGAAGGGGAGACTGAGAGTAGACTTCATTCAGTGCACCCATCCCTGAGAGTGATGTATCTGTTTGGAGCAACTCATCCCCAGTGATGACTGTAGGACTGGCCTCAGCTCAAGACTTGACATCCTCTCTTCAGATAGCAGTGCTACAGAGGATGGTCCTGAAGATACAGCTGGCAGAGAGTGGCTTGTCTGATGCACACACATGGGGCAAAGCAAGATGAGAGTACAACAGACCGGTGATGGGAATGATACCCGAACTTCTCGAAGAATCCTGATTTTAGAGTTCTGACTCTGGGGGCAGCACGTGGCATCTCAACTACACTGGTCTTGGTTACTCACAAGGGCACCACACTGGAAGTCTAAAGAGTCAGCAGGTGGGTGTGGAGAGGGGGGCAGGAAGAGGGGACATGGGAGGGGAGGGGGCAGGGGGAGATAAATGGTGAACCAATAATGACAGGGACAGGGGAATACCAGGATTATCAGATGAACATGAGGAGGTTGTAGTATTTCTTGTCATGTTTGATTAATCAAAAAGTATCTGAGAGGAATTATTGAGAGGTGAATAATGGGTAAGTGTCATAGTGGAGCAGAAAGAAAGAAAAAAGCAAAAGAGAAAAATGAAAGCAAAAATTTATATATGCAAGTATAAATATAGATATATAAACATGTAAATATATGAATTTAGGCACATTTGTCTATATATGTACATGATATAAATACAATAAAGATGCAAATAAATGTTGGGTCTCTACTAAACTTGTACCAAAGTCCAAAAATAGTTTATATTAATAATGTGGCACTGTACAATACTCACCTTCCCTACACAATCATTGAGTACACAATGGGTGCGTGAATAAATGTGGGGCAGAAAACTGATGATTCCTGGTTATTATAAATATAGCGACTGAAATCAAAACTTGTCATCAAACAAGCAGTCATCGAGCAGTAAAGCAACAAAACCCACATGGAAGAAGCATACCCTCCAGGGTGATAATGAGGTGTCTATGGGAATAGATATCAGAAGTTCAAAATCAAACAATCAAATTGATGTGAAGGACTATGGAATAAGTAGAGACCCCAACCCCACCCACAAGACAATTAGGCCCTCACAGAGGGGCTACAAATGGGGGGATGAGTAACTCTGGGTGCAGAATAACACAGATAAAACACATAACTATTATCTGGTTCTTCAATATTTCCTTCCCTTATTATTAAGGTTTATGTTTCACCTAGATAGTAGTAGTCCTATGTGTGTCAGCCATCCAAACAGATGAGTTTGAAAAATGTTTCCAAGAATTTGACAAATGTATTAAGTGTAATGGAGAGTACTTTGAAGGTGTTAACATTGCTTTGTTAAACAATTTAAATACATTGCTTTGAAAAATAACAAAAACAAATTCTGGGTTTTTTGGGGAGTACCTGTGTCTCTCTGTGTAGATAGATAGATGATATAGATAGATGATAGATAGATAATGATAGGTAGATAGATAGGTAGATAGATAGATAGATAGATAGATAGATAGATAGATAGATAGATAGATAGAAAGAACAATAATAACAAAGGTTCCTGAGGGGGGTGGTGGTGGGAAAGAGGAGCTTACATCAAAGAGTTCGAGACGAAAGAAAAAATTTTGAAACTAATGGTAGTACCAATTGTACAATTCTGCTTGAGTCACTTGAATTATGGAATGGTATGACATCTGCAAGAGCTTCCAATAAAATGATGAGAAAAAAAGCCAGGGAAGAAATTTCTGTCATAGGCCATCTAGTTGATGCTGGCTCTCAGGACTAATTCAATTCTGGTACAAATTTCAATCCCTCACAATCAGGATTCCAATGGTCTCTGCCTGAAAGTGAAGCTGTTCAGGATTCTTGATTTATACTAGAAAGGATCTGCCAGCTGTCGCTTTGACTACTCTGCAGGTGGGTTTTGAGCTTCCACTGTCTCCCATAGCCTTTTACAAATTGGGTGTTCAAAATTTTAGCTCTGATACTTTTCACTTCTCCATCTTTGAATTTTGTAATTGTCATCTTTGGATCACATAAGCTGTTATTATGTGTGGACTTGCTTAGATGTCTGCTTGTTTGAAAATAAGCCTTTTAGACTCCAGACACTGTTTTCATTGATTGATAGCCGGGGACCATCTGCTTTCTTCACCACACTTTGCTGTGGCACCCTTATCTTCAGTGACCATTTCACAAAGTTGAATACTGAGCAGGGCTATGAGATGATAATGGGTTTTGTTGTTGCTTTGTTTTAGTCTCTTACATCTACTTCACAAGTGAATAAAAGTAGTATCTCTTTGCTATCCCCTCAATAATCATAAAGTATGTCTCATAATACTGATTTCAATTTTTTCCATTTAATGTTTTAATACCATGGGTAAATTATGGGATTTTTTAAATTTAGAAAATAAACATCACATCATCCATGCATTTTGTACAGATTACATTGTGTGAATGTTTTGGCCAATGTTTTGACTATTAAGGCTATCATGTTTTTACTATTTTAAAGCCAATTTTAAAAGGAGAGCAAATTATTATTATGAGTTCATAGCTCATAAAATTTTGTCAAATTAATATAGGAATAATATCTAAAACATGTCTGAGCATCTCAACATGTATGAACAAGTGTATGTAGGTTAGAAAACTCACATGATCATAGATGGTTTCTGACTTAATAAAAGGCACTTTGACCAAAGCTTGTGGCAAGATAAAATTTTAATTCTATAGAAATTATTCTTTAAAAACATTAACCTTAAACTTCTCTGAGTAATTCTGCAATCTTTTGTTCAATCAGTTGGTCCTTTTGACAGGGAAAGTATGAAAATCCTACTTTTTTGAGTAAAATCCATCATGTGTTCATATATTAAGAAAGCATATTGATCATTTTCAACAGCCTATATTGGTACCTGTAGTTTCTTCTATATAAACTTATGGGATATGTGTGGATAATCATGCTCTTTCCTTTAAGTTCTCTTGTTGTCCCATATGAAGCAAAACAAAACAAGAATCATACATATTTCTTTTTTATCTTGATGATCAATTAATTATAACTTTGAAGAGAGAAGACCCACAAATTAATAATTTAACATTAAAAAAGTTTACACAAGTAATTTAGCTCTGAAGATAAATAGAAAATTGTGGTGTATATTTTTAGATATCTTTATTTTTAAAAATAAAGATATTTATATTACTGACATTAAAATTAAGCAGAGAATGCATAATCATTTTAAATATCTATTTGATGTGGTTGAAACAAACACAAAGATGAAAGCCAACAGCATCTGTGTCTTTGCTCTCTTCCCAAATCCATCCTGATCTCTGCTGATCACTCACATACCACTTGTCCCCACTTCTCTCAGAGAGGATTGAACAGACCTGGTTGAAAGTGTTTTTCCTGTGAGGCATAGACAATTTCACAGTCTGTGTATATATTTTTACTTTATCTTTCTCTTCTTGGTGCACTTTGTTTTATGACTGGTAAGACCACAGTACATGTTTTGTTATCCCAAGACTATGAAAAGCATTAATCTATTAAATAGAAAAGATTTTCAGATCAGGTCTTTTATCAAAAAGAACAAAGTAGATACTAACTTTTTTGTGCTGATCTGTACTTAAAGGATTGTGAGAGAAGACTAAAGAAAGACCACATGTCAAGTAAGAATAAAGAAGTAAATATTCAATGCTTCTCTCAGTTGCATTATATATGCATTTTATGTACCTTTGAACTTATTTACCATTATGCTGCTTTAAAGACAAAAATGATTTACCTAATTCACTTTTGTTTAAAAAAATTCCTCAAATATATGTTATTGAAATAGGAATGGGCTGCACCATACCACATGAGAAAAAAACACAAATCACTCTTGAACCTCACTAAGAATATTGTCAGAATTTGTGAGGGGTTTGTAGTAGGCATGACAAAAATTGAATTTCTTGCACAAACCTAAAACCAAACCTAATTTGGGCCAAACACTTCTCTGTCTATTTGGATAAAAACTACTGGAGGCTTTTTTTTTTTTTTGGTGAATGTCAACAGTGAAACATGAAAACAGATGTGTTCCTCCTATTTCATTATTAGGGAAATAAGAGCAGCTGTGCTAGGCTTGTGGGTGAGGGAAGCTCTCAGAAAGGCCTCTGCACTTTGGAAGTTGGAAAATCTGGCAGGGCAGACCAGTCCTGACATCCTGAGCAATCTTCAGAATCAGCCACGGGGGGAAATTCTTGATGATTATTCAAAAATTTCTCTTTTATGGAATTTCTGATCCAGTTTATAAGGACCTCATAGCACAGGGTAGAAACATATGATACAGCCGGTTGCTCCAGGTGTCCTTAAGTCACCTCTGACTCAGAGTGACCCGACATGTACAGGTCGGGTATCGTCAGGTCCTCAGTCATCTTCGCCAGTGTTGCAGCCAACGTGGCAATTCAGCTCTTTAAAGGAAGGTTTTTCTCATTTTCACTTTCACAAGCAGGGTACTTTTTTCCAGGGGACAGTTCTTCCTAATAAAAGTAGGCTTTATTATCTCCCCAAATTTCAGAAAAGCAGTAAGAAAGGTTAAGTCAGATGTAGGCGATCAGATTTTCAGCGTCTATTTATTAAAAATAGTGAACATTGCTTATCATATTTGGGGGTCATACAATGGCAAATTGATACAGTTCCCTTAAGACTATGGGCAAGAAAGACCAAATAGCCTTTTTCTAGACACAATACACAGAAGAGAGAAAAAATTCAACGTGTTTGGCAAAAGAAAAATAAATCAAAGCATAAAAACAGAAACTTTTGTTTTGTGCACTTGCAGACCTGACAATAACCAGATGGTGATTCATTTTTTTTTCTTTTTTGCATAGAAAGTGCCTTTTGTACAGAAAGACTATTTTTGGTGCAATTTGGTCTAAAATAGTTCAACTTCTTGTTACAGAAGTTTGCTTGTCTTATGCATTCTCTTCCTTCTGTCTGAGTCTGGTGTTTGTATTTATCTATGCCTGTAGGGGTGGGGCATGTAGCCATATGCTCACACTGTCTTTCTAAAGCACAGGAGTTATTCTCTGGCAAAGTGAGAGAGGCAAAATGTGATAAACGGTGCAAATGGATTTCACTATGTTGATGTGAAGTTTTAACTGATGTTTTACTGACAAGGGTAAGGAAATATTAAGTCAAAGAATTCAATAAAACAAAACAGTAGTGTTTTCTATTCTATTTCTATTCTATAAGGCATACCTCGTCTTATTGAGCGTTGCCTTCAGAGCTACTGTGGGGCTTTTTGCTATTGCGGTTTTTACAGAAATTAGAGATTTGTGGCAACTCTGTGCCAAGGAAATCTATTGGTGTCACTTTCCTGACAACAAGTGCCCATTTTGCATTGGTGTCACGTTTTGGTAATTCTCATAATTCAAACTTCTCCTAATGGTGTTTCACACTCAATAGACTACAGTGTAGGGCAAAAACAATTCTTATGTGCACTGAGACCCCAAAAAGTTCCTGTGCTTTGGCTTTGTAGTGATAGTAAGTTTATTATGGTACTCTAGAACTACCAATCAAGTGGATCACAGACTAACACACAGCCTTTATGTCACTAGGGCACCTACAGATAGGAGTGTCTAGTTGACACAAAATTATCTAACTATCACAGATTTTATGGGAATAGATTGCCAAGTCTCTCTAGTGTGGAAACACTAGGTGGATGGAGATCAAGCAACTTTCAAGCCCATATCTCTTAGCCATCATCTCCATACCTGTTCTACAGTCTACTCGGGCTCCTGGTGACCCTAGAGGACAGCATAGAAGGCTTTCTGGAGCTGTTTTCTTATTGAAAGAGATACCATTTTTCTCCCAATGAGCATCTGGACTTGAACCCTCCACATTTGGTTAACAGCTAAGGGCTTTACAATCATGTCACTAACTCCTTTTCCTTGCACCAGAGCTTCTTATATCGATGGTGTTACTGGTTTCTAATTGATCAATTCAATGTGAGAAAATGGATTAAGCATAACCATCACCAAAAAGCTATTAGGAATCACTGAACAGTTCTTAGGAGTGCCGCTTTTAATGCACTATTTTTTAACAAAAATAATAGCAATACAACTTTGATTAAATACAATTGAATTTTAAAGCCAAGCCTTCCAAAATAACATTTCCAGGAAGCCTCTACTAAATATCCTTGGCTTGTTATAGATTTAACTCAGAAAACTCTACCCAGTAAGAGAAGGTGACAAGGCACGTGTCAAGGAATACAAAGCAGGCCACCACCAGGTTCCCCTTTTTACCTGGATATGATGCAGGTGACCACATCCCCTCCCCGGGATCAAACTCTCCTAAAATTGTATCTAGCTCAGTTTTGCTTATTTCTGCCTTCTCATAGGTGTTTACTCTTTGTCCAGTGAAATAATGAGTAATAGATAAATTTGGGACTTGCTTTAGATGTAAAGGCAGAAAATATGAAGGGAAAATAACAGACTCCAAACCCCTATTACTGGTTGCTATTTTACTCCCAACTAAAATAATTTTTATGTGTTAAATCTCTGAAGTCCCTTTTCCTAATACCAATAAGCTGCATATTGTTTCTCATGTGACTTGCTTCTGATTCACAGGGACTGTACAGGACAGAGTAGACCTGGCCCCTGTGAGTTTCTGAGCCTCTTCCCAGGATAGTAAGCTTCCAGAGCTTCTGCAGAGCCACTGGTGGTTTTGAACTGCTGACCTTGTAGTAAGCAGTCCACTCCGTGTGCAGGTGGTCCCTCACTCATGCTGAAGCTCTATTCTAACACCATTGTCCTAAATCAGTTCTTAGGTAATCAGGGTCCCTGTGGTTTTAGTTTTTATTACTTCTCTTTATTATGTTTCTTCATAAATGCAATCTTTTAACATCTTGAGTGCCCTCTGATAATATTAATTGCAAGTTGATTGCTGAAATATATGGAATATATATTGCTAAACTCTTCTTTGCCTTAGAGTTGTTCTTTTTCATGACTTCTTTCATGCTAACTCTACATTTCTAACTTACGTCCTTTGTTTCATTCGGGACTTCTTGGATTACCTCTTTTGTCTAAACTGTTGGTAATTTTCAATATATATATATATTTATAATAAATGCTTTGCTAAATAGATCAAAAGGATACTGAGAGGTTTGACATCAGAAAGTTGTGTGTCAAAGTGGTATTCTTTCTCACTTCTTATGCAACCTGCTAGATTGTCTAAAAAGAAAGACTAAATAATCTGAGAAAATGATCTTGGTGAGCAAATAATCTGAGAAAACCAGAAAAACCAACAATAACAGAAAAACAAACCCAAACTCACTGCTATTGACCCGATGTAGGCTCATGGTGACCCTATGCAAGTGGGTAGAACTGCCTCAGTGAGTATTCAGACTACAGCTCTTTATTGAAAAAGAAAGCACTGTCTTTTTCCCCTGGGGTCTCTGGTAGTTTTGAACTGCTGACCTTGCAATTTGTAGCACAATGTAAGACACACACTGCACCAGGATTAGAAGGTTATATGATATGCAGAGACACAACCTTGCTTGCTGAAGCAAGGAGGACTTGAGACACTTGCTGATGAAGATCGGCAGGACCAAGAGGGAAAATACTGAACTTTACAAGGATTTCATTTTGCTTGGTTCCATCATCAATGGTCACTGAAGTGTCAGTCAGGAAATCAGACATTTTCTTGAATTGAGCAATTTTTCAACTTCTGGAGTTTTGTTTTATGCTAATGTCTTCGGTATAGCTTTGTTCTTGAGCTTAGCTACCACTTGAACTGGTTGAATGTTGACCAATTTTTTTTTTCAGTGACTTCCATTCACCTTTTTCTGATTCTAATTGCATAGTTCAATACTTTGTCTATAGAACTCTTCGACACTGCAACTCAGTGTGTGAACTATTTTCAGTCTTTCAACTTGAGCTATGCTAACCTTATTCTTTCCTTTGGGTTTTCTAACTCAGGCCTTTGCACATTTCATTCTGCTGCTTTACTTTGTCTTCTCAATCTGCCCTGTTCAACTTTTTACTTGCACATTTTTCATTTCACGTCACCAACTCTAAATTCAAGAGCAACTTTCAGTTTCCTCTGACATCCAAGTTTTTTCTTTCTTTCCACCTTAATGATCTTTTATTTTCTTCAAGGATGACATCCACAGCTCATCTAGTCTTTGACCATTAGGGTTCTATGTATGAAATATGTTCTTGAGATGCTGTCAACATTCAGGGAGGATAGCCTCAAGGCAATATTTTGACTCTTGTGGGCTTGTTTTAGTTTCCTTCAGGTTCAGCTTAGCCATACATATGAATAATTGATGGCTTATAGCATGGTTGTCAATTTGTCTTGGTTTGGGTGATGATATTAAACTTCTCCATTTTCTCTTTCAACAGACAAGAAAGTTTGGTTCCTCTGTGTTACATCTTGTGAGCCTTTTATGCTGTTGTAAAATGATATTTATAAGAGCTGAGCCCTGGTGGCGTAGTGGTTGAGTGTGGGACTGCGACCCATGGACTTGGCAGTTCAAACCAGCAGCGGCTCTCCAGGAGCAAGACTGGGTAGCTCCCATGACCACCAGAGGGCAGCGATGCCAAAAAAATGATATTTATATTGAAGAAACCCTTTATTTTGCAAAATGCTATCATATAATCTTCAACTTTTTACCTATTACCAAGGCCAAAATTTCCAGGTATCTTTCCTTCCTCTTATTTCCAACTTTCACATTCCAATCAATATAATAATTATCCATGCATCTTTCACATATGATCAATTTCAGTCTGCTAAAGTTGATAGGATTCTTCAGTCCTTCATCATTGTCTTTAATGGTTGGTGTATACATTTGGACTATAGTATAATCAATTGATCATCATTGTGGGTGTGCAGATATTATCTTAACATAAAGAGCATTGTACTTCAAGATAGCTGTTGAAATGTTCATTTTGATAATGAATGTGATACAATTCCTCTTACATTTGCCATTCTTCAAGTATTATTCTAACAGGCAGGGTCCTGATTTCATAAATGAGTGTAATTGAAAGTATTGTCGTATCGCCAACCTTCATAGCTTGTGTAACTAGTGTCCAATCACTTTAGTTATAATGATGTACAAGTTAGCAATTCATACATGTGAGATGCAACTGTATATGTGAAATTCACATATGATGAGATGTCCTACACATGTATAAAATTTATTGCACAGCAGTGATTTGCCATTGACTATAATATTATTTTTATCAATAGAATTACCTTAAGCCCTATGGAGAGGATCTATGATGTACAAAGCTAAATTGATAAAAGTATCTCCAAAGGTGAACAACATATAGAAACTATAGCTATATGGATGGATGCTGAGTTTTTACTTGATCGTAATCCTGATATAAGAGTAGTGGCCAATCCCTCAGAAGTGAACTATATATTCGTCCTTCCTAGTCTGCTCCTAGTCTGTGATCTCGGATGAAACTTGCTCACTCTGAGTGACATACTGGCATTTGAAATACTTTGGTTTAGCTCCCAGTTTCACAGCAGCATACAAGCCATAATAGCATAATGAATCAACAGAAGATTAAGGCTGATATAGCAGCCACAGGAAACAATACAATGAACAAGTTATCATTGCATAATATACAGTGAATTATTTTCTTTGTTTTAATATACATACAAAATTTATTTCTTAATTATTTCCTTTATCCAGGAGTTAATGTCCTTTCCTGGTCATTGACTGTGTGTGTGTGTGTGTGTGTGTGTAGACATGACAACTTAGCTTTTTCAGTATTCAAACAAATAGCATCATGCTATTTTCATTGTTTGTATAGAACTCTTTATATCCAGTGCATTACTCCAGACTTTCTTGCTGCCTTAACAATAACAACAAAAGAGGTATGAATAACTTAATGACTTGAAGTAGTTTCATCTATCAGCACTATTCTTTGCTGATACATGCAAGCATTATTATTACTCACCTGCTCTGGCACTTTGACAGATATTTAATGGAGGAAATGTTTTATTATAAATTTTACTCTTCTAAGTGTTGTCTTTACTAGCTCATATCCTTGACAAATAGACTATTCCTTTTAAGTGTCTAACAGCAAGAATTTAAAAGTAAGCAAGACAGTCTGTATACAAGGTCAAAGTCTTTGTTTTCATCAATGTTTCACTGAGGGAAATATACAAGAGACTACAGAATAATAATGAAAAAAGATGAAACCAATGTGGCAGAAAAAGCCCACTCATTTGGTACAGTATGCTATTGGCTACAAAACAGAAAGAATATAAAATACAAAGACAGGAGAGGAAGACAGCAGACCTAGGCTTTCTGTGGGAAGGGGAACAAGGGTAACCATTATCTGCCTGTAATTCTCATTGGGTTTCTGTGAGAATCTCCCTGGACAGCATGATCACACAAAAATATTAATGGGCCCAGGACAGGTAAATGGGTGGAGAAGACAGGCAGAAACAGCTTTGTTTGCCTCCTGAACCACTCCCATCCTCTGTCATGTAAATGCTGAGTTGACAACCCAATGCCTGACCAAGCCAGGTAGACGTAGCTTCAAGTTCATTAGGCAAAGATGTCAGCAGAAAATATGAGCAGAAAGCCTAAGGATGGCACTGAGCCACTTATAGCGCTTTAGATCCCAACCAGTACAGAAAGAAGACAGAATAAGTTGGTAGCTAAAGGTGTAGGCTAAGCAGATAGACTGCTTGGGTGAAATTCATAGAATGATCATTTGCAACATGGTGATTTCCTACAAATACAATTGCCTTTCTCTTTCTAGCTTCCAATACTCTAAGACAAAAGGCATAAAAGTACTTGCCTCATTGGGTTGTTAGGATTAAGCTTAGTAATGAATATAATCAATTTAGCACCATGCTATGATTATGATGATCATTCACTAAACAGTGATGGAGCTATAGTTTCCCTATCACCATAAAATAATACACTTATATACCCTTACCTCCTTCCCTTTTCCTTTCTTGAGAAAAGCAAGAGTTTGAAGAGATCTCACGTAAAAGGTATATTTATTGGCTGTGGTTCACAGGGTTGATGGTTCAAATCAAGCAGCAGCTCTCCAGGAACAAGGCTGGGCTTCCTACTTCCACAAGGGCAGTGATGCAGGGTTGGGGGGAAGGTGTATTTATCATGCCAAAGCCAATAAATCAAATCTTTAAAAGATGATTGAAATGACAGTTAAATTTTAAGTGAGGCTATATTAGATATAATTTCTATTTTATTTTTTACTGTAACCTAGGTTATAGGATTAGTACAGACCCTTTACTTAAACCAGATCCCTTACAGAACTAAGAAAATAAGCTATATTAGCTTTTTATCTATGGAGTTAGTTGAGTAAAAGAATTGTCTTTGGTGTAAGTAAATAAAACATACATGTTGTTTATAATGTAGTAGTACTGTTTGTAATAGTAATGTTTTCAACACCCCAGTTGGGAAGCATAATATATACTACATTTGGATAAGAGTGAAGCATTAGAGATCAGTGAAGGAATACCTTGGGTAGTGATGTTGGGGTTTAGAACTGAACTTAAAAAGAGCCAGGTTTATTTTTATATGAATTGATAACTCTTTGGAGAGATGAAAGAGAAATGCAAGGTCCAACATCTCTAATGACTGCCCAAGTTTTGAGAGTGAAGGAAAGCGATTGTTCCTTGAGTGATGGAAATAGAGGCACAGGGGATGGATGGATTTACAGATTGCTGTGGGAGAGTTTGGGTTTTAGTAGGAGATTAGTAAGTACCTAGATGTTTTTAGAAATTGCCTTTGTTTCTAAATGAATTAAAAGGAAACACAATTAGAAGAGAAGTGGGTTATAAGGTAACCCACATAAGTGAACATGGTAGTTTGGACCACGGTGTATTATTATTGTTAGTTGTTAGGTGCCATTGTGCTGATTCCAAGCAACAGTGATCATTTGCACAACCAAATGAAAGAGTGTGCAGTCCTGAACCACCCTCACAACTGGTTCTATGCTAGATCCTATTGTTGCAGCCACAGCAACCATCCAGCGCCTTGAGGACTTTCTTTGTTTGCTGCCCCTCTGCTTTACCCAACATGATGTCCTTCTCCAGGGACTGTTCTCTCTGACAACATGTCCAAAGTATGTCAGGAAAATCTCACCACCTGTATTCTGGCCATATTTTCCCGAACCAGATTGAATTATCCTTTTGGCAGCCCATGGTATTTTCAATATCCACCCCCACCCCCACCCCCACTACAATCCAAATGCATCGATTCTTTTTTGATCTTCCTTACTCAATGTCCGACTTTCACACACACATGAGGCAACTGAAAGTACCATGGCTTGGATCAGGTCCACCTTAGTCCTCCTCAGATACCATCCTTGCCTTCAGTACTCTGGAACAGTTGTTCTCCACCTTCCTAATGCTGTGACCTTGCAATACAGTTCCTCATGTTGTGGTGAGCCCCATCATAAAGTTATTGAAGTTGCTACTTTGTAACTGTAATTTTGCCACTGTCATGAAATGGACGACCCCTGTGCAAGGGTCATTTGACCCCCAAAGGTGTCACAGGTTGAGAACAATGCTCTCAAGAGTCTTGGCAGCAGATTTACCTAATGCAACATGTATTTTGACCTTGACTGTTGCTTCCATGAGCATTAATCAGGGATCCAAGCAAGACAAAATCCTTGATAATTTCCACTTTTTCTCCTTTTATCATGCTGTCACCTATTGATGCAGTTGTGAGGATTTTGGTTTTCTTTACATTGAGCTGTAATGGATATCAAAGGCTGCAAGCTTTGATCTTCATCAGCAAGTGCTTCAAGCCTTCCTTGCTTTGAGCAAGCATGGCTGTATCATGTACAGAGTGCAGGTTGTTGATAATACTTTCTCTAGTCCTGATGCCACATTCTTCATATGCATGTATGCATGGTAGCATTAGAGATGGAGAAAAGTGGGTGGACACAGAATATATATATGTATATGTATGTATTTATTTCTAGGGTGCTACATGAAGCTCTGCTCATACATTTGATATGAAGTTGGAGATTTTGATTAAGTGCTGGGCTGTGAGCTTGAGCTTTGACAGATCAAACAACCAACTGCTTCAAAGGAGGAATGTGAATGTCTGACTCCATAGATATTTAATCTCGGAAACTCTATGGAGGTGTTCTAATCTCTTGTTAGGAGATAGAATGGACTTAATGGCGGTGTGTTTTGTTTTTAATTTTTTTCATGACAGCCTGGTTAGATGAAGGCACATATCTTTTTCTGAAATCATGAGGGAGTTGGTTTCCAGAGAAAAGAACATTCACCAAGATTTCTGTTTTAGGCTTCTTTCGTTCAAAGTTTCTAATAGACTCAAAATCAAATTCACTGCTATCAAAATGATTCTAAATAGATAGCCAAGTGGAAATGTAAACAGTTTGCAGGAGAGCTTAGAGTGCTGTGTAAAGGCCAGGGCTTAGATGCACGAATCTACATGTTGCCAGTCACAGATGCACTTGAAATCATGGGACAAACATCAATCCTCTAAGCAAAGAAGGGAGATAAAGGGGGAAAGTGAGTTCAGGACCTACATATGATGAAACAAAAAGAATACAGAAATAAACACAGTTTTTAAAAAATCATTTTATTGGATCTCTCACAGCTTTTATCACAATCATCCATCCATCATGTCAAGCACATTGTACATATGTTGCCATCATCAGTTTCAAAACATTTTCTTTGTACATGAACCCTTGTTACCTGCTCACACACACCCCTTCCCTCCTTTATGAACACATGATAACTTATTTTTTTTCATATCTTACACCGACTGCTGTCTCTTTACCTATATTTCTGCTGTTGCTCCCCTGTGAAGGGGTTCATGTCAGTCATGATCAGTTCCCCCTTTCTCCCACCTCCTTCCCCTTTCTTTCCTGGTATCATTACTTTAACTATTTTTCCTGAGGGATTTATCTTTTCTGGATTCTCTGTGTTACGAGCTCTTATCTGTACCAGTGTAGTCAGATTTATAAGTTTAGTCAGATTTATAAGTAGAATTGGGGTCATGACAGTGGGGAGGGGGGAAGAATAGCATTAAAGAACTAGGGGAAAGTTATAAACACAATTTCTTTACCTCTGTTTCATATATTGATAAACCACATCAGAGAAGGGTGTAACGATTGCAAGTTATATTTGTCATATAGATTCTGTGCTGGGTGTTGGGTTGGAGGGGGTTAAAATGAAATATTCTATTTTTGTTCATTACTGTTTATAGATGCATACACTAAATGTAATATTTTTCTTTCGCCATTAAAGAAAAAACACACCAAATATATTATAGTGAATTGTATAGGCAATATAGAAAGCTATGCCAGTCTGAAACTAAAAGACGAGGAAAACCATTCATAATTCTACCTCTTGGGAGCAATCATAATAAATATTTAGCATATAGTCTTCTTGAATTTTCCAGTATACATATATTTAGATGCAAACTCTTAAGTCTCTTCTTTTTAATTGCTCATACAAGCAATGCCTCCAAGAGTTGTCTTATTGATTCTCACTCTATTCCAAAGTAAAGTCTTCAGCTCCTAAGTTTATACCACTTACATCTCCAACCCAGATGGCCATCCTGTGTATCACAGTTCACAAAGCCCCACTCAGGTGTCCAATAGGAAGCACAGATTCAATGTATCAGATTTGAAATATATTCATTTCTCCAATCTTTTATAGTCTTAGATTTTTGTAATATCATCATTTACCAAACCAAACATTTAGGCTTTGATATATCAACAGATCAAGGTGAAAGGGCTTATTTGCCATATCTAAAGTTTTCATATTGTATAGATTTTTCATATTACATACCTCTCAAATTTGAATTCAGTCATCACTCCTGCCACTGTTTAAGTTCAAACCTTCAAAATATGGTTGTTTACTGTAACAACCATTTCATTCCTTTCTTGCCCTAATATCAACTAATGTTTTAAAAAGAGTAAATCTGAATATATCACTCCCTCAATCACAAGTCAATGGCCACTTGGCACCCTCAGTATAAAAGCTGAACTCCATAGAATGGCACACAAGATATTTAATGCTGGGTCTCACATAAATATCTCTCTCTTATCATTTTCCTCAGTGTGCCCTCAGCTCTAGCCACAGGGATGCACCTTCAGCCTTCAAAAAACATCACTGTCCACAATTTACCTTTAGTGCTTGGCAGAATAACTAAACCAAACTCAATTCCAACTCACAGCAGACTTGGGGAACAGAGTAGAATTGCCCCAGATGGTCTCCTGCAATCTTTCCCCAATGCTGTCATCTGTTCCTGATGACCCAGTGGGTACACATCATAGGGTTCAACACAAGCTCAGCAGTTCACACCTGCCCACCACTCCGCTAGAGGAAGAGGAGGCTTTTTGCTCAGGTAAGAAAGATTTGCAGCTTCAGAAACCCACAGGAATGGTTGCACACTGTCCTACAGAAACGTTCGGACTTGAACTGTATCCAGTGGCAGTGGGTTTGTTTTCTAGGTTTAGCTTTTGTTTTAATCTTTCAGAAGATGATCATCACATCTCTTTCCTACAGAGCCCCTGGTGAGTTCCAGTCCCCACAGTACCTGAGACACTTTCACGCTTGATGACATGGCACCGCAGAGGCCAAGGTCTATTGAATTTTGAAATGTAAGTTTTTGAAGGTGCCCAGCGAGTAGAGGGTGTCCCGGTGAAATGTCAGACTATGTAAAGATGAGAAATTTAAGTGCAAAAGAAACTAATTATGGGAATAATAACTGACTGATCAGAAGCAACTTGATGGTACCTAATGAGAGGAGCAAGGCTCAAGAAGTTAGAGAGTAGAGAGATCCCAGATGTCCGACTCTTCCAGGATCCCCACCCACACGCATGTCCTTTTCACATAACTGCACACATCCTGGTTCAGCAATTCCCTGCAGGGTCTCACAGAAACACCGGGACTTCAAGGAAACAGAGTTCTTAAGCCTCAAATCAGAAAGTAAGGGTCAGGGTGAGTGTCAGGTTGCAAGGTGGGTCTCATTGCTTCCATCAATGTTCAGTCAAGAAATGGAGGCCAAGAAAATGGGAAGGCTTCGATAGAAGTGTGGGTTATAGTTCCCTGCTGACCTGACACACCCAGGGAAATCTTTTATTAAGTTTTATGAAGTTTTTATTATTTTATTAAGTCATGCCTTAAAGTAAGGTCTAACAGCCCACCCTTATCCCGTAGCAGAGAATTCCCTCTAAAATCAGATCATAATCCCAAATCCATAGGCTAGAATCCATAACTCATTACAAAATGGATTGCGGCAAGAGAAAATCTGAGTATAAGGGCAACATTCAGTAATTTACTATAGCGTATGTACCTAAAGGATTCAGAGCAATACATATTTGAAGCCCCGGAGATAAGGCACGTATTCACAGATTCGTGATTGACTGGAGTGCTGCTGTTCAATCATCGTATCATGGGAAGCATACCAGTGATTCAAAATTGTGTAAGAGCCACATTGTACATGGTAAAGAGAAACAAGTAAAAATAATTTTATGAACATAATTATTTAACCCAATATGTAAAATAGTTTATTTCCACATGTGATCAATAATAAAATATTTAACATAATTTTTCCATAGTAGGTCTTCAAAATACTTCATGTATTATACACTTATAGCACATCACAATGTTAATCAGTCACATTTCATGGGCCCTAGAGTCACATTTCGGAGTTTCTAGTTGGTGGGAAAATTTAACACACAAAGATCCTAATTAAAGCGTAGAGATCAACTTGGAAAAAGCCAGTCATTGGAAACCTTATTCCAGCCACCAGCCAGAGTCAACTCAATGGCAACTGGAATTTGCTGTAGTGAAAAGAGGCCAAGGACCACCATATTGGCCAGGACAGGTCCAATAGCTAAAGAAAAGAAGGAAGACAGAGGTCGGTGTGATGCTATACAGCTGTCACTGACGTAAGTCAGACACCCTGCATCCTACTTGAAGCTTAAGTTTGAGGGGTTTCACATACAGACAAACAGACTTGCTGCCATCCAGGTGAACCCAACTTACAGCTCTGATGGAGCAACTGATTTGGCTGCTCCTGGAAAGGTCAGCAGTTCAAAACCATCCCTCTACAACAGAAAGACAAGGCTAGTGGTTCCCATCGAATTAAAGTCTCAGAACCCCACAGGGCCAGGTTGGGGTTAGGGTTGCAGGAGTTGGGAGGTTTAGGGGCACTCTATTTCCTAACCTGTGGGTGGGACTAAGAATGGCTCCAGCTCCAAAGCTGGAGCATAGTGGTGATAAAAGTTGAGGGGGAAAAAAAAGTTGAGGAAAAGGTTTATCATGAAAGGTAACAGCAATGACCAGACTCAGTCATGGGGAAACTGAAAAGGAAAGTCTGCTATTGTAGTACAAGAAAAGAAAACATACCTTCTTTAGACAGATTTTCAATAATGACATGTATTTTTACACTTTTATTATGATAGCTTTTTTTTTCAAGTTTACTTTTCATGGCCTTATGACCATGTTAGTAGTTCTTTTAATTTACTAACTAACAGCATTTTTCATTAATTGTAACTCTAAACTCAATGTTGTGACTCCCATTTTTATCACCTTGAGTCAAAAATCTCTACAATGCTACATGGTGGTAACAGCCACTAAGTAGTACTTGATGATGCTCCCTATTCTTTGCTTCCAATAGACAGCTGAGGAGATGAGACAGCACACAAGGAGAAGTCCCTACATCTTTATAGGAGAAGAACTTTAATTAGAACTTTAATTACATCTTCTCTCTCCTTCTAAAGAAATAGGATTATAGAGTCTCAGAGACCAGTCACCTAGGGGACCCCCACATTTGTCACTAAGAGATTCAGTTGACTATCTGTGGAAAGATGTCAAAAGAAAAGCTGATGCCAAGGGCTCAAGTAGAAATGTTTTGGAAATAATGATGGCAACATGTGTACAAATATGCTTGACACAATGGATGTATGGAATGCTCGAAGAGCTATAAGAACCCCCAGTAAAGTGACTTAAAAAAAAAAAGAAAAGATAACCTCTTGTAATAACATCCTCTACTCATCAACGAATACTACACTGGAGTTATACTTTTGTTCTTTTCCTGAGTAAATTATCTGAATCTTTGAAAAGGTATTTTATGAGTTTTTAAATGTAGAAAAGAAAATGTCAAAGAATATGCTTTAACAACCAGAAATGCTTTCAAACATTAAATCAATCGGCTATTGGAACAAGGCTATAGCTGCGGCACTGTCGGGGAAGCCTTGGACAGCTGACCAGATCTGCTGTTCAAACCCACTGGCTACTGTTTAAAAGAAAGCTGGGGCTCTCTGTTCCTGGAGAGATTTACAGGCTTAGAAACCCTCTGTAAGGCTGAGGTGAGTCAGAATCAACAAGGGCAGCCTAACTGGGTTTTCAGGCTTTGGTAATGTTCATTGCATCTATCAACATTTGCTGATTTTTATATGTGACACATATCAATAAATATTCCTCTTGTCTACTATATAATGTTCCCTCTCACTATTCCTTATTATTATTTTTCCCAATCGATAGAAACTTTAGGATAACATTTTTGCAGTATCATTTAATTTCTGCATTGTTCTTTAACATTCCGTAGGTATTTAATGAGCTTCTTCAATGAAGAAGTTGAATTTTCTGTACTTATTTGGATTCATTTTTCTTCTACTGAATTGAGAGCTGGAAAAAAATAACCATTAAACTGAAAGCAATCTTTATTTTTATCATAAATTCAAAAACTGATTTATGGCGATGACTTAGGCTACATAGCCTGATACATAAAGATCTAGGCCTTTAAGTCTAGCTACATAGAGTTGTTTTATGACTCAAATGATATGTTTGTTTTTGAAGCCATCACCTGTATGTAGTTCAAGTTTAGCCTTCTTCAGGTTCAGAGAGGTAGTCAAGGAATGAGAAACTGGGATGTTCTTTTGGCAGGGATGCCTAGGTAGATGAGTGTGAATGCACAAATGGTACACTTTGAAATGTCATGGGCAGAACTGTAATTCTTTTCTGCTGTGCAAAACTCCTTCAGGCAGAGCTTTTGATTCATAGCACAGACTTTAAGCATGCTCTAGCATCTCCTAACTTGCACTTAATTACTTGATTTTAGCTAATAATTTCTATGCATTTTCAGACTTGTTAGTATCTTTAGAGTCCGAGAACAAAGTACTTGCACATTCTGTATTCATTACTCACAGAGAGACCAAATGTTTCAGCAAGTTCATTAGAGACATTGAAACTCCTAATTTATTCCACTTGAAAAATCTCAAAAAAAAAAAGACCACTCTGCTTTCTGCTCAGATAAAAATCCATGCTTCTCATATAAGAGTCTAAATCAGAACCTCTTTTTCGACGTTTTCAGCAGAGCTCGTTCCTGACAATTCACTGCAACATCTGGAAGTTTACCGTGAAGCGTTGCTAGTAGAACACGATCACTACTGTGTCATCTAACCTAGTTCACTGGGAATTAGTCCTTAGAAAGTCCACCTGCCAGCAGGAAATTAAGCTTCTCCAGCACCAATCAGGATTTAGGAAGAGAGTCCTTAATATTAAACAAACAAACTTCGTGGGAACTTCCAATTTTAAGTCCCTTGCCATCACTATGGATTTACTAATTTGCTGCAACCAATCAGGGGATGATCTTGCACAACAGTGTACATTCAAACGAATTTTATTTGGAGAACAATGTCTCCCATTTCTGCAAACTACTTTCTAGAAATACGTCCAAACAACCAATAACACACAATTTGGCAAGATCCATTTGCTAAAACAATCTATGGAAGAGGAAAAGTAGGGTCACAATAATTAAACTTATACAAACTTTACTTTACTTTAAAAATTATAATAATATTACTTCAGAAGATTTTGCTATGTTGAGCCTGTTTTGTGTTAGTTTTTTTTAAAGCTTGTTTTTAATGGATTCATGCTATCACTAATTACCACTGAGTTAATTCAGTATCATAATGATCCAATATACACAATGTAGAACTCCTCAGTAGAGTTTTCAAGGCTGTAGCTTTTGGAAGCAGATCACCAGGCCTGTTTTTCCAGGAACCTGTGAATGGGCTGGAATTTGTACAATTAACTATTAGTGGTATCCAGGAACCCTGATGCTTTGATATTTTTAAAGGGAACCTTCAAGAAGAAAATTCTGGGGAATAAATGATATTTAAGGCAGGTCATTATCATAGATTAGTTGGTTCCTCAGTGGACACTAAAAATTGCACACATCAAATAAATAACACGACTTTGAAGAAAAGAAAATATATGTAGGACAGTGTTCAAATTTTAATTGGTACTATTGAAATCAGCTACAGTTGGGCATATTTTGATAAAGTTATCTTTAAAAAGAAAGATGGGCATTACTAAGACCAAAGGGAAAATTATAGACAGATTGCTGTTCAAAGTTAAGAACACCTGTCATTTTAAGAGGTTCTGATGCAAACTTCACTGCCAAATTGTTAAAAGCAGAAAACAACCCCATTTCCACTTATAAAAAAGCTACAACCAGAAGATGACAGGGGAACAACAAATAAATAAACGGATGAATGATCAGGATTAACGTGTCCCTGTCCCATGCTACAGAGCCATGGGACCTGCAGCTCACACAAAAAAGAGGGACACATTCACAAGGTCACTTGGGATTAGGTATGCAACTAATGCCCTTACTTAGTGTTCCAAGGGGTCCTGTGATTGGGCCTGAGGCCAAACATCTTCAGCCAACAAAGCCTCTCAATTAGGTACAGTCCCCAAGCCAAGTTCCTCCAGTAAGAGCATGTGAAAGGGCCCCCTTTGACTTTTGATCAAATCCATTTGAAAGCTTTGGCAGGACACCTAGAAATTACCATTAAAAGTATGTGTGGAATGTCTCATACCTGAGAACTAAAGTTCTAGAGCCTATAGTCTAGGGGTTCATACATACTAACATGAACGAACTATAAAAAAACATGTTTTCATGGATTATGGGGAAAGGACAACATCAATTTACATGTATCAGCAGCACTGGGCTATTAGCTTTTGGAGGCAGAGAACTGGTTGGTCTTATACCTCTGTGATGGATCAGAACCCAGCTGATTGTAAACCTGTTGCCCCGGGCTCACTGGACTCGTGGTAGTCCCATAGAAGTCAGAGTAGAACTGTGCTCTAGTTTCAATAGGAGTTGATTGCCAGACCTTTCTTTTGAGGTGCTTCTGAGTGAATTTTAATCTATAACCTATAGGTTAAAAACATCCACTGCTATAGCGTTGTTTCTGCTGACTCACGGCCAGCCTACAGTAAAGGTTAGAAGTGCCCCAGTGGGTTGCAGAGACTAACCCTTTATGGGAGGGTTGCCGAGACTTATTATCTCTAATAAGCACCTAATAGATGTTTTCTGGTGAGATAAATTAATCGGCAGATTTAGATAGTAAGCAAGTTAATTTGAATCAAACAAGTGGGTGGTTTACATGTTTTAGAAGAAACTTTTCAATCCTATTTTCTAAATGTCTATATGGTTTTTCCTGAAATGCTTGTGTTTTCAGAAGAAGAAGGAGGCTTTTCATCCTGGGAAATCCTACTCTTTGGCAATGTGCCTACTCTGTAGAGGTTTGACTAATCCCTCCTGGGTCAGAATGCTCGTTTGTGCTGCGATGTGAACTGCTCTGCCTTGACTGAAATCATACAATTGTAGAGAAAGATGTTCACTCTAGTACACTTCATGACTTTCTTTGAAAAAATGTCAGAAATAGAAAGTTTGATCAGCAGATAGTAGCAAATAATAGGGGGTGGGGTGGGATAATCCTTTAAAAACACTTTTCAACTGCAATATAAATATAACTCATAACCCCAAGGTAGGTTCATAGTTTGTCCTAGTAGGAAGCAAATGCCAGTTGTTTCCATTTTTTTTTAAATGAACTTAAGAAATAAAAACTGAACCCTAAAGCAAGAAAATTAGTTTGGACAGTGGCAATTTTCTAGGGCACTTGCATAGAATCATCTGGCCATTCTACAAATTTCTTCAATGGAATTTACAATTCTACCTATGCTACATATCTCCTCAATTTATTGTAAGCAACTTACCTCATTTCACATTTCCCTTGACTCCTGCCATAGTCTCCTAGAGTCAAACATGATGTTTCAAGAACGAGAGTCCAGAGAATGCTGAGATTCATCCCCCCCCCATGCTAATTATTGCTATCTTGTTAGTCAACAGACACATCCAAAGATTGTCTCAAGACTAAATGGAACTTATTGTTCTGTCTGCTTGCTCCTGGGTCTACAACTATCTCCTGTGGTTTTCCTGAAACTTCAATCAATAATAAACTTTGCTACATGATTCCCCTAAGGTATGAATTCCAAAGTAGAAAATAATAATCTCTGGTTTCAGATTTCAAATGGGACACCATCCAGACAGTTTACCTTTGTTGCTGTCACTCTCCCTGCCAGTGTCACCTTCTAATGAATGTCTCTTTTTCTCTTTAATTTGGAGTAAGTGAACTTGACTTTGCTGCCCCAGGGCAAAAATAGCTAAAAGGAGCAAATGGATCCTCAGAAACAGGAAAGTATTTGTCTCTGTGTGGTGTTTAGACAACATTTTTTGCATACTCATAATTTCTATCGTGATTAAATATATACATATATACATATGTGTATGCATCTATATGTGTGTGTGTATATATATATATATATATATTTATTTAAATAGACCAGGTATTAGACAAAAACGTGCTGGGGAGGTAGGAACTATTAAGTGTCAAGAATGTACCTATCTCAAAGTTGTTCAAAATTTTGAGCACATGCATACAAACACATAAGTCATATACCTTGTAATAAACATGTCAGTGACTATTATTGGTATAACCCTTTGGCCACTGGTTTTAATCCGCAAATCCGACCTTGGTTTTCCCTTTAGTATTTCCAGGTTAAAGTTGTTTTGTTGTTGTTGCTATTTTCCAAAGTTGGAATCTAATTTACATTGGCTTGCAGTCACATGGAATTCAAAAGTGCTTTAATTCCAACAGAAGAACAAAAGATTCAAGCTCATGGAGTTGGGACATTCTGGTCACATCCTTAATTCATCAACACTCTATCCCTTACTACCTTGACCAATAGTCTTGGGCTTGACCCTTATTCAGTATTCCCTTCCTTGAGCTCCCCCTACAGGCTAGAACACACTGTAACAGATCCCATGAACCTTGAGATAAAATACATGAAACAGGATAGTACTGGGCCTGGCGATCCTAAGAAAACAATCTTGTACACTCCCAATTAATAAGAACCAGAATCATGTGGATTTCTTCTTCATCGCATGCTAATTCCTTTACTTAAATTAAATTTTGTAGAATTGCATATGTTTAAAGCAACACCTAAGTAGCACATTTGTTTTTAAATAATTGACAAAGATGTCCTAGTGTTTTAGAAACACAGAGCAGTTCCGTGGCAGAGTGGTTGAATGTTGGGCTGTGATCGTCAAGGACTGCAGTTTGAAATCACCAGGTGTTCTGCAGGAGGAAGACCAGGCTTTCTCCTCCTGGACAGAGCTACAGTCTCAAAAACCCCAAGAGGAGTTTGAGACTGCCCTACAGGGTTGCCATGGGTCAGAACGGAGTCAGTGGCCATGAGCCAATGAGTGGTGGGCACAGAATGTTGGCAGTGGTTTTGAGAAATTTGGAAACACCCCCACCGATCCTCTCTTTGGGGCACAAAGAAACCATTCCTCCCTCTTTGCTGACCTTTCCCTTTCCCCTTTCAATAGTTTTGCTGCACTATTCGTGAAGTCATGGAGTGCTGCAAGAGTGTTTCCTAGTCTCCTCTGCTTCTCACTGTGCAGTCTTTCCATACGTGGGCACACATTGGTTCTGCTGGATTCCATCAGCACCTATTTTCTCACCATTTCCACCTTTATACCTTCAGATTAGATCTTTCCTGGGTTACAGATTCATGATTCCAAATTGCTGACGAAACTGTCCACTAGCACATCGTAAAATCATTTCAAATCAAAATATCCGAAATGCAATTGGTGGCCATAAGTATTGTTTCAAATAGGCATGACCAATAGTAACTTCTATGACTCCAGAAGCCTACTTAGGCTGAGGTTGTCTGGGTGGAATGTTAAGCAAGGGACTAATTGTAGTTCGCGGGGTGTGGACAAAAATCACCATTTCTTTCAGCTGATGCTTCTATTGCCACCCTATACTTCCAATATGCAAGCTCAGTTTGAACTTCAAATGCAATCCCCACTCCTCCAGTAAGTGAGGGAAACCTTTATTTTGGATGATCTCTTTCTTTTTTACTTTGGTAAAAATGCTCTTCAAGATTGAAAATCAGATCGATAAAGGACACAGCCAAAGTGAGCTTAACCGAGAATTATAAGCATTTGTAGTTTCTCTCTGGTCCTGAAAAACAACAACAACAATAAAGTCCCTCCGGTTCAGTTGAGAGCTGGCTTTGAAATACCAGGCATTTTCTTTACCACTTTATGTATCCACTTCAGAGTGTGCATGTTTCCCTGACTTTGTTTTAGCAGAGGAACGGAATGCAGCCTCTCTACAACTCAACAGGATTTCCCTGAAATCTCTTACACACACACACACACACACACACACACACACACACACACACACACACCTGTTCTTTTCTATTCTTACTATGGTACTGCCAGTTTAAGCAAATCCCAAACCAAATTGGACTCTCTTTGAGTTCCATTGGGCAAGTTCTTTGATGCATACTTCAAAACAGCAAAGATGCTTTCTTCTTTTCATCTTATGCAACGCCACAGTTAGAAGGAACTCGGGGAGGCTTTTCTGAGTAACCACAGTAGTTGCTTGTAGTCCTTTACTTGCATAGAACTGTGAATTAACTATGAACAAGGTTACATTTCTCTTGATAAACACCTGGTTACAGTATTAAACCTTAGCTCTGTAAAACTTTTCATGGGAAGGAAATATCCTTTTGGCTGGTATTGCCTGAGGGTGGGGGGTGCGGTAAAAGAAGTTAAATTGTGACAGCTTACAAAAAGGCAATATAGTTGTGAAAATCCAGTAAAAAACAACAGGCTGCATTGAAGAGTTCTAATGGTTGTGGGGCTCCCTCATCCACATGAACAGATTTAAGATGAAAAGTTTGTATTTGCCTCCACAGCCCTCAAGTAGAAAATTGCCCACTTTTGAGGACAATTCATTATTGTGAAAGATAACTTTGATAATCACATATTGTGATGTTGTAATATTGTATATCTTAATTTGTCAGCATGAGACCAAATTTTGTACTTTAGGGGAAGTGCTAATTGGTATGACTGCTTAATTAAAGGTTATATATTATATATATATTTTTAATTCTGAAATATCTCTCTCTCAACAAACACGAGAGAGAGAGAGAGAGAGATTAGCACATACAAATGAAATTAGCCTCCTTTTGAGTAAACAGAAGTTTCCTGATTTGGGTTGGTTTATCAGCTAGTGTTCTCATGGAGAAGTAATGAGAAAGTTATTTTGTTTTTAAAGGTACAGGAAGGCAATAATACACTTGGCTCCAGATTTGGTGTAGTCTTTAACTTCCAAGAATGCACCCTACAGGAAAAAATGTAGTTCATATTTCATTGGCTCTTCAAGGGTATGAAGGACATGCACAGACAAGAAAGTCATACGACTTGCTTTAAAGTTCAGGATACTAAATATACTCAAAGAACCCCCAGCCAAACCTCCCAATGAATGACTCAATCCTCTATACCTATTTTCACAAACAAATAAATCTGTATTCATCTTTAAGCTCTCATCATCCAATTATTCAAGAACACAACACAATTACTAGTTCAAACAAAGTGAGTGTGAGGGTTTGTTGTGATTTCAGCACTAAGCAGATAAAATTGTATCCAATTAGCCCCATTCTGATACTGTTCCCTGGCACACAATGCTGAGAACTGAGTCTGCATAGTTTGATGAATGGTGCAGTATTGTTGTTGAGTTAGTATTACAGCTCTCTCTCTCTTTCTCTCTCTCTCTCTCTCCACTCTCCCATATCTATCTATCTATCTATCCATCTATCTATCTATCTATCTATCTATCTATCTATCTATCATCATTTATCTATCATCTATCTATCCTATCTGTCCTCTATCTCATAGAAGAATCTTGTGTTAAGTATTAAAAGTGTAACTTTTTGTTTTAATCGTTATACTTGTATATGATACCTAAGTAGCTGTAAATGGTAAAGAAGCATATTTAGGCAATAAAGAAAAATGACCCTGAAGATATTTGCTCTTCCTCCCCTGGCCCAGTTCCAATGAGGATGTGTGGAAGTTCTTGGTGTTCTATGCTGGTATCTCGGTCACTATGGGCCACGTCCCCATTCCCTGGGTATATAAGCAAACCCTTTCCTCATTCCCCACAAATGACCACTCGCTCGCTGCCCCCCATGGTCTAGAGTTATACATGTTGCAGATTACTTTTCACTTAAGGGAGGATTGTGTTCAGTTTGACTTCTTTGACCAATGAAAACACAACAAGGAAGGTGAAATTATGTTTCATTGGGAACATGCAGGCAAGGAACACGAAGAAAGAAAAAAACAAAACAAAACCTCAGATGAAATTCCCGAAACAGTTGGTTGCTTTCATTTTTATATACTTTCTAACAAGGAAGTTATATATATCCATAAGATTCCAAGGAAAGCATTTGCCTTTTAGGAGCTAATTAACATCTTAAGGAGTGTTGTGGGAATGTAGGACTCTGGCTGCCAAGGGATGTGTATTTTGGCATGTGATGTCAAAAGATTACTATTGGACACAAAATTGTCATATTGTACTTGAGAGACTGGCAGAAGTAGTTTTAACCATGCTTCATTGATTTTATTTAGTTCCTATCACAAACCAACATCGTCTAGCTTCTCACATTTCCTCACTTCATGAAAGGATTATTTCAGCACTGCATAACACTGTGAGGAATGTTAGGAAGGAGTTGCGGGAAGCAGCTTTACACAATAGCGGCCCAAGGACAGTTCTTCAAAGGGAACAGGAAATATTCAGTCTGTGGATGCTGGAAAGAGATTTGACTCCATCATGAGTTGCCAACCACATTGTGTTGCCACCTGCAGTTTGAAACTATCAACTGCATTGTGGGACGAAGACGAGGCTTTCTGGTCCCTGAAGACTTACAACCTCAGAAACCCAATAGGGCAGATCTAATCTGTTTTATAGGGGTGATTACGAGTCAAAATCAATTCAATGGCAATGAATTCAGATGCTGGAATACAGAGAAGCACGAGTATATGTCTTACTCCCTAGACTTTCATCTCATCAAGAGAGGTGTGCCTGAAAGAAAACTTGAATGGGAGTCTTTTCATTATTGCTACTCGATGTAGGGGCCTCCCTGGCAAAGCCAAAGGATTAGATTAACCTGAGGACTACATAAGAAATGGAAGATAAAAGTATGGTGTGATTATTACATCAAAAAGGTTTTTAATAGAGCAAGAGAAAGTGAACATTTTAGGAAATGGACAGACTTCATATAATGAATCTCCATAAGATAATGAAAAGCATATGAAAAGGCATGAGTAGATGGAACTATCAAATGGGGGTGCAGGCTAGCCCACATCTCTTTTCCTCCCTTTGTGCCTTTCTTGGCCCCCTACAGCTGAGTATATTGGTTTCTTGTTTGCTTTATTTTATTTTTCCAAAGTTTAGTTCAGACTCATTGCTTAAGTAAATCTTTTCTTTGCTGCCCATGATAGATTTTAACTAAGATGCTTCTAGATGGAAGTCTTCCTTTTGCTCTTAATGACTTATTGATGGCTCAACAGTCTTGGTAGTATTTCTCATAAACATGAGAAGATGAAGAGGAATTGAGTAGATTCGTTTTAAGGTTGGTGGTTATCAAACAAAACAATCCATTGCTGAGGCACTGATTCTGACTCAACGTAGCCTGGGGAGAGAGCAGAACTGTCCCACAAAATGTCCTAGATCATAACTTTTATGGAAGCAAATCACTAGGTCTTTTCTTTTCAGAGAAACTGCTTGGTGCCCACCACCAACCTTTAGTATAAGGACTGAGCTGTTAAGCATGGTGCCCACAGGGCTTCTTGGTGCCACCTTGGTGGCTAGAACTATAAACATGGAAGGTACCCTGGTGGCAAAACGGATCCTTGCTTTTCAGTTATAATCCCATGAGAGGGGAGGATTTTCTTTGTTATGTGAATAAGGCACTAGTAGGATATGACTATTGTTAGGTGGCTTCAAACAGCTTTTGCTCACAGTGACAACAGGAAATGCCACCTATCCCTGCGTCATCCTTACAATTCCTATCATGGTTGAGCCCATTGGCTACTGTGACAATGCATCTCCTCAATGCTCATCCTCTTTTTAGATATCATTCTGCTTTGTCAAGCACGGTGTACTTTCCAGAGACTTGTTTCTCCTGACAAGATGTTCAAAATACATTATGATAAACTATCATCTTCCAAGTTTTGAAAGAATATTTTGACTTCACATCTATCAAAACAGATTTGCTTGCTCTTCGCTCTATTAATACTTTCAATATTCTTTGCCTACGCCATGGTTCAAGTACATTATCACAGACCCCAAAATGACATCTCTACTTGTTTACCTGTTCAATGTAATTGTGCAGAAAATTTGCTCAATGCAATGCATTGTTTCATTTCTTGACTGCTGCTTCCATGAGCATTCATTGTGGATCCAAGTACAATGAAATCCTTGGCCACTTCAATTTTTTTTCTCCATTTAGCAAGCTACTGTCTATTGATCCAGTTGTGAGGATTCTGGTCTTCTTTACATTGAGTAGTAATCTAAACCAAAAGCTGTAATCCTAGATCACCATCAGCAAATGCCTCAAGTCCTTTTCGCTTTCAGCAAGCAAAGTTGTGCCATCTGCCTATCACAGGTTGTAAATACTTCTAATCCTGATGCTGTATTCGTCCGTATATACTACAGCTTCTCTGATGATTTGCTCAGTATACAGATTGAATAAAAATGGTGAGAGGTACAATCCTGGCATGTAACTTTTCTGATTGTGAACCATGAAACTTTAGTTCACACAGCTGCCTCTTGATCCATGTACAAGTTCTCCAATGAAGTGTTCTGAAATTCAAATTTGTCTCAAGGTTAGTCACAGTTTGCCATGATCCACACAGTCAAATGATTTGGCATAGTGAATAGAACACAGATAAATATTTTTCTGGTAGCCTCTCTTTTCAGCCAGGACCCATTAAACACCATCAATGGTATTATCTTTGCCCAATCTTCTTCTGAATCTGGCTTGAACCGCTGGCAGCTCACTGTAAATGCACTCCTGCAACCATTGTTGTATGATCTTAGGTAACATTTGACTTGCATGTAATATCAATGATGTTGTTCTGTAATTTGACCATTCTGTTCAGTCCCCTTTATTTGGAATGGGTACAAATTTACTGACATAGACAGGCAAGTATTTCCAATGCTTCGCTAGCTTGTTGAAAGGCATTCATTTGTATTGTCATTCCCAGAGCCTTGCTTTGGATCATGCTTTGACTGCAGCTTAGACTGCTTCCTTCAGTACTATTGCTTCTTGCTCATATGCTGCCTCAGGTGGAATGCTGACTTGTTCTTTTGGATACAACAACTCAGTGATTCTTTCCATCTTCTTTTGATACTCTTGCATCAATTAATATTTTGACCAAAGAATCTTTCTTTCTTTCTTTTCCTTTTGTTTTTGGCTTTTGGGGCATCACTGCCCTCTGGTGGTGGGAGTAGGAGGCCCAGCCTTGCTGCTGGATTTGAACCTCCAACCCAGTGGACTGCAGTCCCGCACACAACCACTACGCCACTGGGGCTCAGCCGACCAAAGAATTTTTCACTATTGTAATGCAAGGTCTGAAATTTTTTCTTGAATTCTTTCCATTTAAAATATGCTTAGCATGTTCTTCCATTTTGTTTTCTTACTCTGTTTTGGTATTTGCACATTTCAGTTTAATATTTGAATTTGTGTTCTTGGGCTACACTCTAAAATTTTATATTCAGCTCTTTGACTCCATCTTTTCTTCCATTTGCTATAATTAAGAGCAAGTTTCATAGTTTCTTCGGACACCCACATTGATTTTCTCTTTATTTCCTATCTTTCAATGACCCTTTCCTTTCTGTATGAATGAGGTCATCATGTCTTCCCACAGTTTGTCTTCTATCATTAATGTTCAATGCAAAAAAATCTGCTCTTGAGATGTTCTCCAAATTCAACACTCAATGTCATATCTGACCTCTTGGGGACTTGCTTTAATTTCCCTCAGCTTGAACCTGAATTTACACATGAAAAATTGATGATCTGTGTTACACTCATCGCCTGGCCTGCTTTTAGCTGCTGATATTGAGCTTTTCTATCGTCTCTTCCCATTGATGAGGCTGATTTGATTTCTGTGTGTTCCATCTGGAGAAGTTCGTGTGTACTGACTAATTATCTTTTGTGTGATCTCCCATTTTTCATCGCTAAGACAATATTTTCCACTATTATATCTTCCTTTTTCTTTCCAATTTTTGAATTCCAATTGCCAAAAATTATCAATGTATCTTGTATCAATGTATCTTGATTGTGTGTTTGATTGATTTCAGATAGAAGACATCACTCAAATTCTTTAATTTCTTAACTACCAGCTTTGGTGATTGATGTATAACTTTACCTTATGCTTGTATGGATTTGATACCCTTGAAGGTGGATAGATATAATCTTATCACACACAGCATTGTACTTCAAGATAAATCTTGAAATGCCCTTTTTGACAATAAATGTAATGTCAGGCTTCTTGATTTTGTCATTTCTGGAGTAGTAAGCGGCTTGATTTTCTAAATCACAATGAAAAATACTCCTCAATTTATGCTCGCAAACACCGAAGATATCAATCTTTATGCTTTTGTTTTAATTTTCATGAATTTCAATTTTTTGAGATTCATACTTTTACATATCAACTTCTGACTAGAATTGAATTTTTTAATAGAATTTTAAAATTGTTGTTGTTTTGTTTAATGTTTTGTTTGCTTATTTTTTAATGAAACATTTTCTTGTAGGCTCTTACAGCTCTTATAATAATCCATACATCAATTGTATGAAGCATATTTGTCCATATGTTGCCATCAACATTTTCAATACCTTTTCCTTCTACTTAAGTCTTTGGCTTCAGCTCCACTTTTTTCCCCTTCCTCCCCACTCTCCTACCTTTGTGATCACTTGATAAATTTTTAAATTATTATTTTCATAGCTTATGGCTGTCCACTTTGGTTGAAAATATGAGTTACTTACACTGTTATCCATAGTTGTTATGTTCCACAGTCATATGTCTTGCTAAGTCAATAAAACACAGATTAAACATCATTCTGATATTCTCTACTTTCAGCCAAGTTCCATCTGGCATCAGCAATGGTATCTGTAATTCCATGCCTTCTTCTGAGTCCTTCTTCAATTTCTGGAATCTCCATTTATGTACTTTTGCAATCATTTCTGGGTCATCTACAGCAAAATTTTACCTGCATATGTTAATAAAGATATTGCTGTATAATTTCTACATTTTATTGGGTCATGTTTCTTTTGATTGGGTTGAAATATGGATCATTCTCGGTTTGAAAGGTAACTCTCTTAAAAATTTCTTGGTATAGACTAGTGAATGCTTCCAGTACTTTATCTCCTTGGTGAAACATTCCTATTGATAGTGTATCAATTCCTGAAGCCTAGTTTTGCTTTGATATTTTTATAGTGGTTTGGCACCATCTGTTCTTTACATTAGCTATTTCTTGAAATGTTTGAATGGTGAACAGTTCCTTTAGGTACAGTAATTCTACATTCTTCCCATCTTTGATATATTTCCATACAGTTTTTTCAACATTCAAGTTGAAGTTCCAAATTTTTTTTTATCTGCTCTTTCATATGAAAAATATGCTGAGCATGTTTTTCCCTTCTGGTTTTCTAACTCTGGATTTTTATACATTTCATTACAATGCATTACTTTATGTTATGGAACTGTCTTTTGAAATATTCTGTTCAGTTCTTATACTTAATAATTTATTTCATTTACTTTAGCAACCATATGTTCAAGAAAAAATTTAATAATCTCTTTTTCATCCATTTTAGTTTTTCTTTTTTCCTGTCTTTTTTTTTATAACATCTGCATTCATTATTCATAAGATTCTTGCAATCCTTGGTTTTCAATACATCAAATCTATTCTTGAGGCCATCTTGAAATTTGAGTGGGATATGGTCATTTTCATATTTTCAAGTTGTTAGGTGCCTTTAAATCAATTCTAACTCATAACTCTCTGTAAAACAAATGGAAACACCACCCCATTCTTTGATATCTTCACAATAGGTGTTACAATTAATCCTACTTTGTTTAATTTTTTCACTTTCAGTTTGAAAATTCTTTTTTAGGGGGGGACACCACTGCCCTCTGGTGGGAGTGGGAGGTCCAGTCTTGCTACTGGAGAGCTGCTGCTAGATTTGAACTGCCAAGCCAGTGGGCCGCAGTCCTGCACTTAACCACTACGCTACCGGGGCTCAGCCCAAGTTTGAACATTCTTTTTTTTTTGGCATCACTGCCCTCTGGTGGCGGGAGTAGGAGGCCCAGCCATTGCTCCATGGAGCTGGAATTGAACCTCCATCCCAGTGCGCCGCAGTCCTGCGCACAACCACTCATTCTGCCGAACATTCTTATGAGTTAATTTATGGTCTGTTCTATATTCAGCCCTTACCTTATTTTGACTAATGATATTAAGCAATTTCATAGTTCCTTTCACATACATTATTACATTACTCTGTAATCCATCTGGTGCCATCCATATACTAGTCACTATTTACTTTATAAGCTGCATTTGTCTCTAAGATTCACATACATTATATTATTACATTACTCTGTAATCCATCTGGGGCTGTCCATATACATAGTCACTATTTATGTTATAAGCTGCATTTGTCTCTAAGATCATATTTTCCAACCATTATTTTTTCCTTTGTTCCATCTTACTCAGTTAAATTATCAGTAATTCTAATGAATCTTGATTGCATTAGAACAACTTCAGACTAAAATTTGGTAGAATTCTTCAATATCTTCATCATTGATTTTAGTGATTGATTTGGAAATTTAAGTAGTTATATTAATTGGACTTCCTTATAAGGGTTTAGTTATTATTCTGTCATAGGCAGCATTTTACTTCAAGACAGAACTTAAATTGCCGGCTTTGGTGATAAATGCTATATAATTCCTCTTAAATTTATCATTCCTGGTGTTGTCAACCATATGATTATCCAAGTCAAAATATCTGGTCTCAGTTCATTTCAGTTCACTGGTGCTTAGAACATCAAAATTTATGTATTCCAATTCATATTTGATGACTTCAAATTTTTCTAGATTTATATTGTATATATTGCATTGTCCAAATATTATTGGATGTTTGCTACTATTTCTTCTCAATTTAAGTTGTTCCCCAGGAGCAAATGAAAAGCTTTGCTCCATCCACATCATAAAGGTTGATGGGGCAGTTCTTCCCCAGTAGTAACTTGAGTGTCTTCCAACCCGAGGTGCTCATTTTCCAGCATTTTTACAAACAATGTTCTGCTGCTAATCTTAAGTCTTTTTGTGGCTCAGAAGTGGACAGCCTCTTTTTCCGCGCTAGTCCATTTCAGACGAGAATCTCTTCTAAAACTGGCCAACCTTGAGTACAATCACTACAGGATGACTAGCTGACAAGCGGAGAAATATTTCTTCGGATTGCGTTGGCTTTTCTTCTGTGCTGACTTCAAACTAAAGCTTTCCTAAGGTATTCACCAAAATCTCCAGATTTATATTGCACAACCTTGACAGTTCGAGTCATGGATTCAGAAGTGGCTCTAAGACCCAGTCGTTTGCTTTGCTTAAAAGGATTGTTCAGTTTTCTCCTTCCACCTACGTGAGTACCAGAATCCTTATATGTCCATAAAAAGACTACATTCTTTCTAGCATCCGAAACTCCCTATCAGAACAATTCAAGGGATCCTTCCTGCCTACATGAAAAACAAAAACAAAACAAAAACGCTGTCACAAAGACTTATAGCCACAGGAATTTTCTTAGTCCACTCTCGTTTCTTCTCTTCTGCACCTAAAAGGCAGCTGCTCTTTCTGCTACTGTGCTTGCTTTCTGCAGTTTCTGCAGTCTTAATAACTCTAGCTCTGCCAAACTCCAAAGCAGTTGGGTGACGTGTCAGCTTTAATTCTACTTTCTGTTCTGCTGTGGCTGCTTCTGAGGCCTCTCTCAGCTCTCTTCCCACCCCTTGGCTTAGTCGCCTGGTTTCAGACAAAGGGTTGGCTCTTGCTTCCCTCCATATGAGAATCCTAAATTCCTTTCATTTTACCACCTTTGATCTCCTGTTCTCTATAAATCTCATTTCCCTGAATGAAACCTATTTAAAAATATTTCTCTATGTCTTCCCTCTGAAAAATCTTACACAGAAGACGAGGTTCAGTTTGCAAAATGAAAAACCAAGTCAAAGTCACTGCTATTCAATCAATGCCAACTCATAATGATTCTTTAGGCCAGGGAAGAAATGTCCCTGTGAGTCCAAGTGCTTTCCCACAGAGCAGCTGGTGGCTTTGAAATGCTGATCTTATGGATCATAGCCTAATACATAAACACTATGCCACAAGGGCTGCTTGCCTTTTACTAAAGATTCCAGTTAGGTCTTTAGAGTTAAAACTGTGAGCTTGGTTGGAGCCATGGACTCCTACAACTTCTAGGGATCAGGTTCATGGTTGACACAGATACAGGAAATGAGCTAAGAGAAAACCTGCCATGGTTCTTGAAAGGCATATCCGTGTACAGTTACAAAATAAAAATCATATGAGGAGTACAGAACAGAGATCTTTGCAGCAGTTCCTGGAATTATCTCAGTTTGGGATGTTTTCTCCAATGGCTGCCAGGTGTCCAGGGAAATATGGGGAGAATAACTGCCTTTAACTCTAGGTACAGGATCCCAGAGTGTGCTGGTCTAAATTCACCCATATTTGAATTATTTTGGAAGACACATCCTTGGAATTATCTATTTAAAAAGAAATCATAAGTATTGTAATGTCATGATTACAGTGAGCCGATCTTGTAGCTTCTACGAATTCTCTGGACTTCACCCATCTAGACCAGCACAGTGACTGCAGCCATGGGTCCAAACATAAGAACAACCGTGAGCATGGAAAGCGCTGCGCAGTGTTGCATCGTATTAAGTTGGAGCCAACACAATTAGCACCTAGCAACTACAATGATCTGCGCTGCCCTTTGCTTTTTAAAAACTTACAATATAGTACACACTAACTTTGGCATTTCACAACATAGTGAGAAGATAACTAGCACGGGACTACCGCAACAAAAAACTTTTCTTGCTGCATGGGAGAGTACTCCATTTGGCATGGAGAAGCTGCACCACTTGGAACTGCAAATCTGGGAGAAGAAGGAGATTTCTAGGTTCAGGAACACTGGAAACATTTACATGACATCATTGGAGAATACATGTGCATATATGTATGCATTTGTATATACATATGTATATGCTAGAGTATGTATCTCATACTTATAATACCTTTTTATTTAGATTTATGGAAGTTTGTCCTTATTTTTGAGTGCAGTCTTTGCTTCCTTTGACAGGAACAGACCAGACCTAATACATGGGAGGTGCATTTCAATGAATTCTGTCCTGATGACAAATGTAGAATCCATTGCCATTAAGTCCACTGCATTTCAGAGTGACTGAATAGAAGGGAAGACAACTATCTGTAAGGTTTCTCAGGCTGTGATCTCCATAGAGACAGACTGCCACACAATTCCCCGATGGAGTGGATGATGAATTTGAACTATCAACATTAATGGTTAGTAATTGGATGCTCAATCATTACAATACAAGGGCTTCTTTCAGTTATATTACTTATTAAATTTTGAAGTATCTTCCTACCAGTTGGAAAAAAAATCCACTAGTAAATGTGATAAGCACTAAAGCTATTTAAATTCTAGCACATGTGGTTTTCAGAAAGCCACACACACCACTGTAATTTTAAGATTTTTGATTGCTTTTGTTTTCGCATTGGATTATAGAACTGTGAGGCCTGCTGGAGGAATTATATTACTTGTGTCAGGTGTTGAGGAGTTGATTTTGGACTTCAGTGTCCTTGGCTGTGAGAGCCACCTCGACAGGAGTAACTCCACAAACTCTGGTAGAGGTTTGAAGACTTTGAACAAAGGCTGGGACATAGATGAGAGTTCAATGAGGCTTAATGGCTCAGATTGTAGCAGCAGTCACTCAAGTATCACTGGGAGGCTTTACTTTATTAGAAAAATTTCCCAACAGAGGTCAAATTCATCTATGCACAATGTGAAGATGTTTATGAAGAACAGATATTTCTGGGTTTTCCTTTAAAGCCAGAAGAATATACGTTGCAAGGAATGACCGTGAGTGCTACCTCTTTGTTTCTGCCACATGCCATATGGTCAGTTCCTTCAAAAGGGAATTCACAAGAAGCTTGCTGAGCCTGTCAACACTTACCATTTGCTTTTGCGTTTCTGTTCTTTCCTTTTCCCTTATGCACTTGTTCTCTTTAGTAACTTGGTTTTGACAAGTGCCTCTCCTCCTGCACCAGATATAACTCCTATTGATCTTTAAGTGCACCAGTCTTGCATTTCTTAATGGATCAAAGCAGATAAAACATGCTGATTTCTGACTTAGTTTTCTAGAATCAACTACAAGCCATCCTTCATGTCTCCTGTTCCTGCCTTCCCTACTTCCTCTTAGCTTTTTCCCTTTCTCTTTGGCTACCATACTCTGTCATGAGACCCGTGACAAGGAGGCAGTGTTCTTTGTATTGGGAAGTGGGTGGAGAGAGATCACCAAATAAGATAAGCTTTGTTATAGCAACCCTATCGAGATCACAAAACCAAGGGACTACCATCAAATCAATTCTGACTCACAGTGAAAATAGATTCTGAGACTGTGAATGTTCATGAGATCAGAGAGCTTCTTTCTCATTCCAGTAACTGGTGAATTTGAACAGCCAGGCTTGGATAACTAATTGAAAAGGACTTTGGAAGGATATCATTATGTAAACTAATGGTGAATAAAGAAGCAGCACTTAGTTACTGGGACCTCTTATCAACCAAAATTTGTATAAATAATTTAAAATTAACTAGAATGACTTGACCTTTACGGCAAAAGTGAGTACTTGTAAACAATATGTACATAAGGATAAGAGACTATATTTGGAGAATAAAAATAATTGATTTTGTACTTAAATTTTGTATGTTGTTGCCGCTAAAAAAAACACAAAGAACTAAGTTTTTCTTTGAGTTTGTACATTGTTGTTGCTGCTGCTAGGTAACGGCAGTTGGTTCTGACTCACAGTGACCTCATAGACAACAGACTAAAATACTACCTTGTTCTGTGCCATATTTATGACCATTGTTATGCTTGAGCCCATAACTGCAGCCACTGTGGCTGCATTCATTTCACTGAGGCATTCGTCCCCACTTCTGGTGACACTGCATCACACTCTGTCATTGCATTTTAAGTTTTAGAAAGGCTGTCCTTGATGGATGCATTGCTGTGGAGATTCTGGACTAGAACAGACTAGAAAGAAAGACAAGGCTATCTACTTCTGGAAGGGAAAAAGAGCCAATGAAACCTTATAAATAAACATAGAACTTTGATTACAACAGAAGATGAGTCAGTGAGGTAGAAAGATATTTTAAATATGACCAGAAAAGAGCTGCTTCTTAAAGAAGAGTTGACAATACTGATTCCGCAGGAGCAAAGTTGCCTCCACCTTTATTTGCTTCTGTGGCATGACTGAAAATGAAAAGAAACAGTTGCAACCATCCACTCATATTCAGAGAATGGAATGTGTGAAGTATGGATCTAATAAAATTAGAAGTCATTAGAAATAAAGTGTAAGACACAGAGATGAATATTCTAGCCATGAATGAGCTGACATGGACTAATATTGGAATTTGAATCTGACCTGAGGGAAAAGAAATGTAAAAAGGAATCCGATTTTCCCATAAACTTTTTGAAAGCCTTTTGGATACTGAGAAAGACAAATTGTAGCTGAATGATATCATATTGTCAAAAATAACATTCAAGCTATAACCAGAAGTACAACACAGTCAGTGATGGGATATTAGGCACACACCTACAAAGATGACCCGTTAATATAGTTGTTATTCAGATTAATATACCAACTGCTGATGATAAAGATGAATAAATGGAAAGTTTTTACCAACTTCTGCAGTCTAAAATTGATTTAAAAATGTAAACAAGATGTAGTGATAATTACTGATAATTATTGGGCTGACACAACGGATTGGTGGATGAACAATATGGCCGCCATCCTCTCGGTCATAGAAATGATTCTCTGGATCAAATAGATTTTTTCAAGGACAAGGGTTTATTTATTGCAAATATCTTTTAAATAACATAACTGAAAACTACCCACTTGAATTTTGTTAAATATCATCTAAGGATCAAATCAACACATTTGTGGAAGGAGATGATGAAGAAAGCTAGATAGCAACAGTTAGAACAAGGTCAGAAGTTGACTTTAGAATAAATTATCAAGCGCTTATATGAAAATTCAAGTTAAAGCTTAAGAAAGTGAAAATAAGTCCACTAGAGCCAAGCACGACTTTGTGTCTATACTTGAATTTAGAGAACATCTCAAGAATAGATTTGACAGAGGGAGCATTAATGACCAAACAACAGGTGAACGGCGGGATTACATATAGAACAGTATACACGAGGAAAGAAAACTTTTATTAAAAAGACAGAAAGAAAAGACCAAATTGGTAGCCAGAGATCATCTGAAATATGTAACATAGATAAAATGACAGAGACATAATAAAGCAAAAGAACCGCAAAGAAAATTCCCAAGAGTGGCTGGAGGAAAGAGCATAACCTATTATAGTGACATGGGCCAACATCTGGAGTTGTTGCTGTTAGGTGTCATTGCCTCAACTCTGCCCTTAGCAACCCTGTGCTCAGTCCTGTGACATCCTCACAAACACTCCTGTGCCTGAGCTTACTGACGCACCCACTATGCCAATCCATCGCGAGGAGGACCTTCCTCTTTTTTGCCGCCCCCACACTTTCCCACACTGGCTGTCCTTCTCGAAGGTCTGGGTTCTCCTGAAAATATGTCCAAAATAGGTAAGACAAAATCTTCCCATTCTTGCCTCAAAGGAGAACTCTAACTTTGCTTCTTCCCAAACAGATCAGAATATCCTTTTAGCAGTCCATGGTCCTTTCAATGTTCTTCTAATGTTCATACCTTCTAAGATCTTCCTTAGTCAATGTTCAACACTCACAGGAATATGCTTCTTGGGTTAGGTGCACCTTAGTCCTCAAAGTGACATCCTTGCTAGTCTATACTTTAAACAGGCCTTCGGCAGCAGATTTCAGTGCTGCAACACATCTTTTTCCATCTTTTGACTGCTGCTTCCGTGAGCATTGCTTGTGGATCCAAGTAGGACAAAATCCTTGACAATGACAAACTTTCCTCCATCTACCACAATGCTACATACTGGTCTCATTCATACTAAGGGATACAATGAGATGTGCAAACACCTGGAGGTAGACAAATAAAAGTGAAGAACATATTTGGCATTCCTTAAGTTGAACGAACTGAAAAATACTTCACTCCTCGAGTGGCAATACTGAAGCATTCTATAAGCAAATATTGTATGATGCAAAAGGCATCAACAGAAGATAGAAGGAATTCAGTTCTAATATGGTATAGAACAGAATTACCTGACCTCCACTCGTTACAGAAAGTAGTGTACGGTCAAAATGCCCTGGATTTGAACAAGAAATATTAAGGTTCACTCAAGTTATGGGTTTAAAAAAAGGGTCCAGAGGAGACAGAAAGCTAATTCACATGCTTCAGCATGTGCTAGAAGCTCTCATGTATCTGTGTCAGGAAATTTGGAAGACAGCTGCTTGGCCCACTGACAGAAAGAGATAAATGTTCGTGCCCCGTCCAAAGAATGGTGACTCAATGGAATACAAAAATCGCCAAACAGTACCATTAATATTACAACAGAAATGAAATTTTTCCAAAGGTAATTCAAAATTGGTTGCAGCAATACATCCACATGGTATGGTCAGAAATTAAACTTGCCTCTGAAGAGGACTTGGGATGAGAAATATTGTTTATGGCATCAGAAAGTTCTTGGTTGAAAACACAGAATATTAGAAAGATGCTGACTTGTATTTGATTGAGTATGAAAATGCACTCAACAGTGTATATCATAACCAATTTTGAATATCATTGCAAAAATTGGGGATTTTAAATATTATCTGTGCCTACCTTGAACCTCTACATAGATGAAGGAGCAGTCAATTGAACAGATGAAGGGAATCTCACTGATGACTCCCAGCGACCTCCTTCTGCGTTACTGAGACTGAACGTTTGTGGGAGCAGAAAGGCCAGTCTCTGACCCACAGCTGCTGGGAGTTTTAAAATCAGGAAATATGTGTGCTAAGTTGTATCCTCTCACCTTCCATATTTGATTTCTAGGTGAGCAAATAATTTGAAAAGCCAAATAATGTTGGAAAAATGCTCTACCAGGATTTAAGGAAGGGATGACACCACCTTGCTGACTGAAACTGAGGAAGACCCAAAGCACTTGCAGATGAAAATCAAATCCTGCAGCCCTCAGCCTGGATTGAAATTCAACATGAAGGAAATAAAAATCCAATAAGCAACATCATGGTGAATGGAGAACAGTTGAATATTTCAACAAGTTAATTTTACTTGGATGTGTAATAAATGCCCTTGGGCATAGCACTTAAAAATCAAGTGGAATATTGCATTTGGTAAATCTATTAAAATGGTCAACAGGCCTGCTTTTGGCAGATCTCTTTAAAATATATATTTTTAAAAGATAGGACTTTCAAGGTTCATATATGTCTGATCAAACCCATGGTATGGAAAGCTTTGTATGCATGTACATCTAGACAATTAATTTTAAAAGGACCTGAGGTAAACTAAGGTCTTTTAATCATGATATCAGGAAAGAACATGAAACACACCATGAATTGTCAGAAGGAGGAATGAATGCATTTTGCAAGTGGCATGAAGAAACACTCTTTAGAAGCAAGAATGGAGAGACTTCAGCTGTTATATTATTAGGAGGGACCTATTCCTGGAAAAGGGGTCATGCTTGGTGTAAGGTCAGCTTAAATGAGTGAGACCGTCACTCAGAAAGATTGACACACTGGCTACAGCAATGGATTCAAGCCCAGCAAAGAGTGTGAGGTTGAAGCAGGCGTCGGTAGCTTGTCCTGCTGTACCTATGGCAGCTCTAAGACAGAACCAACTCAAGGCCACCAAACAACAATAATGACATTGTATATTTTGAGGTACAAAATCCCAAACCCAAATGCATAAGCATCAAGCCCATTCCAAGCCACCGTGACTTGTGACCCTATCCAAGTGACCTTAGGGGATGGGTTAGGACTGCCGCCATGTGTTCCGGAGACTGTAACTCATTACCAGGGAGGGGCAAGCTTTGTCTTTCTTCCACAGATTGGTCAGTGGCTTTGTACTGCTGACCGCCACAGTTGAGAACCACTGGCTTAGCATAACTTAGCATAATTTCCTTCAACTCTTCCCATGTGTCAATATGCCTCATGCATTCACTGCTCTTTAGGGATGCATAATACCGTTGTATGTGTATACCCGAGTTTTAAAATCCATTCATTGGTTGATGGAAATTTAGGCTGTTTCCAATTCTTTGCAATTGTGAACTGCACTTCAATGAACATTGGAGCACAGATGTGAAGTCATGGTCCGTTTCTTACCTCTTCTGGGGAAGCACCCAGTAGGGGGATGGCCACGTCACAGAGTCACTCAATTTCCATTTGTTTTAGATGTCACCACATCAATTTCCATAAGGACTGCACATACCCACAGGACCACCAGCAGTGGATGAGAGTTCCTATCTCACCACCTCCACTCCAACACTTTTGCTTTCTGGGATTTTTATAGGGTTATCTTTGAGGGTGTTATGTGGTACTGCATAGTCGGGAACATTTTCTCATATGTTTTTTGGCTATTTGTAGCTCCACTTGTATGAAGCTCAGTTTTTTTACAGCCTGGACATCCTCAATAGTGGTAACACAAGTGTCCTCAGGATTGAAACAGCAGGCCTTTCTTCTGGGGTGCTTGGGTTAGTCTCGAACCTCCACCCTTTTGTCTTGCAGTTGGGTGTATTAATTGTTTGCACAATAAGCCTGTCTATTTTGCCAAAATTTCCTTCAATTTGGCATGTCCCCCATCAGTATGCAATTCTGCACCAATGGATGAGTTTGTTTGTTTTTTTTTAATTATTTCAGTTCTCTGAGCTTAACTGTTACTTTGGGCAATTAACTATGCCTAGATAAGGATTTTTTAGATGACATTTTAAGGATCCAAGCTACATTTGCTTACCTCTCTCACATCTGACACCAAACATATTGATGTTTTACAGGTAATTGTGTTCCATTCATCATTCCTCTTGCTACCTTTTGAGCAGCTATACTTCTTTCTACATTTTATGTTCTGTCCATTCACTTGAGCTTTGAATTTTCCCTGCTCCATTTTTCTCAGAACTCTCACGTGTGATTATATGATAAATGTTCACCCCCTACAGTAGTCTTTAAATTCCAGGAGCGTGGTGGTCTTGTTCTATTTTTGCTTCCCAGTGTCTCCCCAGCACCTGGCAGAGTGCCTGGCAAATAGTAAGTGCTCAATAAATATCTAGGAATAAGAGAAGGAACATATGAGGGCTCTTCAGTGCAGGGAACTATGGAATATAAACTACCTCTCAGAATCTGCTATGATAATACTCAGACTCTCAAAATAGACTTTAATGATGAATGAAGTTTTTCTTGGAGAAATATATAGCTTAATGTTATGTAAAGATTCATAATCTTCAGAAGAGTAAGATTCAATTTCAGGAAAAAGGACACTGCAGAGAGACTTGGATTTAAGAATAAGGGACATATTCCTGGATAAAGGTCAGTCTGTTCTCATCATCTAGAGCACCCTAAGTATTTTGGTCATATATACCCACATTGTTTGGTTGAAATTGGTTGGCCATTTTCTCCATTCATGTTAAACTGACCTAAAGACACAACACAGTTCCTTACACTGCACAAGCAAAGGGAAGAGGTTCATTCGTGGGGCATGTGGGTGCTAATCCACATCTTTCTCAATTATTATAGAATGTAACTGGAATTTTGTGCTTCCAAAAACTAGGAAGAAATGCAAACCCTATTTAATAAATCAATAATTTCAAGGGTCAGGACTGTGGTCAAGGGTCATTATCCACATAAAAAGGAGTTTTCCCGTACTTCCCCCAATATTTCAAATAATAATTAAGGTACAAACAACAGCATCTCCTATTCTGTTTGTCCTAGAGCAATATTGTCCACAGGAAATTTAGGCCAACAATAAATACGAAGCACAGACGTAATTCTGACTTGTCTATTAATCACATCTATGTGGATAAATGAAAAAAGTGAAAATAATTTTAGTAAGTAATATTTTATTTAGCGCAACATGTCAAAGATATATAATTTCAACATGTAAATAATAGGAAAAAGTATTCATGGTAATATTTGAATTGGTTTCCGTTCTAAGTTTTTGAAACCAGATAGGTCTTTTATACTTCTAAAAGATACATAACACAGCAAAACAAGACAATTCTTGCTAGTTGATGCCTACTTTTGGTGCCTCTACATTTATCAAAGTAGAACTGTGCCCTGTCAGTTGTTCAATGACCGAAATAGACCATCAGATCTATTTACTAAGGCACCTGGGGGAGGACTCCAACCACCAACCCTGCAACTCGCAATTGAGGATGCTCAGTTTGCATGCCCCGGGTACTTCTTGACATTTCTAGTAGATTTCAATTTGGACTCGCCCTACATAATTGAAGGTTTTAATGTTCTCATGTGGCAGGTGTATAGAATGGGCTTAGTGCAATTGCTTCTCATAGAGTCTGAGAAGCCCCCATGGTGCAGCCAGGGTGTCCTAGTGAGGACCGACCCCCTGAACAATTTTCAGTGGATTCGGTAAGACCTAGGTAAGCTCTTCCTCTCTATCAGTCCCTGATTATCACAACCACCGTTGCAGGGTTTGGTTCAGTTTTGTTTTCAGTTGGGTTGAAGCTGATGTTGCTGTGGCTGCTGTCATTAGACTTCCCTACCAGGCTGCAGCGAAGTGGAGTCACCAGACCTCCTTTGCCTCCTTGAAGCACAGCCAAGGGTGATCAAGCCAAACCAGACCCAGCCTCTCCACACCACAGCCCGGCTCAGAGTCACTCACATCTATTTTGCTGTTTTCCTTTCTCTGGTTAATTCTAAAAATCTGGTAACATTCCCCCTCCCACCCCCAACCCCACACTAGGCCAAGTACATACATATGGTTCATACTCAGAAAGATATTTTCACATCAAGAAGACCAATGTATTGTGGGAAATTAATTTAAAAACCTAGGCTCTCATGATAACTGTGCAATATTATGCTTCTTCGCATTTTCATACGTAATCAACTATGAAGACTGAAATGCAAGGGCCATCCTCTTGAATAATACCAGCTCATCTTTATTAGGGAATGAGGGGCAATCAATCTTTTTCCAACTGCATTTTGTAGGCCGCATGACTCTGGGAAGTCCACAGCAGGGACCACTGGGACAGGGATGGTGGGTGAGGGTGGGTGAAGGGTGGAGAGAAGCAGGGTGCCAGGCCCCCCGGATCTGTCTCTAGTCAGAGCAGTTCTGCTTGTTTTTCTTTTAATGCTTCTGGGCAAGATCTAGAATGAATAAATTGTTTCGGTGCCAAATTTTTAGAAAACCACCCACCTAAGGGAATTATCTCTGTTTTGATTCTGTCTGAATCCTTTTTCTGTGCTCCCCATATTGCATTTTTATCCCGCCATCTGTGTTGGCATGTCGACTTGTTCCTTCGAGCTTTTACTACCAAGTACTTTGTACAATTGTGCAAAGAAAAGCCTTTAAGCTCATTTGTACTGTTTTGATTGTTTTCTGTTTATTGAAGTAACACATGCTTCTTGTGGGAAAATTAAAAAAGAAATAGCTGGAATAAAGGATATAACAATAAGCACCCTGAATTGCATCACACAGAAAGAGTGTGACCATTTCTTCAGAATTTTAATTTGTATATACTTTAGACTAAATTAGAATATTTTCCATGGCTTAATGTCTTGCCTTTCTCAGTATCTGAGAATGTGATCATGTTTCTTTTTCATTAAATATAACTTCTTTTATCTTTTATATTTTTCAACCTGGTATGTCTCATGATTTACTTAACCATTTCTACATGATTAGGAATATGGTGATTTATGGATTATCTTTATCAGTAACAAAACTATAATTAGCATCTTTGTATAAAAATGTCTCAATTAACACATAAATATATAACTACTTCTACATAAACATACAAATGGGCAATTTTAGTGTATGTTTCAGGCAATAGACTTAACAAGTCAATAAATTTTCTGTTTTCTCTAAATATTGCTCAAACATTGTCGCTTAGTAGCAAATGCAACCCAGAAGTAGTATACGTGAGTACTTTGTTACTTTTGTGTGCTTTTATTCTTTTGTGGGTTTTTTAAAAAAGTATTTCCCAAATGTGTTTGATATAGATAAGTACATATTTATTTACTTAGAAGTTAGATTTTCATTGGACCTGTGGATTCATTGTCTGAGATATATACTCCATTATAAACTATATTTGCTCAGTGTTTTTCTTGATTATTGAGATTCACTTTATCCATAAGGGCATTTTAGATATTAAGGATATCCAACCTATCATATTCATCTATAATATAAATAACCCACTTTGTCTTTCCTCCTTCCTCTGGATAGCATCTCACTCACTCTCAAGTTGATTCTCACACATAAGGATCCCCTGGGACAAGGTGGAACTGCCTCTGTGGGTCTCTGAGATTGCGACTCTTTTCGGGAGTGAAAGCTACATCTTTCTGGTTTCCAGTTGCTCATTTGAGGATTGCAGCCCAACATGCAACCACTATGCCACAACACCACAACAATGCCCGCTGCCCCCCCAGAACTTTTTTATGAATAACTCTTTTAAAATATAGTTTTATTTACATATAACTCACAAATCATACAATGTAATAATTCAATCATATTAATAGTGGCTGTGTAATAATCACCACAGTCAGACTGAGGGCATTCTCTTCTTTCTTACAGTCCTTGTTGTTAGCTCCTCATCCTCTGCTGTGCCCCGGGGTGATTATTAACCCACCTGCTATCACTATAGATTTACCTCTGCTGAATTTCATATGCAGAGAAAAACACAAAACAAAAACAAGGAGCAAGCAGACAAAAAACCAAAACAACAATGAAAAAATCAAAATGAAAAACTTCAATTGTAAAGAAAGCAGAGGAAAAGAAAAGTGGAAACAAATTTCAAATGAAATAAAAAATAAGGTGCTGCCTTTCAACCAAACTACATCTGCTATGATTGACTTCATCGTGTCTAGGCTAATTCTCATGGTTAGCAGTCTATTGCAGTTTATTGCAGTTCTTTAAAGAAGTCTAAAGCCTTACCTTCCACCCTTGGAGCAGTGGATGGCTTGCTGATCTCGGGGTCAGCAGACCAAGGTGTGGACTGTTATTCAATCATGACTCACTTTGGGCTGTATAGGTTTGTTTGGTTGCAAGTACTCATATAATTCCCATTCTATATTGTCCTCTTCATCTTCTCTGTAATAACCTTTTCCAGACTATAATAATTTCTTGCCTGAATTATTAGTGACTTCTATTTTAAATATTCTTTTCAATATGAAATCTGATTATAGTTTCAGTGCTGATTTCCCTTCTAATGTCTATAATGTTCTTGCCTGGGGTTTATCTTGCTTATTTCTCCCTGTCTTCTCAAGTTTAATATATGGCTGGTACAGTTTTACTTTTTGAACCCTTTTTAATATTAAGAAACCATGTGCATTTTAAACTGAGTTCTTGATAACATCCTGTATTGGCCACAATCCATATACTTTAATACATAATGTTTTCATAGTTTTAATTTTCAGAATTACCCATTTAACTATTTTGATATTTATTTTAATGCAATTTTTTTTAACCTGAGAATGTTTTAAAACTTGAAAAACATGTTAGTAGTTTACTGTTCATTTTTTGTTGCTTGATTTTATTGTATTCAGTTAATCTGAGCCTTGGTGGCATTCTGGATAACACTTTGGGCTGTTAATTTCAAAGAGAGCTGTTCAAAACCATCACCCCCACTTGTGGGATAAAGATGAGGATTTTCTACTCCGGTAAAGAACTACCTAAGGGGGAAGTTCTGCCTGGTCCCACAGGGTTGTTGTGAGTGAGAATTTACCTGAGAGCACTGACTGGGCAATTTGATCCACACATGCTCAATTTGAGGGAATATATAGTTTTATTTTCATCCTATTATAAGGCAATTGTCAGTAATAGTATTGAGTCTATTCCAGCCCATGTCTACCTTTCATTGGGTTTCCAAGGCAGTGAGTCATTTTGGGAAAAAATTTCCTTCACCTTTTCTTTGAAAAGCTGATGAACCCATAGATTAGGATTAGCAGGTCCACATTCTCCAACATCCCCCCCAGGCAGGGTTTCTGTGAAGAAAGATGCTATTGTTGTTCAACCTATGGAGTTGGTTCCGACTCACAGTGGCCCTGCTGATGTACAAAAGAGAAGCACGTGGTCTGCTCCCGTGCCACCCTGCAATTATTCTTATGCTTGAGCCAACCAATACAGCCACTGTGTGAACTAGTCCATTGGAAAGCTCGCTTTTTTTTGCTGTCCCGCTACTGGCATCATTCCGTGGTGTCAAGCACTTATTTCTTATTCTCTTCAGTTAATTTTGTTTACTTGCAATCAAGACTCATTAAAATTAAGTCTATTCAACTCATGGTATGATTGTCGAAGGTGCCATCAAATCAGTTATGACCCATAGCAATACCTTATGTTCAACTAAATGAAACATTGCTGGGTCCTGTGTCATCCCCAAAATTGGTCCTATGCTTGAACTCATTGCTGTAGCCACAGTGCCAAAACCTCTTTAAGGGCTGGTTGCCCCTCCACTTTATGAAATATGATGTCCTTCTCCAAGGACTGGTCTTTCCTGTAAACATGTCCAAAGTACATAGGACAAGTTTCACCATCCTTGCCTTTAAGGAGCCCTCGGACTGTACTTCTTCTAAGACAGACTGGTTTTTCCTGTTAGCAGTCCATGGTATTTTCAATATTCTTCTCCAACACAACAATTCAGATATTTACATTCTTTGTCGGTCTTCTTTAATCATTGTTCAACTCTCAAAGGCACATTAGACAATTAAAAACACCAAGACTTAGGCCAACACACTTTAATTCTTAAAGGAAAAACCTAGCTTTCCAACACTCTAAAAAGAGGTCTTGTGCAGAAGTTACCCAATTCACCACTCTGATCTCTGATAGCCATTTCCATGAGCTTTGGTTGTAAATCCAAGCAAGACAAAATATTTGACAACTTCAATCTTTTCTTCACGGATCATGATATTACCTATTGTTCCAGTTGGAAGGAATTTGCTGTTCTTTACATTTAGTCATAATCGACATTGACATGTGCAGTCTTTGATCTTCATCAGCAAATGCTTCAGGTCCTCCTCACTTTCAGTAAGCAAAATGGTTTTATCTGCGTACTACACATTGACTTCCTCTGATCTTGATGCTGAATTCTTTCCCATATACCTTTGAACTTACCTACATGTAATTGATGGTCTGTTCCATAGTCTGCCCCTGGCCTGGCTTAACTGCTGATATTGAGCTTCTTGATCTTCTCTTCCCACAGATATAGTCAATTTGATTTCTGTGTATTCCATCTGAGGAAGTCCATGTGTATAGGCACCTTTGGTATAGTCACCTTTTTGTGTTGTTTTAAAAGGTTTTTCCTTGTGAACACATCATTGATTTTACAAGATTCTATCACACCAGCTCCAACTTTCATTCCTATCACCCAAGTCCATATTTTCCAAGTGTTCCTTTTTCTTTTTTGTAAACTTTGCATTTCAATTGTCATGAATTATCCATATATCTTGATTGTATGTTTGATAAATTTCAGAATGAAGTTTTATGTAGAACTCTGAAGAATTTTGTCATAATTAACTTTTGTAGTGGGTATATTTGAGTAATAGTTGTATTCATTGGATTTCTATGAAGATGAATAGATATAACCCTATCACAGACAGAACTGTACTTCATGATTATCTTTGCAATGTCCTTTTTGACAATGAACTCCACACCATTGCTCTGGATTGTGTCATTCCTGGCAAAGCAAATCACATGATTTTCTGATTCAAAATGACCAACACCAGTCCATTTCAGCTCACTAATGCCCACAATATCAATCACTATGCATTTAAATATGTAGCAATCCTCTATAGGCTTTCTGGGACTGTACATATTTTCAGAAGCAAAAATTTTCATCTTTCTCTCCACCCTGGCCTGGAGTTAGCAGCTCAGTATCTAATGTACAACACCACCACAGCACTATTTATATGCGATCAAAGACAATGAACTAGATTTCAAACTATTCCACTGTGCCTTTATTTTTTCCTTGTTATCTGTATTTCTGAATTTTGGCTTCTTACAATTAGATTCTATAAGCTCATTATTGTGATATGTACTATAACTTTATTATAGATTGTAAAAATGGTGAATTAATTTGCTTTAAAAGTGACTGAAGACACACACAACTGTCTTGATTAATATTTTTCTTTTAAAAAACCAATATTTTCTTATTTTACAATATTTTTACCTTTACAAAAAGATGGTGCTGATAATACATCCAAGCCAAACCAAACCAACAGGCATTCAGCCAATGACTCACCTGGACTGGCTAGGGCAGAGGAGCGTTGCTCCCTAGGGTTTTGGATACTGTACTTTTTTTTTTTTTTTTGATGAGTAAGCAATTTATTAGCATAGAGTTTTTTTATGAGCAAACTTAGAAAGGAAGCTGTTTTAAATGTGCTTTTTGGTTTTTTTACTTTTATTTTATTTTTAATCATTTTATTGGGGGCTCAAACATCACTTTTCATAATACATAAATACATATACTGTGCCAAGCACCTTCACATGCCTGGTGCCATCATCATTCTCCAAATATCTGCTTTTCCACTTGAGCCCTTATTATCAGCTTCTCATCCTTTCCCCTCTGTACTTGCTCCCCCCTCCAACACCAACCCTCAATACTGCATAAATTATTATTGTTTTGTCACATCTTACACTGCCTGATGCCTCCCCTTGCCCACTCCTCCATTGTCTGTCTTTCTGATAGGAGGTTATGTATAGATCCTTGTTCTTAATGGGAACAGCCAGCCTTGGCCATGTCTTCCTTTTGAAGAGTGACTTGGGGGTTTGAGCTGCTGATCTTGCAATATCAGCCCATGATGCCAATAGGTAATAGAGAGTTCCTCACATCTTTCATTGACTTCTTCTATTGCCAATACCTTACATTACTGTGGTATATTTTATCTACGAAACCAGCATCTGTACATTATTCCTAACTAAACTCTTGATGTTAGAGCTAACAGCGTCATCACTAATATCTCTTTTCTGTTTCAGGATCCCAACAAGAATGCCATGTTGGAAGAAGCATACCAGCCTATGGGATCCTGAGGTGTCATCGGGACCAGGTAAGAGGTATCAGAAGACCCATAACAATCAAACAAACAACACCAAATGGTTAAGAATGAGGAGGACACTGTCTAATGTGTCCCTTCACTCATTTCCACATTGTCCACTCCCATGAAAGGAAGCTACATGTAGATCCCTGCAATTGGTTCCTTATTTGTACTCCACAGGCCCCCCACCCTCCCAGTATCACCACTCCCACCACTGGTCCTGAAGGGATTGTCTATTCTAAATTCCCCATGTTTCCGGCTCCAGTGTACATCCCCTGGTTTACCTGGATTGTCAAATAGAATTGGGATCATGATAGTGGGTGGGGGGAAGCATTTGAGAACCAGAGGAAAGCTACATATTTCATTATAACGACACTGCCTCTTGACTTGCTCATCCCCTCCCTGCAACCCCTCTGTAAGGGGATGTTGCTTCACCTATTAATGGGTTTTGGGTCCCCAATCTGGACTCCTCCTCATTTATAATGATATAAATTTTAGTGCTTTGATGCCTGAGACCAGATCCTTTCGATACCTCATGGTCACACAGGCAGGTGTGCTCCGTCCATGTGGATTTTGTTGCTTCTGAGTTAGATGGCCGCTTGTTTACTTTCAAGCCTTTATGACCCCAGATGCTCTATATTCTCAGAGTATCGGTAACCGGGAAGTGAGTGAAGGGACATATTGGACAGTGTACAAAATGAAAATGTAAGAACAATTTATAAATAATTAAGGGTTCATGGGGGAGGGGGAAGGAGGGAAGGAAAATATGGGGAGCTGGTACTGGGGCCCTAAGTGGAGGGAGGAAGTTTTGAGAGTGATGATGGCAACAAGTGTGCAAATGTGGCCTGCATACATTTTAGGGCTTTGATGTATGTATTGATCATGATGGGAGTTGTGTGAGTCGCCAATAGAACGATTTATTTAAAAAAAAAAGTCCAGAAAAAAAGAGGAGCTTATACCAAGAGCTCAAGGAGAAGATATTTGGAAATGAAGATGGCAACGTGTGTACAAATATGCTTGATATAAAAGTTGAAAGAGCTATAAGAGCCCCCAATAAAATCATTGAAAAAAAAGAACTTTAAGATCACCCAATAAAATGATTTTAAAAAGAATGAGGAGGATTGGAGAAAAGACCCAAAGCCCATCTGAAGACAATGGAACAGCCCCCAGAGAGGGGCCACAGGGAAGGGATGAGAGGGTCCAGTAAAACACCAATGAAACACACAATCTTCCTCTGGTTCCTTGAGATTTCCTCACCCCCTACCACCTTGACTACAGGCATGCCTCTCACTTGGGATTAGACTGGAGCACGTTCAGAACCGTAAACAAGAGATAAGATCTCAGGACACATGCATCCCAGGAGCAGGAATGAGAAGAGATACCAGAAGGGAAGGGGGAAGGTGGGTGATGGGGTGGGACACACAACCAAACACACCCCCTCCAGGGAAAAGAACAGAAACTATGGGGGTAGGGAAATTGTTCAACGTGAGACATGGAAATAAGAATTTAAAATCTCTCAGAGGGTCACAAAGGTGGGGCTGGGTCTGGGGGAATAAAGAGGAGTTGATAATAGGGGCTCAATAGAAAGTGTCTAGAAAAGAACGATAGCAACATATTTGCAAATATGACTTATACAATTGATGTATGAATTGTAATGAGCATTGAAAGTGTTCTTAATAAAATGATTTTTTAAAGTTAAATAAATAAAACTGTCATACACACAATTTAAATATAACGGGCTGAGCCTCGGTGGCATAGTGGTTGTGTGCGGGACTGCGGCCCACTGGGATGGAGGTTCAATTCCCGTTCAAGGAGCAAAGGTTGGGCCTCCTACTCCCACCACCAGGGCAGTGATGCCTAAAAAATAAATGAATTAATTAAATTTAATTAAAAAAAATTAAAAATAACAATTACATGAATAAGAAGGAGTACAAGGAAGAAGCAATTGTTCTAAAATTGAATGTGGTAATGATTGTACAACTCTTCTGGATATGATTGGATTGAACTGTATATGTGGATGAAATGCCAATGAAACTGCTTCAAAAGAGAAAGCTAGGTTACGTTTATTTTTCACATCTTCCCAGTCTCTTCGAGTCTGTATGAGTTTCTCAGTCTTTTCTTTTCCTTTTGTGATCTTGACAAGTTTGAGGAGTGGTGGTTAAGTATTTTGTTGAGTGTCCCTTAGTTGCGGAGGTCTGACGTTCTCTCATGGTTAAACTGAAGTTATGAATTTCGAGGAAGACGACTGATGAGGCCAAATGTCCTTCCGCCTCAGTATATTAGTGGCACAGCAAGTCAACACACTATATTTTGGTTGATGTTAACTTTCATCACCTGTCTGAAGTAACAGTTTTCCAATTTTTCCTTTGAAAACTTAGTTATTTTTAGTTCCATCCTGCGCTCTTTGGAAGCAAGTAATTCACCAGTGCCCAAAAAATCCACGTCCATTGCCATTGTGTTGAGCTGGACTCACAGGGGGCCTATGCAGGAAGGCGCCCCCCCCCCCGCCCCCCAATTGTTCTGCTTCAAAGCGGTGGATAGGTTCGAACCGTGCATCTTGTAATTCGCTGTCAAATGTTAAGTTCTCCCTCCTAGAACTTGGTTATATTTTCAAAAAGGCTTTTTCCGAAAGCTGTTCCAGTTTCTATTCAATTCATGGGTTTCGTTTGTTCTTTTCTAAAGGAGTCCTGGTGGCTGCGTTGTGGGTTGCACATTGGGCAGCTAGTCACAAAGTCAGCACTTCCGAAGCACCAACTGCTTAGGGAGTGAAAGATGAGAAAGACGCCACAGCCGTCAGCGGGGGGATTCCACCTCGTCCCATTAGTCCGCTGTCAGTCAATCGACTTGTGGCAGGGAGTTTGGTTTTTGAACTTGAGCTTCATTTTATTTTAGATAAGCTGTTTTTATGCTTGAATTTTAGTTTAAAACCCAACTTATATGGACTTTTCTAGTTGGTTTTAAAAGACGTTCTGTTTGCTTTGAACATGCTTATCAGAAACGCGGCCTCTGACATAGTTCACCAGCCCGGGGAGTGGCAGGGAGTGGCTTTGTACAAGGTCAGATTACTCAGCTGTGTTTTCCTTGGCACTCGGATGGGATCAACCTTCTTCACATCTCACTGAAGGGAAACAGCACTCTTTAAACTTCTTTTGACAGAATGAGTCACTTTCAGCTAGGAATCTGACCTCAAGAGAAATTTTTTATTGTGTAGTGTTATAATTATTCTAGTAAAAATTTAGTAGCTATCAATTTATCATTTGGTGTGTTCTTGAATGCTATACATGAAATATCTCACTTTATCTTCCCCATCAACTGATAGTTACCATCTTTTTTTAAAAAAAACATCTTTAATAGTCATCACCATTCCCATTTTACAGGAGACAAAAAGGAGATCAGTGAGAAGTTGTCACTTTTCAAAAAGAACAAAAGTTTATTCACACGCCCATCTTACTTCAAACCTATACTCTCTTTGACTGTCTCTATTTCCCAATAGACAGAAAGTCCTGACACCATCATTTCCTCTACCTCCTGTCCCTTTTCTTGAGTATTATTATTATTATTATTTCACTGTGTCTTCTCAAACTCAACTAAACAAATCTAGTACTGACCTGTAAATAATAAAAAGTAATGACCTAAAGCAAAGACACAGCAAAGAAAGCATGACAGAAGTCACAAGGGGAGATCACAACAAGGTAGGCAAGGTTATGCCAGAGGAATTTGATTCAACAGTCAGTGATTTAGCTCCTGCCATCCATAGAGCTTGGTTCAACACACAGGTGAATTAAACACAATGTACACACAGCAAGGAGCTCACAGACAGTGAGAAATAAACATTTATCTTTTACAAGAACGGGAGTCTCCTAAACATGAGTATGATGGAAATGAGATGACAATCAGAAGACTATGTCTCCACCGTGCATTTAAATGCCATGCTCTGCCCTTGAGTTAATGACTCAGTTGGAAGGAATGGTCTCAAGTGGATACTGTTTTTAGCCAAGAAATTGCTAGTTTTGAAAGACATAACAAGTTTCATAAAACATTTCAACTTCTCACTATTCTACAAGTAAAAAAAAAGGAATGGTATAATTGGTCTCTTTGCATCAATTTTACAAAGTAGGCAAAATAGACAGCTCTCAAGAAAATATCAAATTATCGATTGATAATTGACACCTACTAGATTTTAAATAAATATGTAGATATATATTTAAAGTGAATCTTTGTCTAAACATATATTGCATTCTAAAGAAACAAAAAATTTTGAGGTAATCCAAGTAATGTCATAGACTACAAGTTTACCTGGAAAAATTAAGCTTCATATATCACATTGTTTTTGGAAACCTGACATTGAATACTTCAAGAAGTTTAAATACTAGACTGTGAAATATTTTATATTAAGAGACTCAAAATACATATGTTTATTAAGGATATATACACATTTAAATCTGGCATGAAATACTGTACTTCATATTTCACTGAGTTCATCTTCAAACATGGTATTTGTTAAAGGTAATATTTGTTGAAAATAAGCCTCCTGCCTCACATTATCTAACTTGGTGGCATTAGAAAGACTGCCAAGTTCCATAGGTGCAGTCTCTGACTCTGTGCAAACCTTACCAGGGGGATTTTCACAGATATTGGCAGTGTGGGGCTTTTAACTTCTAAAGTGAAAACATGAAAATTATACAGATGAAGGTAAATAAAAAGGCACTGGGTGTGGATGAAGGGACATGGTGTTAAAACTTCCATTTTTCTTGCATACCAAATTGCAATAAATCAAAAAAGGTACAACTTGATGGGAATAGAGTTATGTCTCTGAAGACATATGCTTGTAAAAACTGTTCTTGCTTTCCTTTATTTTTAGTTTAAAAGTTAAAGCCAAGCCAGGAAGAGGAAGACAAGATGAGACACCCCAAATCAAGGTAAACATTGTCCTCGCAAAGCAAAGCCTTGTGAAATAAACCAGAAAGAACATTCTCTTGCAGGTCAGACCAGCCACCGCCCTCCCTCCACACATGCACCGCAACAAAGCTTCCTTTCTTAGCAATATTACCTCTGAAAAATGATACTAATAGGAAAACAGTGCTTTTCAAACTTGTCTTTCAAAAGTTTTATATGGAATGTGCTTTCTTCCCTAATTTCTGGTTGACTTAAATATGCTAGTCATTTTTCAGAGATTGAGCAATTTTTCTTTAACAGATACCACGTAGGCCAAAGAAAAACAAAACTAGAAAGATGTTTGAATTGTCAAGCACCCACATGTTTGGACATATGTCTGAGTTGCCTAATAAAATACAAGAATTTCAATTGCATAGGAAAGTTCTGTGAAATTTGCAGAATATTCTCTATTATTCACACTGCCAGTTGAAAAATGCTTCAATAGTTTTTAAAACAATGGCATTTTCTGTAGTCAAACACTTAAAAAAATAGGTATATGAAATAGCTTTAAAATAAAAATATAATCAAAACATCTGAAGATTGAAGAGTACTACAGATTCAGATAAATTGCAATGTACATCTTGAAAAGAACAAACCAAAACAGTGTGGAAATGAGTATTTTGGCATCTTTATTTCCAGCACTGAAAAATGATGAAAGAACTTCTGGGAGAAAAAGCTAACTTTAGATATTATGGAGGTAGCTAGATTAAACATAATTGATGTTGGAGAGAAAATAAAAGGTATAGAATTTTAATATAGTTCTCATTCATTCTCAACCACTTGTCTGTCACTTTTTATCCTGTGATGCCGTGTGTATTGCTGTGATGCTGGAGGCTATGATATTGTTTTCAAAGGCAAGCAGGATCATCTTAGGTGAACAGGTTTCAACAGGGCTTCCAGGCTAAGAATAGATTACAAAGGAAGAAAAAGCTGTCACTTCAGAAGAATTAGTCACTGAAAACCTTATGGATCGCAGTGGAACTGTCAGATACTGAACACCTCATGACCAGCAACACAGCATGGTCCAAGAAAGGCACAGATGATGAACGCTTCAGGTCAGATGACACTTTACCTTGAACAAAGAAGAGCTGCCTTCACTAAGTTGAGCCGACCGTAATGATGCAGATGGAGTAAAGCCTACTGGGTAAAGCTTTGAGGGAATGTTATGTGCTGGTACGGTATGACTCACAATCTGAGATGATTGATAGGTGAGAATGCATATTAATAATTGGAAATTGGAATATAGGAATCTAGAAAAATTCAAAAGCATCAAACATGAAATATAATGCATAGATATTGATATTCTGGGCATTAATGAGCTGAAATGAACTGGTTTGGGCCATTTTAAATCAGAAAATCCTCTGGTTTGCTCTGCTGGGAACGACAGATTCAAGTGGACTGGTGTTACATTCATCATCAAAAAAAGCATTTCAAGAACTATCTTAAGGTACAATGCTATCTGTGACAGAATAATATCTATCCACAAAAAAAGAAATCGTGTCAGTACAATCCTGTCACAAAAGCTTTTGTGATAGGTGCATAAATTTGAATAACATACTCAGCACACCTTTTAAACCAAAACAAGTTGAGAAATATCAAACCTCAAGTTTCAATATCAAGAGATTGTACTGGGTTGCGATGCATCAGAATTGAGTCAATGGCATTGAGTTTAGTTTGGTAATTAGGAAAATATTGATCAATGCTGGGGGCATCGAAAGAAGGTGGAAAGAATACACAGATGTTCTACCCCAAAATATAGTCAACATTCCACCACTTGAAGAGATAGTGGGAAACAAAGAACCAATAGTTCAAGTTCAAACTCCACTAAAAGTACTAGTGACAGTAGGGCTCCAGGAATAGTTGGGAACCTCACGGAAATGTTTCCACAAGTGGATGGAGCACTGAAGGTGCTCACTGGTGTCTACCAAGATATTGGGAAGACAGCTTCATGTCCAACTGACTGAAAGAGAATAAATTTGTACCAATTCTAAAGAAAGGTGACCCAAAATAAGTCACAAATTATATTTAAAAAGTATATCACACGTAAGCAAATTTTTGCTGATGATTATCCAACAAGAGTTACAGCAGTGCACTGACAAGGAGCTGGCAGAAATTTAGGCCTGATTCAGAAGCGGATGTAGAACAAGGGATTGATATCAGATTGGTCTTGACTGTAAACAAAGAATACCAGAACGATGCTTACTTGTGTTTTATTAGACTGTGCACAGGCATTTGGCTATGTGGACCTTAACAAACTGTGGATAGAATTCAATTCCACCAGGCATTATTGTACCCATGTTGAATTTTCTATATGGACCAAGAGACAGTTGTGATTACAGGACAAAGGAACACTGCATGGCATAACATCAAGGAAGGAGTGCATCAGGGCTGAATATTTCCGCCAGACTTATTCAATTTGTTTTCCAAACAAATAGAGAAGCTGGATCACATGAAAAAGAATGCAGCATCAGGTGTGGCGGAATGCTTATCAACAACCCAAGATATGCAAATAACACAAGTTTCTTTGTTGAAAGGGACTTGAAGCACAAGGTCAAGGATTGCAGCCTTCAGTACAGATTACAACTAAAGTTAAAAATACTTATAATGTGGAAAATCCTCATCACTTAACAAATAAATAACATTGTGATAACCAGAAAAAAGATTGAAATGGTCAAAGGTTTTGTCTTACTTGAGTCAATGCTCATAGAAGCAGCCAAAAAATGGATCTAACAATGCATTGCCTTTGGTAAACTGCCATGGTAGTTACACAATATGGTGTCAATTTCAGAGTTAATAGGATTAAAAGTAAAGGGGTGGAGTCTACTCTATTAAGTGAGTCACAGCCAATGAGACTTCTGTGTGGGCCTGGTCTTCTCCTATGGATTCTGGGTTTTTTCTTCCTTGGAGGTAAAAGACACTTTTTCTTTCTCTGTTCACTTTCTGCAAGAAATCCCTGAGGAGAAGCCACATGCACTTGCCTTGATGTAGACCTCTGGAGTCAGATAGGTGAGGTAGAAACCCGGGCCAGCACTGGTATGCTTTCAATGCCACTGGGTTTATAGGGCTTCCCACCCACTGGCCTGTGATCTTCCTGCATTTGTGTCATTGCGTTTGTTTTGTGAGTCAGAAGAGGCCTTTATAGATTGGCACATGATATATGGGCTAATATTAGGTTATGGACTTGATCTGGACTGGGCTGGGATGTTTTCTTAATGTACTATAACCCTTTATATAAAATACTCCCTTACACATATAGGAGTTTCTAGGGATTTTCTCCTTTAGTCTATCCAGACTAACACAGCTGCTGTACAAGCCCTCTTTAACATGTGGAAATGCAAGTGTGTTACTTTGAAAACTAAGGTGCACCTGACCCAATTAGTAGTCTTTTAAATTGCTTTCTATTGAGGTGAATGTTGGACAATGAGTAAGTGAGACCAAAGAAGAATCAATGTATTTGAATTAGAAGTGCTGCCAAAAAATATACATGAAAGTATCCTGGAGTACCAAAAGAATAGCAGATCTGTCTTAGAAAAAGTACAAAAAGAAAAGAGAAAGAACAGCCAGAGAGCTCCTTAGAGGCAAGAAGGGTGTGACTTTGTTTCCCATCTTTTGCACGTGCTAGCAGCAAGAACCAGTGCCCAGGAAAAGACGTTAAGCTTGACAAAAGGGAGCATCAAAGAGGAAGACTCTTGAGAAGTTAGTGTGACCCGGTGGCTGCAATAATGGGCTCAAACTTTACCACGATTGTGAGTATGGTGTCGGACCGGGTTGTGGGTTTTGGTTTTTTGGTTTTTTTTTTTGGTATATTGGCTTGCTATGAGTCAAAACAGACTTGGTGGCTTCTAACCGCAACATAGTCAGTTCTGGAAAAAATCTGTAGTGGGATGAATGGCCATGATAACTTCCACATGACACTAGCAACAGAGCACTCATACCATCAATCAGTCAAGAAATCAAATGGCCTAGTCTACTGGGGAAATGTCGCAAGAGTTCTCTGTAAAGTGTTAGAGAAAACAAGTCACTTTGTTAATCCATGCCTACCCTGAACCTTGATGTTTTTTTCAGACATATCAGATGCATGCTACCGTAAGACGATGAAAAGGAAAACCACAGAAGCCATGTCATTCAATAAGCCTGGTGAAGACTATTGAATATACAATGAATTCCCAGTAAAATGTGTCATTAGATTTCTAGACTGTTGTTTCCTTGAGCATTGACTGTGAATCAGAGTTTAAGATATATACCAGTAAACTCAGCTCACTGCTAAGTAGTGCTTGAAATAAACTCATTTTGTAAATAAGATATGAGGTTTCTTGTGCCTAATAAAAATCTGTGAATTAATTTCACCTTTTTTTTTCCTGCCTTTTATTTCCTAGAGGTCTCACTGCTCAGGCCAACCTAAGCCATTTTATTTGCCCAGGGCTGCGAGTCTAGCACTGCAACATGAGCCCTGACCACCAACTGGCAACTCATGTGGTGGAAAAGGTATTCCAGAACCAAAGCACAGCCTCTCACGGTACCCTGAAAGAACAATAACTAAAGGCACCTTCCATTACTGTGCTTTATTCACATGGTCATTTACTTACCCATTTACTTATTAATCTATTTATAACTTTAATGAAAATAGCTAAGAGATATTTTAAGGTGGAGCTACCAGCATTTAGCAAATGATTGGATAGAGGAGATAAAGGAGAAGTCTATACTAAATCTGATTTCCACTAAAAAAAAAACTGCAAGGAAGATTTTTGTAATCAGTGGGGCCAATTGTCTACTTTGTTTTTCTCTCTCACCCTAACCCACTGCCTCCCCCAAACCCCAAACAGTGCCATGGAGTTGATTCTGATTCATAGCAACCATCTAGGACGGAATAGAACTACCCCCATGGAGTTTTGAGGCTGTAACTAAGTCTCATCTTTTTCCATGTAAGTACTGTTGACCTTGCAGTTAGAAGTCTAATGCAGATTAACCCACTACTCAGCCCCAGCTCCTTCTACCGCACCCAGTGTGCCCTCATAAAGAGGTCCCTTTGTCAGTAAGCTGACTGTCCACTCTTCTACTCTCCCCGCTTACTTCTCTTAAAGCTTCATCCTTCATGCTGCTTAGGGAGGCTGTGGCAAATTTAATGTGAAAACTCTTGAAGAGTAAGGATTTCAAATTAGAAGCTAAGTCTGCTTAAGATCCATAACTTCATTTTTATTATTTAGTGCACATAGCTACTTAAGCTCCATATTCCAAAAGCTGCTCCTAAAAGCAAAAATTGGATAAGCTAAATGTCTTAGGTATTTTATGAAGCATGGCAAAATATTTAATATGCAAACAGGATTTGGTATTTTTCCAATCCCTGAGAAAGTCTTCTCTCTTTGACTATTATGTAATTTCATTTAATATATAGAAAAATGAAATAAAATGTCATAAAGAAAGGACTCTTTTTAAAAAGGAAGTGAACTACTTTACTACTTTATAACTACTCAAGAGTTATAAAACCAAGAAAATGAAATCCGTCAGATCATTTTTGATGCACATCTTATACATCAATAAAGTCATGAAGGCAGCCATAAGACTGAATGCCAAACAAGTAATAAAGATTCTTAAGAGTGCATTTGGATGTGCACTTTCCCCCTATTTTATTAACTACAAAAAGTTACTTTTTAAATGTTTTCCTTCATCCTTCACATATTGAAAGAAAGTAAGGAATGGTTAGCATCACCTTTTTTATTATGAACTTGTAAATAAGCGCTAAATAAAAAGTGATTGCTTTCCTGGCCTGCTTACATTCAGACAAGACAATCTTTTCATCCTTGCCTGTTTCTTTTCCTAAGAAGTTGGGAGAAATGAGTCAAAATGTGTTTTAATAGTCTCCTTTTGATGTACTCCAGACCGTCTTTGTTTCTTTCTGAAGAGATGGGAAGGTGGTCTTAAGACATTAAGAATTGACCTTAACTTCAGGAAAAGTAATCTTGAGATTTTATAAATGCAATTTATTAGGCATCTATAATATGCTTGGATGTAACCCACACTGGCTAATGTCATCTCCCAACACTGAAATTACCCACATTTTTGTGTGTTACATCAACAGGAGAAACTCATATAAATATCTGTTCACAGCAAATATACAGTTTCCTTATAAATATCATTCTCTGGAAACAAATGGAAAGTCATGGAGAGGAAAAATGATAGGGTCTCAGTATTTAGGGGCATGACAGCCTGATTATCCTGGCCTCACTGCTCGATGTTTCGTATGACTGATTTCTTTCAGGACTCAAAGCTTTCCTAGGCTCATGGTTATATACATGTGATTGTATTAGCATGTGGAAGGCATTTGCCACATCGTGAAATCATAATGTAAAAGGAGTTCAGCACTATCAAGACTGTGAACAAGCTTGGATAATGTAAATGGGTACCTTTTAACATAAATATAGCTTTTATAGATGCATACAGAAGTAATTTTGTATTCCACCCAAAGTGCTATTCTTTTATGTAACGACAAGGGGCCAGCTAACTCCACCTTTTTAGACTGTTCTTAAAATGTATATTGATTTTTTAGAGAAAACAATCTCATATTTCTCTTACCAACAGTACTGCTTTCTGAACTTGTTAAGGATAGGGTATATTCAGTTACCTAAGAACAGTCTTTTCTAGTTTAAAGATAGGCATCCCCTTAATTGTTGGTTTGTGTGTATGTATCCTATTTTCTTGAAGAAGTAAAATGATAGAAATGTATGCCAGGAAAAGCAGTTTCTTTGTCTTCTTGAAATCTTATTCTCTTATAAGGAATCAAAGCAAATAGCAAATATTTGTCGTCACTCATGAGGATTTTGGACAAATCAACAAAACAATAACTTAAAATGAATTTGTTTTTCAAAGAGTAATGTTAAAAAATCACTATTGGGAAGTCAGGAAAACAAAATAGAAATAAATAATCTCAAAGAGGACATTCAAACATCCACTAAGAACATCAAAAGATGGACAGCATCATTAGTGCTTACCAAAATCAAACAAATAAGCAAGTCCATTTCCCTGGACTGGATTCTAACTTATAGAAATTCTAAGGAACAAATACAACCCCCCCCCCACCCTTGTGTTCTTCAGGTAAAGATCTTTATGGAAATAGACTACCATATCTTTCTCCCATGAGTAATTAATTGGTGGGATTCAATCACATATCTATTGCTTACCAGAACTTTTAACCACTGTGTCCATAAAGGAATACCACCTTACGATTGTAAATATCAATAAAGAAAAAAGCACACAAAAATAGCAGGTGTGGATGCGACTGTGGTGGAACTGCAATCTTCATCTACTGCTGGAGGAAGTGTAAAAATGTTCATGCCATTGCAAAAAAAACAGCTTTATAGTCTCTTCAAAAGGAGAGTATAAGACCCAGCATTCCCAAATCTAGGTATGTGGATACCCAGAATAAATGAAGGGTGGAATGCAAACAGAGACCTGTATACCAATGTTCATTGCAGCACTGTACATGTAGTAAAATATGGAAATAACTGAAATGTCCATCAACAGATGAGTGGAAAAATAAAATGTCATATAAACACACAATGGAATACTATGCAGCTATAATGACCAAAAGTTGATAAATTTGCTGAGTGAAATAAGTCATTCAAAAGGAACAAATATCATTTGATCTCAACTTATATAAAATCAACAAAAATATAGAAACCAAAGGTTATTGAGGTTACCACTGGTGTGAGGAGAGGGAGAAAAGCATATTTTTGTTTGGGTAAATTAGTTTATATTAGTGGTGTTGGAATGATTCAGGGAAATGTAACAAGAATATCCATAACTACAAAAATTTAATGATTGTTTATGAATTGTATCAATTATTGAGATGGGGTATGTTTGCTTATATCTACTTTCACCACAATAAAATCTTAAAAACAGTGCAAATCCAAATGTGTACTCTTGAAAAAGTTTGGAGAGAAATGAAAGAAAAGAGAAAACAGCACAGGATTTCAAAACCCAGATGAGAACTATGGCATTAAGAACTATGGTGTGTATCAATCAGTGTCTGATTTTTAAAACTCTGACCATAAAGTAATATTACAATTACTTATATGTGCAAATTAAAGAACTTCACTTGGGTCCATTATTAGAGATTTCTCCAAATGTCTAACTCATTCCAAATGCAGGAGATTCCATCGTCACAATGACCTCTGCTACCATGGAAGAAAGGGATCTTACATACAATCCTGGTGGACCTCTCCTTTTCTGGCAGCACTTAAACAGCCCCCACCCTACACACTATTCCATGGACTTCAGAACTTTCTTCCTAATTTCTTTCTATTTATGCATCCAGATAGGGAAACCAGATAACAAAGTCATTAGAAATCTTTTTCTGTAAAATCCAAAAGATAAACATTTTCAGTTTTGTGGGGCCAGTGACAAATCTAGACTATTATGTAGATATTTACAAAAGTATCAAAGTATTGCTGCAGAAGCACATGGCCATTATCAGGTTTCAGTACAGCAGAATGAAATACTGCCTGCTCCTGCAGCATTCGCCCAATGTTTGAAGTCATTGTTGTAGCCATTTTCTCCATCCCTTCTCTTATTCATCAACCTCTGGCCTCACCAAGTCTGCCATCTCTGTGATAGCGGGTGATCCTAATGGAAGTTGAAATATGAGGGGCAGAGCATCCAGCATCATAGCAGAAGTTTGGCCACTTAATAAAACAAGCTGGCAGGTGAATGGGGACTAAGTCACAGAAAAGTTTACTAAACAAAACTACCAAATTTGAAGCTATTGTTTCTTGATATATTCTTTAGCTCAGTCTGTACACTTCTGAAGGCCAGGTGCTCATCTTGATAACCTTGTCCCAGAAGAAGTCAGTGCTCTTTGACTAAGAGCACATCATGAGGATAGGTTAGGCCTGCTCGAGACTCAAATTATCTTATATTCTCAGTGTTCTTTGATTTGCAGGAATAAGCAGTTTGAAGAGTCAAAATCCTGCCTATTGGGTCAATGGGATAAATTTACAAGAAAATTCTTATGCAATAGTCTTTGTCCCCTTGGAAGAAGGAACAGGTGCCTTGCTGAGATGGGGGTACAATTCATTTGTGCAACTTTTCTTTATCCTAAGTTTTCAATATTCTTAAAATGTCTTTATAGTGTCGGTGATCCTCCAGTGTACTTCCAGAAGTCATATCAAGAATCTGGAAGCTCCTCAACTGTTTGGCTTTCCCAGGCATCATAGTGTTACCATCAAATATAATGAGTGAAAAGAAATGGCCACACTTTTTAATTGGTGAAGCTGAAATGAAGTAAAATTCAGTACAATATATTTTAATGTGGCTCTCTTAGGAGCGCCCTCACTGCTCCTAACAGTGGTTCTTGAAGCGTGGCTCTAACCTCTTGCTGTGACAAAAGACTCTTTCTGGAGCTCTAAAAGGTCAAACTATTTTCATGAAAAGTTCTAGGACATATCTGCCCTCTTTTACCCTGCTATTCCCTCCCAAGTTTACAGTGGAGCTTTCCAGAAGCTACATGACATATGATATCACCACAGATGAATGCAGATTGAGAATCCAGCTGCCTTTTATTAAATCAGACATTAAAGAAATTTGCAAAAAAGTAAAACAACACCATTCTTGTCACCAAATTTGTTTTTGTTTTGGAAAATATGGCTAATTTTCATAAAGATTTGTATATTGTTATGATTTATCATACTGCCTCTTGCCTAAATATTATATCATCTTTATGTTTCAGATTTTTATATTTAAATCTTAATTTGGGATTTATTTCATTGCATGGTATGAGGTAGGGATGTAGATTTTAAAAAAAATTTACATTCCTTCCCTACAAGAGGCTTCCAAGTCTATTTATTAACAAAACTTAAAAAAATCACTTAAAACAGTGCCTCCATCTTATATTACACACTCACATAGATTTGGTTGCTGATGGGTTTTCTAGAATATGAGAATGTTTTGTCTCTGTTCTAGCTACAAATTTGACTTATAACCTTTGGATTGTACAATATATTATAACAGCTTAGTGCAATAAAGGTATTATCATTTTTTCACAATCCTTTCCAGAAGGAAAGCAAAAATATTAGGAAAAAAAGTTTGTCCTGCAGGTGACACTGATTGGTCCTGATTGATAGCAACCCCAGGGGTACCAGAAAGAAATAGTGCTCTGACCTTCGCCATCCCCAACCCCAGTGCCTGATGGGAGCGGAGTGTTGCAGTCACTACCGCAGTCCCTCTTGGGGTCTTCCTCTTTTTTATGATGAAGCTTATGCATGCAGACTATGTGTATATGAATTACATAGAAAATGCCTGTGAACTGTAAACATACAAATATAAGTGTCTATATATTGATGTCTTGGACTGTTCACGCAAGGTTGATATATCAGACCTACCACCTGTTTCTTGGGAGACAGTGGAGACTGGCTTCTCTTATAAAAATTAACACCTCAGACCCCTTATATAGGGTCACTATGAGCCAGAATTGATGTGATTATATTGTTTTATACCCAATTATACACAAACTACACATATGTGTACAAATATACTTATAGGTAAAGTATAAGTATATTAACTATATCAGCTATTAGCAAAGCATTGAGTAGACTTTAGACCAAGTTGAAACTTAACCTCTTGAAAACCAACTGCCACCACCCCCCAATATTGAGTAGCTACAAGGAACCACATACTCTGACCCGTGTTCATCTTCACATCTGCATTAGCTTTTGTCTAAATCTTCTTTCTTAGGCAATGTCTCCTCCCACATTTTAATCTTAGGTGAAGGCTAGAAAGACAAAATATCTATTTGAAAATATTCTTTACTGTGTCTCTTTAATCATCTCCACGTGAAGTTGTCTCAGTTTGAAAATAGTGAGAGGTCTAGCTATCTCTCCCTTTCAGCAAGATTGTCAACAGGAAATAAGGAAGGCCGACTTCTCCCGTTTCATTGTTAGCGGTGGTGCTGTCGTGACCATATAGATACTTGCCTTGGATGCTACCTTTCCAACTCCTTTGTAAAAGCAGTGAAAAATGATACAAGTGACAACACGCACTGGCAAAGTCATAAAAGACTTTTTTCCACTGAAATGATCTGTGAATTACTTTGCATTAAGGACTATATGTAGTAACAAATCGACGTTCACTTCCTTTAGGATACGCAACTTAAGAAAAGCAGCAATAGCAGCAGCTGCAGCATCCTTGTCACTTTACATCAACCACTAATTCATTGATTTGCATTAAGGATTTATTAAAAACATTTTCACTAATTATTTTCACTTATTTTCTGTTTTGTGTACATACCATGAAGCTGCATGTGTATTGTTTACATGCCTCTTCATACAAATGCTTCTTGTCTTTACTCAGTCCTTCAAGTTTTCTTTATAAAATGTCTTGGCAGAGCTAACTTATTCCACATTTCATTGCCTTTGAAATTCCAAGAGGGGTTTCCTGTGCTCTGTTGGCCTTTCCCACTTTCTTTTTTCCCCTTTTTCTCTCCTCAGATTCTTCTGGGCAGTAATATCAAATAACTATGAGGACATCTGATACTTCCAGAGAGAGGATTTTCTTGTTGAAAGAAAGCTTTTTGGAAACAGGAAATCATTTTTAGTTGACCACATTTCTTAGTTCCAAAACTAAAAGCTTTGGAAACATTTATTTAATTGCTTTTTGATGTGAGCATACTGTAGGCTCCCATAGTCTGGATATCTTTCTTGGAATGGCTATTCTAGAAAGTTATGGGTAAAGGCATGTTGCAGAATGGTGCATGATCCCTAAGCTAATTGTTCTGTCTGCCTGTGTTTTGAATCTTTCATCTATTACCTGCTGTAAGCTCTCTTATTCCTATTATATGAAATGATAGACCTATATCTTATAAACAAATCAAACAAGAGTTAAAAGCAATGATGTGGAAGATAAGATGAAGGGAAAATTGCCAGTCTTCCTTGAAGTGTTTCTATACTTGGTTTTATATGCTCGCCATTGAATATGAAAATTACTTTGATAAAATTCTAAAAGGATTCAAAGAGGCAAAGAATAGGATAACATAATTTTGACCTGTCAGTTTCATTTGTAATAGAGTTTTAAGGATAGAACTTTCATTTCCCAGATGAGCGACATGGCGGTAATTCCCAGTGCAGGCACCGCAGGCTCAGCTTCTTTCTGCTGACCATGTTTCAACAGAGTGTCTGGACACTGAGCATAGGAAGAAAAACCTGGAAATGCCCTTTTGAAAATCAATCAATGAAACCCTATGGATCAATTGATCAATTCCACAACTAACCATGGGGTGACACAGAAACTGTCAGTCTTTAATCCCATTTTGTATGGATCTCCATGAGTTGGGAGCTAACATGAAGGCAGTAACAGCAACAGTTTTGCTCATAAGCAGATAATTAACAGCAACGTTACTTTGATTTAAGAGACCCAGGGTTTTTTAAGGTCCATTGGTGGTGGAAATGATTTGTGCTCGACTATTTGTTAATCTTTGCTTAACGTATAGTATATATGGTGAATGGCATGAAATAGAATTAAACCAAAGAGAGTCAGAGAAAGTCTTTTCTTCTTTTTGTTTACTTCTTTCTAGTCACCATATAAATTGCTAAACAAAAGAGATAAAAATCAATGAACTACCCTTTTTGGTTTTTTACTTTGGTTACAGTGGCTAGAACTGCTGAGAAGATTGAAACTAGTTAAACTCACATCATTTTTGAAAGGTCATATATTTAGTGCATTCCAAGATCATTTATTTTGACTCATCACCTTGGGGAAATGAAAGCAAAGGTATATCAACATTTCTTTTTAGCGTGTGCCATAGATTCTGAGGCACAGGAAGAAAAATTAGCAATTTTGGGTGACATGAGCTTGGACTTGGCTAGAGGAGAATAAATAGCTCTCTGCTGGAGCCCCCAGAGGATGAACATTGCATTCTAGCAACTCCAGTCACCCTGAGAGCCCACCTCAGGATGGTGTAATCTGCTATAAAAGACACCAAGGAGAACATTGACCCTTGTACCATTGCAGTGGTCCGGAAACTGAGGCTCCCGGAGACAGTTTTTGAACCTGATTGGATTTCCAGGCGAGAGAGCCTCTCCTACTGCAGTGTCTGATCCTTTTAGCAAAGTCCGCCTCTGCAATGTTCACTACTGAACCCACAGTGATTACAACATTGAAAGTGCTCAGTGACTGTTCAGAGACTACAGAGGCTAGTCCTGCGCCATTAGCTCACAACTGTCATTACGTTTGAGCCCATTGCTGCAGCCACTGTGTCTATACATTTGTCCAGAGCCTTCCTCTTTTTCTCTGCCCTTCTATTTGACCAAGCATGATGTCCTTTTTCAGAGACTAGTCTCCTTGATAAGGTGTCCTAACTATGTGAGGTAAGTCTCACCATCCTCTAAGGAGGTCTTCTAAGGGGTACCTTGGCTGTACTCTTCCATGACAGATTTGTTTGTTCTTTTGGCAGTTCATGGAAGTTTTGATCATGAGTACCAGCAGCATAATTTAAAGGGCTTGCATTTAGGGCTGCCGACCTCAAGGTCAACAGGTCAAAACTACCAGCAACTCTGCAGGAGGAAGCTGACTCTTTCCAGTATGATATACATTTACAATCTTGACAATCTACCAGGCAGTTTTAGCCTATCCCAGAGGGTTACCATGAATCAGAATCGCTCCATGGCAGTGAGAGAACATAGGAGATGTTTTAACTGTCAGCAACCGGTTCAGAGAGCTGGTCCCAGTGATAATTCCTACTTCAAAGGGACCTGGGGCCAAACTGAGGATTTTTGAAGACTCCAGGGAGAGAGAGAGCAAGCTCCATGGGAGAAGTGTGTCACAAGGGCTCCTTTCTGGAGAGAAATCACCACGTTCACAGGGTTACTGAGAACACAAGGGGAGTACGAAAGGCAGCAGCAGGCGAGGGGCCTTGCATTTCTTCAGTTACTAACTAGAATTGCCATGGGAGGCACCAGCCAAGAAAAGCAAAGCTCTCAGCTCTCTGCAAGGTCATCAAGCTTTTATATGTAGCAAAGGGCCACAGAAAGCTTATATATAAAAAGGAAAGGAACTTGTAGGTCATCGTCGAATGCAAGGCACCTCAACTGCATCTTTTGGGGTGTATCCCTGGACACTCAGTACAGTTCCCAACCTTTCTTGCTCTTTTCTGTGCCTCTGTATTAAAACGTGCTTGCAATTTGAATGGTCAAACTCCTAGGGGCTCTGGAAGAACTCTCACACATGGACTCAGCCCATGTGAATTTGGGTTGCACTACAATTGACAATTTCACTGTTATTACACACTTTTGAGTGTATAATGAATTGCACTAGACTCCTTGTTCTAGTCATTGTAAAACACGATTCAGAATATCTATTTTCGAGCTTTCCTTTGAGTGTTTTACCTGGTTTGGAATTGCTCATTTGTCCTGACTCATTAGCTTTTGGTAGGTAGCTCCTGGCAGGAAAAAAAAACTTGTCTATTTAAGGATTATTTAAATCATATTGCAATGAAGTTCATAGCTGCTATTCACAGAATGCTGCGAGTGGTTTTCCTGGTGCAGGAGCCACGCCCATTTAAGAGAAGATGATCAACTATAAAAAAAGTAAAAGTCAGACTAATAATTACTGCACATAGATGTTGCCAAATAAAATGGTCTTCTTCGTCACAGACCGCCACTTATAAAAGGACTTGCACAGCCTGTTTAAAATTACAGGCGCAGAGTCTTCTTGGACTCTGCAGAACGTATCTTTCCCAAGTTCAGTACTTTCAACGTGCCAATTTAACCTCTTAAATTGTTTATACTTAGCTACAATCTATTTTTTCTTTCACTGAAATGCCTAACAGTTTATACTTAAAAATGGAATTTAGGAAAGCGTGAGCTGCTGGATCACTGATGTGTGGTCACAAAACTAACTGGAAGAAATAAAATTGGTTGCTGAAATTAAGTTAATATAAAACCTCTAGAGGCTCTTCCAAGGGAATGGAACTGGATATCAATGTATATTGCACTTTCTTGATACTGCCTACGTGATAGTATCTTTCTTAGTAGATACTGTGGCAAAATCCTATTTTATCTTTTTAAAAAGTAATTTTATTGGGGGCTCTTACATCTATTATAACATTCCATACATCATCCATATCAAGCACATTTGCACACATGTTGCCACATTCATTTCCAAACATTTTTCCACTTGCGCCCTTGGTATAAGCTCCTCTTTCCCCTTGCCCCCCTTTTTTAATGATCATTTTATTGGGTACTCATACTATTTTATCTTTTAATGAAAAAAATCAGAAGGCTTGGGAAAAATGAAAAAGGAAAGTGCTCATAATGTTATACACATACTTCAAAAGGTATATTGATATATTTTTATTTGTCTGTGTGGCAAAATCTATGTTCCAGATTCATGGTCTCCTTTTATCTGTACTTACATGCTAACCTAGTATCTGTGGAGCTCTTGTTCCATGTTGGAGCATGGTACGGATTACTTTGCAGGGCTGCTAATCAAAAGTGTGCACTTTTGCATCGACACAGAACCATGTCAAGAGACAAGGTTGGTGGTCAACTTCTAACCAGTCAGCCATGGAGAACTCTACAAAGCACACATTTACTCTGAAACATATGCAGTCGGCATGCGTTTCTGTCAACTTGATGACAACTGAATGGACTGGGGACCATATGTTAGCCATGCTCTCTAAACTCTCATTCACTGCTTCATTTTTCTCCTCACCCAAATTTCATGAAGTAGATATTGCATTATGCAAATGAAAAAACTGAAGTTCAGAGAATTTGACTAAAAACTCAATATCACAGTCTGTAAAGGCAGCCTTGAGATTTATGTCCAAATCTGTCCATTATTGATCATTGTGTTCTGTTCCTGCAAGGTAGTAAAATTATTGAGATTATCCGCGATGGAAAAACTTTCTCTTTTTAAGGTGAAAAGCTGTGTTACATTCACTACAAACCTGTGTATTTGTGGCTAAATTGAAAAAGGCTAAAGACCATGAGACCTAAATGTCCTCCGAAATCCAAAGTCCCATCTCACAATCAGAGACTTTTGGCAACCCCAGCCACACGTGTTCCTTTCTTACATGTGCAGCAGCAGACAGATGTGCCGACACTGCAAAGCACAGGAGAACGAGTGCTAGAGATTCTTTTGTTCCAAGCCTCCGAGTTCTCTAAGTACTTAAAGTTATATGCAGTTCTAAGAAGCAGTCAAAGTGTCTAAACAGTTTTTATTTGTTTGCTTGTATTTTAACGGAGACAATAAGCACAAAACATGATGTAGCCCACATATATTTTGTTTGACTGAAATGGGTCATAATCATTGGATTAAGATTTTTTTTTAACTACAAGGTGATTATATAAACTTTAGCTTGGGTTCAGAAGTTAGATGGCTTATGCTGGATCCTCACCTGAATTAACCTCTGTTTTTCGGCTTCAGTGCCTCAGAGCAGTGAGGATAATAACTCTTAGCACCAGTTGAGGAGCAGTCACAACACCTACTAAACATTCTGACCTATGCCTGATTCAGTTTGCATTTAAGAAATAGTAGCAATTAAATGCTAGAACAGGTTAATCAATGGATCCATAACTTGTGAATGAGTACTCTTGATTTAATGGATTTCTGTATACTAGTTCTTCTCATCTTGTAGTACATGGTTTAAAATTCAAAAACAAGCAATAATAATCAAGGAAACAACACTGAAAAGCAAAAAACCTCCAAACATACTTCACTGAAGAGCTTTGTATCTGGAGTTTCACCTCATTGTTTTGTGTGAAAGATTTGCTTT